>JAJEJO010050709.1:2418856-2824097 GCA_020662805.1 Glaucomys volans | reverse complement strand
GGGGGGGGGGGGGGGGGGGGGCCTGTGGTGCGCACAACTTACGGACAGACCAACCAGTAACGGGAGAGTGACTGGAGGAGGGTAGGAAAGGCAACTTACCCAATTCTGTTGGCCAGATAAAAGGGACTTCTGGTTCTTTGGAGGAGAGAGTGGACCTCTGTAGAAGTCCAAGCTCTCTCCCGGGTTTTGGCACCAAATGTAAAACTTGCAAAAGGGGCCCCGCGGGTAAAGCTCCCAAAGGCGGCAGGTGGTGAAAGAAGTAAGCTTGCCAGGCGGGTTCACCAGAGTCGGACAAAAGTAGTAGCTTGATTTTATTGGAATGTGTGTCCTCAGCGAAATCTCCAGCCCCCCAGGGTGAAAGTCCGGGTGGGAGAGCCAGGAGAAATCCTGGCTTTGGCTGCTCAGGGTTTTTATACAGAGGAAAGGGGTCAAGGGGTCCTGCCCAGGAAAAGGTGGACCCAAGGTGGACGTCAGGGTCAGCAGGTCTGCCTCATTGGTCACTTCTGGCACAGTGTGTTGCTAGGTGACCGTGCTCCCTCCCCCTGCAGCCACCCAATTCGATCTAACACTTAGGGCCTTGCTAAGTTGCTGAGACTGGCTTTGAACCCGCGATCCTCCTGCCTCAGCCTCCCAAGTGATGGAATTGCAGGCGTGCGCCACCGCGCCCGGCTTTATTCATGTTTTAAACTACCACTACATAGAAAAATGTTTATAATATTATGTTAAGATGTCAAAAAGAAATAGAGAACTTTAAAGTGTGATTCCAACCTTGTGTAAAGACAATACAGGGGCTAGAGTTATGGTTCAGTTGGTAGAGTGCTTGCCTCGCATGTGTGAGGCCCTGGGTTTGATACTCAGACTACATGTAAATAAATAAAATAAAAGATCCATACAACCAAAAAGGAAAAAAAAAAAAAAAAAGAGAAGAAATGGACAGGGAAATAATACTGGAAAATACAAAAAGAAAAAAATACATACCAAGGTACATATTTAAGCATGATAATAAAAACAACTACTCTTTATTGAGTATGATTGGTATCAGGACAAGAATTTGATCAGGGTCTGGGATTGTGGTTCAGTGGTAGAGTACTTGCCTGGCATGTGTGAGACATTGGGTTCAATCCTCTGCACCACAAAAAAATAAACAAATAAAAATGAAGGCATTGTGTCCATCTACAACTAAAAAAATATTTTAAAAAAGAACTTGATCAATGTTATCCTACTGGGTCCTCAAATAACTCCATGATGTTTGTATTATGCTTGTAAGTACTTATTAAATGAGAAAACAGAGGTTTAGATTAATTTGGCCAAAGTCACAAAGGTGATTAGTGATGCAGCCAGGACTGGAACCCAGTCTCTTTGATCCTGAAATACATTAACTAATTAATTCAATACTTAGTGTCCTACTAGGTCTTAGGCATTATTTTATGCCCTTAGAATATAATAGTAGACAACACATACAGCCCTACTGTATGTTTTTAGAAAAAGCCCTTTGGTTTTTAGAAAAAACCAAAAGGAATTATACCCAAAAGTTATCCCTGGTTGACCTGATGTGATGTCTGTTTCCAAAAGGAAACATGCCTTTTGAACTAAGTTATCATGCAAGTGTATGTATGTGTTTATATTATGAATATGAATATATATACACATACAGTCATATATATTACTGTATTAAATCAGGAAAAAATATCATAAGCAAACTTGCCATTACTTAGTAATGTGGCAAGGTACCTTATTCATAATGTTGAAATGTATAAATGAGAAAGAAATACATAATAAATAGGTTGAGCAGTTTAATATTCTTACCTCCCCTCTAAAATGACTTTGTGCCACACACACTCTTAAACTCACAGTAGTGACCCAAGGCTACTTTTCAGTTTCTCAGTAACGCAGGATTGTGTTCTTTCTACAGGCAGCACTCCACCTTAGGTACCACTGAGAGATAAGTGGAAGACATCTTCCCTAAAAATGGTTGCTGTCGACTTTGAAGGACCAAAGGCTTTTAAAGTCAATTGATATAACCCCCACACTGACTAGGGTAGTGGGGTGCATTTGGTTTTCAAATTGGGTACTTTCAACACTTAGTGCCTGACTGCTGTTCTTCACTGACTTGATTCAGTCACTCATAGCTTTATTGGTCTGAACCAACTCTTTGTTCCCAGGTTATAGACCTGCCTATCATTCCAATAATCCTGTTTCACTTGAATGAAGGGAGTATGTCTTAAATGTAAAGCTTCTGGTTCTCACACTGTACTCTGAGGTCCAAATAACTGTCTGTCAATGTGTAACCTGATGTCTCAACCCCCAGTGATAAGAGTCGATTCTTTGGTGTTCACCAATGTGGGAGGCTTCACCCAAACAGGCTTTTTGCTTTGGGCTCTGCTGTTTGTTTGCAGAACACCCAAGAGCAAATAAACATGCTCTCTTCACAGCAGTACCTTAGGGTTTTGCCGTTGTAAATGGGTCTAATGTGATATGACCAAGACCAGAGAAATTGGATGTAAATTTACATTTTTGAATATGCTTGTTTGCAAACTTTTGTTCAAATTGCCATATGGGCACCATAGTATATAAAGATTAAAAGGTATTCTCTGTCCTCATTTATTTTATTATCTGATAGAGAAGCTAAGACCCTGGCCCAGATGACCATAATGTAAATTTCGTGAGAGGTACATAATACTCTTAAAGTAACATAAGTTATATTCCATATACCCTTATGCCTATAATAATGATTCACATGATACATTTAGGGTATGAAACTCCTTTTGTAGTTTTTATTTTTACTATTTAAGTTTGGAAATGATGCCAAATTTTTGTATTTCTTTAGTCAATGTGTTCTCTTTGGTGATATATATTGATGTGTGTATCAATATATACTGGTATGTATTACACTTACACATGCAAACACATAAATAAGAGGGTGTGAAAACCATAGCCTTTGCATTCTCTAGTCTCTGCAGAGAGATCTAAGCAGTGAAATCTTGGTGCTGTGATATATAGAAATGGAGAAGAGTATTAAACCATATTTAAGAATTTAAAAAAAAATGGTTACTGTCACAAACAGAATTTTGTTGCTGTTATGAACTGATTGTGTTTCCCCAAAATTTATTTGTTAAAAGTCCTAACTCAGTACCCTAGGATGTGATTATACTCAGAGGACATTTGGTCTTTGAAGAGATAAAATTAGATCACTACAGTGGGCCTTAATCCAGTATGACTGGTGTCATTATAAATGAAGATGAAGACACTGACACACTGAGGGAAAATCATGTGAAGACAGAGGAGATGGCCACCTGTACACCCAAGGAGAGAAGACTTAGAAGGAACCAACCCTGCTAACCTCTTGATTTTGGATTTCTGGCCTCCATTTTTTACTATAAGAAAATAAACTCTTGAAGTTTATACCACCTGGTCTGTTAAGGCAGCCCTAGCAAATTAATAGTTACACTCTAGTAAACAAAAAAGCAAAAAGCAATTAAATTAATATGGTATGTCTAATGGAGATTCATCTAGGATCATACTGGTACAAAGCAGAGCAAGGATTATCTAACTTAAAGCAATTAATTTGAAAGAAACAGCAAGCAATAAGATTCAGTAGTTTACTTATCAATAATTTTATATAAAATCCATTGCAAACTTTTGTTCAAATTGCCATATTGGCACTATACTATATAAAGATTAAAAGGTATTCTCTGTCCTCATTTATTTTATTATCTGATAGAAAAGCTAAGACCCTGGCCCAAATGACCATAATGTAAACTTCGTGAGAGGTACATAATACTCTTAAAGTAACGTAAGTTATATTCCATATACCCTTATGCCTATAATAAGGAGTTCTGAATCATAGTACCTAGGGAAAGTCATGAAATAGCTATGGGATTTTTAACTGTCACAGTTCTCAAGTTGAAAAGTTAATCTTAATTCAGGAAGAACATTTTTGGGAAACAACATTGGTGATTTCTGTATCTACATATATGATTCTTTAATATCATGGTCTCTCAATCCCTGACATCCTCTACTTTAGTGATCAGCCACCACTCTTATACTCATGTTCTAGATTTTGTCTTTACCAATAATTACAATTCCTACATAATCTCATTTCCACACATCCTACTGCTTATAAATGTTTCCACCCCCACTCCAGTGGTCCTTTGACCCACTGCTTATGAATGTTTCTACCCCAGTTCCAAAGACCTTTGACACTCTTTTCCCCTCCCCCACCTAAAAACTCTAATCTGTAGCTCCTAATTCCATACTATCCTTTTTACCAAGCCAATTCCATAGTCAATTCTAATCCCTCCCTGCCACAAATTTTCAGTTCCTTTGTCCACCTTTGACTTTGTCATTCACTTAACTGAACTACTAGCCTAAATGATCCACTGTGCCTACATCTGAACTGAAATGTCTGGAAGGAAACCCATAACCACACAAACCAGTCTCACTTTAAATTCTTGACTATTAATCTCAGGTGTATTATTAATAGTAACAAAAGTCTACTGTGTTTCTCTGGTATTTTTACTTTCCCATTCTCCCCAAAAGCCATTTCATATCTTCTCCTTTTTCTTTTAAAACCTCTATTACTTCCTTTCCCATTCTATCAGCCAATGACCTTGATTCTTCTTTCATTGTACTCTTTCATGTAGAAAAGAGAATAGAAAAAAGACATTCAACATAGAGAAAACAAATAACAAAATGGCTCTCACAAATCCTTCCTTATCAGTAATCACATTAACTGTAAATAGATTAAACACTAATTAAAATACAGAGCATGTCAGTGTAGATAAAGTTGAATAAGTATATGCTGTCTGCAAGAGATGTAGTTTAAACTAAAAAGACTCAAATAGGTTATAAGTAAAAGAATAGAAAAAGATATATCATTGCAAACAGTAACCAAAAAAGAGGTGTAGTAACCATATTGATATCAGATAAAACAGGCATTAAAACAGGAAATATTCTTACAGACACGAACATTTTATAATTATAATTATTAGCCCCCACCAAAAAGTTATAACGATTACAAATATATATTCACCTAATAACAGAGCCCCAAAACTAGCAGAATAGAAACCAGACATGGTGGTGTATGTTTCTTCTTCTATATATATATATATTTAGTTGTAGATGTACACAATACCTTTATTTTATTTATTTATTTTTACATGGTACTGAGAATCTAACCCAATGCCTCACACATGAAGACAAGTGTTCTGCCACTGAGCCACAACCCTGGCCCCTGGCTCATGCTTCTAATCCCTACTACTTTGGAGACTGAGGCAGGAGGATCACAAGTTCAAAACCAGCCTGGATAACTTAGTGACACCCTATCTCAAAAAAAAAAAAAAAAAGTGGGGGCTGCGGTTATGGCTCAGTGGTAGAGTACTTGCCTAATGTGAGGCACTGGGTTTGATCATCAGCACCACATTAAAAAATAAACAAATAAAATGAAGGTCATTGTGTCCATCTACAACTAAAAAAAAATTTTTTTTAAATTTTTTAAAAAGTGCCAAGGTGGCCGGGCACGGTGGCGCACGCCTATAATCCCAGCACTTGGGAGGCTGAGGCAGGAGGATCGCGAGTTCAAAGCCAGCCTCAGCAACTTAGCGACGCCCTAAGCAACTCAGTGAGACTCTGTCTCTAAATAAAATACAAAATAGGGCTGGGGATGTGGCTCAGTGGTTGAGTGCCTCTGGGTTCAATCCCCAGTACCCAAAAAAAAAAAAAAAGTGCCAGGGTATATGTAGCTGAATGGAAAAGTGCTCCCTGGGTTCAATTCCAGTACCAGCAAAAAAAAACCTGCTACATTTAGGGATTTACATCTGTATAATCCTTTTACTCATATAAAGTAATCTAATGTTATGAGGTGCCTGCACTCAGGTGGAGGAAATTTTTCTGGGCATATACACCAGTTGGTGGATATCTTGGAGGTTGTACTAGAATTCTGCCTGTCCCACCTTCTATTTCAGTCTTCCTCTTCTTGGTAAGTGGAATCTCTCTTCTCTTAATTGCTCAAACTTTATATGATCTATATCAACATGTCCATTTAGCTCTCACTTCTAAATACATCCAGAATCTGAACACTAGTCATTGTTTCTACTACTACTCTGCTCCAAGCCACTATCATCTCTCACCTTAGGTAATAGTCATTTTCTCATGTTTCTGCCTTTGCCCCCACCCCACTGATTTCTCAGTTGCTTGAGAAATCCTGATAAAACATAAATCAGATCATGTCATTCTTTGACTCAAAACCCTATGTGCTTCCACTTGTAAGAGAACAATCCTGACAATGGCCTAAAGGCTCTACACAAGTATTCCTACCCAACCCCACCTCATTTTCCCTCTGACCTTATTATTTGCCAGTTTCCCTCTTGTTTCCTCTACTCCATACATACATTTTCCTCTACTCTACACATAGGCCTCCCTGCTGTATCTCAAACACCTCAGGGGCCTGGGATGTAACTCTGTGGCAGAGCCTTGCCTAGCATATACCAAGTCCTGGGTTCAATTCCCAGTACCTCAAAAAAATAAACAAAAAATAAAACATCTCAGGCCCTTTACCCTTGCTCTTTCCTTGGCCTGGATTCTCTTTCTTAGGCATTTCAGTGGTTCACCGTTTCCTCCTCTTAAGGTCTTTACTCAAAACTCGGTGAGTCCTGACCACCTATTTAAATTCTCCCACTTCACCCCATCCTCACATACAGTCTTCCTCTCCTTCTCTGCTGTATGTTTATCCTCAGCCCTCAATATCTAACATGTCATATATTTTATTTTATTTATTAGCTTTCTCCCCTACATTAGGATGGAAGTTTCATGCAAGCAGGGCTTTTCCCTACCATATTCCTTATTCTTGGAACAATGCCTAGCACATACTGCATTTAGTAAATTCTTGTTCAGTTGATGAATGACCTTTTTTAGTAGGTTGCATGTTAATATTGCTAAATTAAACTATATCCTATTTGTCAAATCATAGTTCTCTTACTTTTCTAATTTTATAATAATCTCAACATAAAGAATTGACTCTGTATCCAGTATACTTTTTAAAAATTAACAATTAAAATTACCTTCTTTAGAACTTGTTCTCTTTATTTACTATTATGTTGGAGCTCATTATACCTATAAGTTTATTCTTGAGGAGCAAGTTATTTATGCCTTTAAAATATAAAACTCTAGCTGACCTCACAACTCTTTTACTGCATTATTTTATTTTATTTTAAATATTTTTATTTGTAGATAGACACAATACCTTTGTTTTATTTATTTATTTTTATGTGGTGCTAAAGATTAAACCCAGTGTCTCATACATGCTAGGCAAGTCCTCCACCACTGAGCTACAGCCTCAGCCCTAATGCATTATTTTAAAGGGCTACAAATGAAAGACGATGTTCAACGAAAGTGGAACTTTTGCCAATGTTTATTGTTACTTGTATTCTTGATAATTGCCATTCTAACTAGAGTAGATAAAATTCCAGTGTAGTTTTAATTTGCATTTCTCTAATTACTAGAGATGTTGAACCTTTTTTCATGTATTTGTTGACTGATTGTATTTCTTCTTCTGTTAAACTCCTGTGCAGTTATTGATTGGGTTATCCGGGGGTTTTTTTGGTTTTTTTTTTAGTTTTTTGTATATCCTGGAAATTAATGCTTTACTTGAGGTGCAGGTGGCAAAGATTTTCTCCCATTCTGTAGATTCTGTCTTTACATTCTTGATTGTTTTCTTTGCTGTAAAGAAGCTTTTTAGTTTGATACCATCCCATTTTTTGATTCTTGATTTTACTTATTGCACTTTGGGAGATAAGGAAGTCAGTTCCAAAGCTGACATGATGGAGGTTTGGACTTACTTTTTCTTCTGTTAGGCACAGGGTCTCTGGTCTAATGCCTAGGTCTTTGATTCACTTTGAGTTCAGTTTTGGAGCACGTTTTTTTAATGTGACTTTGATAGATTTTTGGTTTTAACTTTTTTTGACGTAGTAACATCATTTGTTAATCTGTAGTGGTTAGACTCCAGAAGATTCTAGCTGTATAGTTCATCATTCACATGATCTTAGGAAAGTTGACTAACTTTTTCTCTGATGTTTTCTTCATCTATATCATAGAATTAATTTCTGTCACTAAGGCTATTGTGAGAATTAAATGGCAAAGGGAAGCAAAAAGTATTTGTTTTTGAAGCTAAATCCCTTTTACCTTGTGCCTGTTGCAATTTGCAGTTCCTTTCACCTTTCTGTTTTTAAGCTTTTCTTTTTCTCTCAATTCTTGCTTGGCATTCTTCCTCACCTTCCCTCCCCACTCTTTTTGGCATAAGTCACAGAAGATAAATAGGGTAAAATTTCGTACCATAGCTCTTCTCTCAGTCAATCCCATGCTTTAACTCTCTCTCCTCCTTTCCATTGTCAGTCAACATGTATTTAGTTAGAGCTTAGGGTGTGGAGTACTGTAAGAGGTAGCTGAATGTTTAATTCCAATTTGCAGTATCCAAGCCTGTCCTTCCAGTTCACAAAAGGAAACCCAATCCTACCTGGAACAAGAAGAATTTCTTTGGTGTTAATCCTGTGTTAATGAATTTGTTAAATTAGTCTTTGCTGACACAGAGAAGAGGACACTTTCTTACACACAAGAGATTTTACTGTTTAATCTATATATCACTTCATGGGCATGCATGGGGAAAATGTTCTTTGAATACAGCCTAGGAGAATCAGGTCAGGCTAGTGTTTGTCCTGAATGTGCTTATGTAAGGAAGGCAAGAGCAAGGTTCATTTTCAACCCGTGTTTTAAAGGTACAGGGAAAATTCTTTACTGTCTGGAATTCCTTTTACTATTCATATTCGAAAGGAGCTAATAAAATAGTTTATAGTTAGTCTTTTAATAGACTATAATTTCAAATGTTTATTAATAGAGCTACATGTCAAAAATTTTTAAAGACTTTTTAGGAATACATGAAAATAAGATGACCTTCTGAATTACCTAAGGAAGCAAAAGAATGAAAATCACAGATTGGACCATTAAAAATGAAGCTAGTGTTGAGACTGGATATTACATACAATAATAACCTACAGAGTTGCCTGTGGTTAGGCTGCAACTTTGGCTTTAAGTCTTCTAGAGGTCTATCAAATTAGAAAGTTCATTTTGCAACCTATTTCACAATAAAATAAAAACTTTTGCTAGGAGAAGCAAAACTGTTTCTTGTTGCAAAAATCTCAGGAATTTTATTAAGGAGTCCATGTGAGAAGGACTCTGTGTGATCTAAGAACACTCTCAACATCTTACAGGAAAAGCAAAGGTGACTTCCTTAGAACTTTTTCCTCTAACACCTGTCAGTATAGGCTGATGTATCACACCAATACTATTAAGAGGAATAATTCTGTGGAGCATGTAAAGCCCAAATGCTTTGATTCATAGAACCCAGTTCTCTCCTGGTCTGACTTGGTTTCAACACTTTATTTTAGAAAATCTGGAAAAGAGATTGTGCATCCTTCAATCAGATTTTTGTTCTATTGTTTTGTTTTATAGCACTGGGGACTGAACTCAGGGTCTTGCTAATGCTTAGCATGTGCTCTACCACTGAGCTACATCCCCAGCCACTTAGTTAAATAACTTGTGTGCAGCATACTATGTTATCCTAGCAACTCAGGAGCTGAGGCAAGAAAATCTTGGGGCTCACCTCAGCAACCTAGCAAGATTCTCAGTGACTTAGCTGTGAGACCCTATCTCAAAATAAATTAAAAAAAGGACTGAGGATATAGCTTAGGGGTGATGTACCCGTGGGTTCAATCCCCAGTACCAAAATAATAATAATAATAATAATAATAATAATAATAATAACAACTGTTATCCTTTTTCTCAGATGAACTTCATCAAATATTTGGTAGAATTGATAGACATATTTCAGGAATACAGCTTTTCTTTTTATTCCAGGTGCATACCAACACTTAGGTTTTGGTAGAATGCAAAGTTGAGATTGAACTGACTTCTTTTGAATACTGAGGAGCCAGATAAGGATATTGGCCTCAAGGGGCCATTTATCCCTTGGAAGAGCTAAAGATGTGCCTTAATTAAAAAAAAAAAAAAATCAACCTGGTAACATAATTATTTTGGGTCTGAATATTCATGCAGATTGTAGCATAAAACCTCCAAATTCTACCATATTTTATGGTCTCAATAAATTCAGCCTGGAATATTTTTTTTTTAATGTATGTACCAGATACCTACCTGGTTAAAAAAAAAAAAACTCAGAGCACTGGTAAAACTTTATCCCACTCTAAGCCACATAACTTCCTGATTTATCTTTGAAGGTAAACTACTTGCCAAATATATACTAAGAAAATCAAATGAAGGAACTTCTCTAATAGGACTATTTATAAACCAGTTAAAAATGGATGGGTGACCTACTGATAGTAATATATTTGTTTACAGAAAAAAATGATCTGATCTGTATCCCTTTTTGTTCTGGTAGAAATTAGTTAACAAAGGCATTCCTTGTTAAAACAAAACTATAGCACCCTAAAGTTTTTAAAATAATAATGTACTCCAGAAGTAAGAGTTTCATTTGCTACCTTATACAAAATAGCATCATATCATTAATCAGAAACAAGTTATAAAAAAGTAAGGCAAGAAAAGACCCTCTTACACAACACAGAAAAAACTTTTAATCATTCCTCAGGAGTCTCTCTACTTTGCAGAGTCTTACAGAATTGAGTACTGGTTCTTAAGAAACATCAAGTTGTTCCCAAAAGAATTGACCAATTGGATAATGTTATTGTTTGACAAAGCCTTATGTCATTGTCAAAAATTTTAAAATGCTGCAGCTTTGTAATACTCATGGCTGTGACTTTTCCTGATAATAATTCACCTAGAAGTCTGGTGTTGGGTAAGACTTCACTAAGAATTACCTTGTGCTCACTCCATGATGGTGTTGGATGGTAATGAGATTGAAAGCGGACTATCAGTTGACTATAGCAATAAACTTGAAATTAGGAAGTTCAGCTTCTGGTCTTGACTCAGTCAGTGATTTTGATATTTGCCATATCTTTTGAACATTCTGTATCTCAGCCACTCCATCTGTTAAACTGAGTTTGTAGTAACTGCCCTGGTCTATCTCACAGGAATGTTGCATGGACAAATTAGATAAGTGTAAAAGTGCCTTGGAGGTAAAGCCACTCTGTGAATAAAGATTAGTATGATGTAGGTACTGAAAAGTGTGTTGCAGAGGCTAGAATGGTTCATCTCTGCAGGCTTCATGACCAGATAAGGCTTCATAATGGATTCCTGTCAAGCAAATCCAGCCCATCTTATCAGTTCATGACTGTATAGTATTTAATGGGGAAAAAAATCTCTTTGCAAACATTTGTTACCGTGATACAAATGTGCACTAAAAATTTGTCATGTTTAGGGAGGTGGGGAGGGGAGGGTTGCTAAATAATGGGTATAAAATTTTAGCTACGTAAGATGAATAAGATCTACAAAGCTACTATACAACATTGTGGCTATGGTTAGCAATACAGTGTTGCATACTTAAGAATCTGTTGAGAGTGAATCACATATGAAATGCTCTTAAAAATCACAATAAAACAAAAATATTTTAAAATCAGTCTTAATTTGAATTAGATAAAATGTTTCCACCATGATGGCACATACCTATAATCCCAGCTACTCAGGAGACTGAGGTAGGAATATCACAAGTTCGAGGCCAAACTTGGACAACTTAATGAGACCTTGTCTCAAAATAATAAAAAAAAATAGGACTGAGGACATAGCCCAATGATAGAGCCACCCCCACCCCATTCCACCAAAACAAAAACTTTCCAAGTGGCTTCAAACAACCCATAATGTACAGTTTATTGTTTCTGTAGTAATTTTGGAGGATAAGGATTTGATGTGTTTAATAATGTTAATCTCTATTTATATGATACATATGATACATATGATACAGTGTGTAAGAAAGAGAAGTTCCCTAGAGTATTTTCTTTTCTTTGGTAATAAATATTACTGTTTTTAAGACTGTGACATAACCAATTTGAGATTTTTTTCTTTTATTTTCTAGAAATGCCAAACTCTCATCGTTGCAAAAACCATGTTGTTTTTCTGGTTGCTTCATAGTCTGTCCCAGTTAGCATCCTTATTCTCAATTCCAATTGTGATGTAGACAGACTGACACTTTGCAGCTTATTAAAACATACTATGGAACCCCCTGCAAATAGTAAAAGGTGGGGAGGGTGACTTTTCTCGAAGGAATTCTTAAGTGCTGTATTCCTCTCCCCTTTTCTCTTCCCATAAATGCACAGAGTTCCTACATAGATTTATAGCACCCCTGTGTTCAGTCCTTGAAAAGGAAAATAAGCAAGTATTTGATTGGACATTGCATAAAAGAGGTCCTATCTAGGCTAACTTTAAAAACTTTAATCCTTGAGCCAAGTTGATCACTTTTCTTCTGGCAGGGGACCATTCCTAGTGGCACTGGGGAAATCTTGGCACCCAGAAGAATTTAACTGCGCTCACTGCAAAAATACAATGGCCTACATTGGATTCGTTGAGGAGAAGGGAGCACTGTATTGTGAGCTATGCTATGAGAAATTCTTTGCTCCTGAATGTGGTCGATGCCAAAGGAAGATCCTTGGAGTAAGTATTGGAAACTGCTCTTTTATTCTTAGTGAGTTTTAAAGCAAAAAACAAAATAGCTTTTTGTTGTAAAACTCTTCTATCATATTTACTTTTTTATTTTCTTCTTGCTTTATCAACGCTGTTTGCTTTCATCACTATTTATTATTGTAAAGCAAAACTAAACAGACCTCTATAGAAGTATATTGGACTCATGGGGTTAGGTTGTCTTTGGTTTTGTCTTACTGAGTGCTGGCTTGTCTGGTGAAGTCTAGCCACTGTAGAGGAAAAATAATTTACTGTGGGTGTGCTACCTCAACAGGACCATGTTTGTTCAGGAATGAAGAGGTCGCACAGGACCACACACATCAGAGTTCTCAGAACTGACACTTTCACTGTTTTAAATTAAATTCCATAGCTGTTATAAGAGTAGCATTTCCCCACTTGTCAGGGTTCATGCATAGGACACTGACCTCATGAAATATATAAAACGTGAGACTTATAATTGATATATTTTTCTTGAATGTATATAATGTTTAAAAATGTAACTTCAGTTTTACGAGAGTACACATGATAGAAAATTAATTTCAAACCATGGACCTTTTTTTTCCCTTAAGAAAGTAATTTAAGAATTAGTATATAATGAATAATGATGAATAAACGAATGTCCTATTATCGAATATCTAGTTTGCAATTACAAAGTAAGGATCAGGAATTTCTTGAGAGTGACCAGAAGTTGGAATTTGATTTTAGAAGTCAAGGTACCTAGCTTGATATAAAGGAAATGGCTTTACTGGTTGGAAATGACTTTACTAAACTCCAACTAATACTCTTAATAAGAAAATAAAGTAATGAAACTCTAATTCACAGTGAGAGAAAGTTAGTATCATGAGTACACCTTTCAATGTACCTAAAACTATGAAGACACTTTAAATTATAAATATGCTGCTTGAAATATCACTGTTACTAATTTGTACAATATGTTAAGGACCAAAGAGTAGAATGATTCAGACTGTATCTTTCCAAATGTTAACAAATAAATTAAGTAGGATATACATTAATACCATTTTAGTGTACAAATGTGTTCTGTGGATTCAAGAATAGTAAATAAAACAAAAATGAAATAATTCTAACAGAGCAAAAACAATTCTAGGAATTAGAAAGAATACATTCACATGTAATTATTCTTCAAAAATGATTTTAATGACCTTTTTTTCCTCAATCCAAAGAAATAATTTCTTACAAAACCAACTCCTTCAAACCAGTTATACTAACTAATCTGGTCCAAATTGTTAGTACTTGGTATATTTATATATAAGACCACTCCCAACCAGAATCTATGCTTTATGGTTCAAATCATAGACACTTGTTTGATTAAGTACATAGTGTAGTCATACCCGATTTTCAAAAGCTTGAACACATGCTTAACTGACTAGATTGTACTGATTACATTATTGCCTCAATAATGCACTAAAGTATAGGGTTTGTTTAGTTTTTAAATGCTTCCCCTGCCATGACATCTTCAAGATAATACTGTGAAACTTTTGTAAATTAACATTTCCTGACACTTTTTGAGGGAAAACAGAATATACTATCAAAACACTTACATGAAATACTTCCCTTAGTCACCATACATATCATGTATAAGTCATGGTAATCATTCTTTAAGTTCATTGATTTGTGTCTGTGAAAACCCAAATTTGAAGTGCATAAGTTTCAATGATGTATGTCTGTCCTTAAGTATCTCCTGTTGCTTTAACTGAAAGCTCAAGGCAAAGATGAAGTGTGTGTCTACTTTGGGTTACCTCTACCTGGTTGTACAGGTACAGCTGTTAGAATAAGCATTGGTGTGCTCATTGTGATCTCTCTTTAAATCCAATTACCTTCCTGTAACAGGAAGTCATCAACGCTTTGAAGCAAACTTGGCATGTTTCCTGTTTTGTGTGTGTGGCCTGTGGAAAACCCATTCGTAATAATGTTTTTCATTTGGAGGATGGGGAGCCCTATTGTGAAACTGGTAAGATCAGAGCCATTAGTTGCTTGAGTTTTGAATAAAGGTAAAACGTTAACCCTTATATTACTATGAAGTGAAAAGAAAATATTAGGCTAAGTAGTTTTCCTCATTGTTTTGGAGAAATTTAACCTTACACTAAACATGTAGCAAAAAAACTACTAAAACTTTTTATGTGACGTTGTCAAAATAGGCATTACAAACTTCATTATGAGAATTAAGAATGTAAGCAGTGCTGGGGCTGGGGATGTGGCTGGCTCAGTGATAAAAGCATTTGCCTGGCATGTGTGAGGCACCAGGTTCAATCCCTAGCACCATAAAAAAGAAAAGAAAAGAAAGTAAACAGTACTTAGTAAAAAAGAAAAATGTTTCATTTGAATTAATAATTTATGTATACAAATTCTACCAAATCATGTAGCCTAAAGCCACCTCTTATAGTCTAATAGTGAATTTTGAGTGGTTATAAACATGAGAAATGTTTAGCTTTAGAATATGATTTGTTACTGATTTGCTCTTTAAGGCAGTTGTCTTGAAAATAATCTTGAAATCCTGTGTTACTTTTAGTGATGGGAGGATAATCCCTTTTTGGACTATTCCTTTGATAATATCATTTTAATAAACTAGGCTCTAAAGACCTATTTACTCCATTTGTCTTATTACCTGAACTCTGAATGCATTCTTTTCCTTTGCAGTGGCGATAAGTGAACTTCCCTAACACTTACTAATATTACCCTTGGTTAGATATTGCTACCACAATACATATTTCAAAATATGAAATATTGAGCTGGGGATATAACTCAGTTGGTAGAGTGCCTGCCTTGCAAGCACAAGGCCCTGTGTTCAATTCCCAGCACCACAAAAAAAAAAAAAAGAAAGAAAGAAATATTTTTCTGTGATCATACCTACACTCATTATCACTACATTCCCACTATTGAGATGTTTTTAATTTTTTTTAGTTGTACATGGGCACAATACCTTTATTTTATCTTTATTTATTTTTATGTGGTGCTGAGAATCAAACCCAGTGCCTCATACATGTAAGTAAGGCAAGCATTCTCCACTGAGTTACAATCCCAACCCCTGACTATTGAGTTTTATTTTTATTTTACCTTGAAATCCAAAGTGTGGTGCTTAGAAGGGAAATGTTCTAGAATAGTCAGGATTAGTATCACTCTACCCTTCCTTGCCCACTCAGTGTTCTCTTACTTTTACCTTTTCCTTGGCTCCTTAATTTAGAACTACTTGGATGGTCCATCAGGAAGCACCAGAAATTCTAGTAAAGTACCCTGTGGGCCATTTTGGTAGAGGTTGACTACAGGCTGCCTACCCTATCCAACAAGAATATTTTACATTTTGTAATTGCACTTTGGATTCTGCCCTTTCCCTGTTCTTCCTACATCCAATCTAGTGAGTAAATCTTAGCAGTTCTCCCCCAACCCCCACCACTCAGCAGGACATTGTACTTGTTTCTCTCTATCTCAGGTGTCACCACTAGTAACCCAACTTGTTCTCATCCTTTGTTGGAATTGTTATCACCAACTAAAGGTTGTATCTCTTCCCCCACAACCCCCAAATAGTAGAGAAACCATGGTTATGTTTTTAAAAACATAAATCAGATTGTATTTGAAACCCTTTAGTGACTTCCAAATAAAATCATAGTCCTTGCTACAGCCTTCTTTGCCAGCCTCATCTACCACCTTATACTCTATGTCACTAGATTTGGGCCATACCTGGCCCCTTTGCTATTTCTGAGCCTGCTAAGATTCTTCCTGCATCCATGCTTTTGTTCTTACTGTTTTTTCTAACTGGAATGTTTTTGCCCAGGTTTTCAGTGGTGATTCTGCCTCAGTCTTTAAGTCTTTTCATAACTACTACCTCCCCTGAGAAACCTTTCCTAACTCTCCTATGTAATGAAATGTACCCCCTACAATAATTTTTCTGTATCATGACACTATTTTCTTTCCTTGAGGGCACCTTTCGTGATCTGAAAACATTTTATTTTGTTATTACTTATCTTTCAAATTCAAAAATGATTATATGCTGTTCCCAATGAGAACATAAAAGTCCCATGAGGAGAGAGCCACATCCGTCTTCTCTACCACTATACCTCTGCAGTACCTAGAGCAATGCCTGTGGATATGTGTTTAGCATGGATGTCAAAGTATATTGAAGATCACTTAGAAAAGTGAATCCAGCTGCAGGTCTTAGCCTACTTCACCTCCAGCTCAGGTTGGATTGGCTAGGGTCAGAGGCCAAAAGGTGAACCATGAGTCAACATGGTAGTGTAAGTAGCTGCATAAAAGGAAATAAAAGTGCTGATAACATTCTATTTTGGTTATTGAAAAAGATCTTATCAAAACGGTTTCTTCAGAAGAAATCCTATTAGTATTTTATAACTAATAGTTGCCAGGTAAATGATGGTGTCTGGCTGAGGATATTCAACATGAGGTCATAAAATTGAAAGAAAGATATACTGAAAGAAATTGTGCTAATATTGTGATACAGTCTAGCTAGAAGCTCAGTCATGGCCTTTGTTCATGGAAGTTTTCTATAACTTACTTTCCTCACCAAGTCAGATACCCTATGGAAATTTATTCAGAATTTATATTAGTTAGTCTTACTGTTGGTAGTTATTAGAAGCCCTCTTGAATTTAAAAAAAAAAATAGTTGTAGATGGACACAATACCTTTATTTTGTTTATTTATTTTTGTTTGTGGTGCTTAGGATCGAGTGCCTCACATGTGCTAGGCAAGCACTCGACCACTGAGCCCCTCTGGTATTTTTTTGAAACAGGTAAATATACTGATAATTTCTCAGAATAGTATTCTTCCTTTTATGCATTTGGGCATTTAAATAGCTGGAGAGGACTGAGAAGTGTAATATGGAAAAATAGAAGAAAGAATGCTAAATTGTTAAAATGTTTACCAAGGGAAACCTGAAACATGCTAATCATATATCTCAAGCCAAATATTATGCCATCTCCTGAAATTTTTCTAATTAGTATCTTTAATTTTTTTTAATTAGTCTCTTTAACTTCAAGATCTCATTTAAATTCAGTTTTGTTGCTGTTTTCTGTGAACTTTCAATCTAAACTTCATCACATTTTAATGATGTCTCTCCCTCACCCCAATACAGATTATTATGCCCTTTTTGGTACTATATGCCGTGGATGCGAATTTCCCATAGAAGCTGGTGACATGTTCCTGGAAGCTCTGGGCTATACCTGGCATGACACTTGCTTTGTATGCTCAGTAAGTAAAACTCTAAGCTCCTAATTAAAGTGATACAGTATGGCCACTTCTAGCATTTAAAGGAAATAATAGCTCTTGCATCTTTCAGTCCTTCAAACCTAAAGAAAAAAAATATTGTTACAGTAATTTTTAAAAGTTGTTTATTAATTAAAATTTGGGGACATCTTGAAGTTATTTGGTATAGAATAAGATCTTTACCCTTAGAGAAAATTCTATTTTTAATATATTTTGCCCATAAGGAGAAGCTATGTATTTCTTAAAACAGTAAGAGTCTGTTACTTTTTTCTTAAACTTTATTTTATTGGATGTTTTTAGTAGGTTTAAGAAACATTAGGTACTTCTTAAAATAGAAATAAACAATTATAAAAATCTATTATTGAATTAACACTGGGAATAAACTATGTGTTGATTCATTTCCTTCCTTAGCAATTGCTTATGAATGTTTTTTGAGACTATAATAAACATTCAATAAAATATTTACTAATTTCATTGATATTTTAATATTTTTGGTTTTATTTTTAATTATTTGGATAGATCTTAACATCCACCTAAAATATATATTTTTTGAATTTAGAAAGTAAATGTGCAATAAAGGTGCTCTGTTCCAATGTTTATTTTATTAGATTTACTATAGCTACTAGTGTCCAGTACTCATTTTTATGAAGGCAAAAAAGTAATGTCAATTAAATTCAGATGGTTTCTCCAAACATTGCCTTTGAAATCTTTCTTGTTTACCTCATTCATCTGTTCGACTTCATGAAGTCTATAAAATAACAATTTCTAGAAGTTTTGTCTTGTATTCTCTGGTGAAGCTGCTCATGAACATTGTAATTAACCAAGGCAGGAGGAAAGGCAAGAAGGCATAAATGTGGATAACTGATGATATAATCAGCCATCAGGCAAATATTGACTAGGTTTTTCACTGTGAGAAACAAAGAAATTTATTAATTTGGGCTAGTGATATAGCTTAGTAGTGGAGCTCTTGTCTAGCAATGTGTGAGCTCCTAGATTCAATCCCCAGTAAAGCAAACAAAAATATTTTTTAAATTATTTCATGAATTGGTGATTTCATTAAAGAAATTAAATTAAAGTGAATTTTTTAAAAATCTCAATTATATGTGTCTCAATATGTGTTTTGAGACAGACTAAAGTTGGGCTCAGACATGTTTGGGAAAGCAATTAAGTTGTGTTTTCTGTTTGAGAGCTTTAGTTCTCTTCAGCAGGAAACAGATTTAAAGCATTGATTAGAATTAATTTGGGGAGAGAAAATATATTTAATGTGACCTCTTTACATATTAATTTTTTTCATTAGAACTAAGTACTTCCCATCCAATAAAAAAGTAATGATTAGTGATTTAAATAAATTAGAATACATTCCAAGAAAAAAGTCATTCTTCATTGCCTTTCAAAGATTCCATGAAATGTCATAGTAATCATGAAATGTCAGGGTGTCTAACACAACCATTTAAAGTGCTTTGTCATATTATCCCACTGGGGGAAAAAGTCACTTCCCCCTTCTCTGGCATGCTTAATTAAAATAATGATAGTCTCTTAACTAATACTTCTTTTTCAGGTCTGTTGTGAAAGTTTGGAAGGTCAGACGTTTTTCTCCAAGAAGGACAAGCCACTTTGCAAGAAACATGCACATTCTGTGAATTTCTGAAAGTCAGAAGTTCAGGGAAAGAAGAAATTCGAAGAGAAAGAGGAGAATTGAAATTACCAATTAATTTTTAGATTTAATATTTATTTGGAGTTTTGAAAAATAATAGTGGCCCTGAAGGGATAAATTCCAGCATTAAAAACTAAGTCTATGAGGAAATATTTGGCTTCATAAAGTAAAGAGACAGTTTGGCATTTGTTATTACTTTTTCCTGTATTTTATGCCCATAAAATAACCTTTATAAAAATCAATTTCCTGTTTGACTATTAAATTCATCTTTGAGTAAATTAACAAAGAATTACATTTTAGATTAATAACTCTAATCTCTATGCTGAAATAATTATACTTTCTTTCCTTGTTTGATAGTTAAGAGTAAACTGTAAAAGGCAATGAAAATGCCTAAAACTTTATTAATAAGAGAATCTGTTTTTTTAAACTACTGTTTATCTTTAAAGCAGTGAATGAGAGTTTAACAGAACTTTATCAGTAGGAGATATCGGTTTAAGGAAAACAGTGTACTTTTTGTTTGTACTTTTTGTTTGTTTGTTCTTAAACAGTTGATCATTCCAGTAGGAAAAGCCAGTGAGATTTTTGATCAAAATGTATCAAGCCATTCTTCTCTTACCCCTCTTCCAAAAAGCTGCCATATTGCTTACAAAATACCAAATTCTTGCCTTTTATTAAAACATGACTGTTTCTACTCATTGTGTATGCTTCATCCACCTATATTAGCCAAACCCCGGTGTTTCCCTTCCCTCATAGAGAGATAAAGACCATAAAAAACTTTGGTCTCTAACAGTTTGCTTTCTTTAAAGAGAAAACATAGAAAAGATTGTGGTTAGGAATTATGGCAACTGAGAGCATTGTACCCTAAAAGCAAACAAAAAGCACAACTGCTCCCTTTTCAGAGTTGTGCCGCTGACTGATGTTTTGAGAACTGTCTTTGCAGAAGTTTGTTTTGTTTTGTTTAATTGAACTATAAATTAGAATTGGTTTGGGATTATAGTAAACTCTAGATTTTTTTTTTTTTTTTTTTTGGTAGTTTTCTCTCAATAAGAAATGAACTACTTCCAAATGTGATCACAAAGTTTGGAAAACTTTTATTCACAGAGATTTGGTAGCATGGGAGGGGTGATTAATTACTCAGATTGGCCTCTTATTTGTTTTCCTCATTTGGGCATAGAATTACATAGACACCACATGGAAACAGAGAAACAATTGTGAAACTGTGGATCCTATTGGTATTTGCCCAGTGAGAAAACAGATAATGGCATCTGATAGGTTTTTTTTTCTCCATTTTTTCTTTGTTTCTAGAATGGATGAAAGAAAGCCCATGATCCCACTGAGTTATAATTTAAGTCTGTTTGAGGCAAGGTGCTTTTAAAGGCCAGACAGAGTCCCCAAGTCCTTCCTGCCCCATCACTCACTAACGACTTCACTTCCATTGTGTGTATGTTTGTTATAGAGGAGGTTTTAGGCTACACTATTTGTTTAACCTCCCTAAGAACTTTCAAGGCATCTGTCCTGAAAGCTGCTAATTTATGACCTAGCAGATTTATATTATATGCAGATAATAATTAACTGGGGATAAAAGAATAGAAGGGGGTGACACAAAGTGGCAAACTGAATACTCCCCCAGTAGCAACTCCAAACTACCTCCTCACCCTGCATCTTGTAGGTTGGGGGGAAGCTTCTTCTGAGATGAAGTGCTGGAGTTGAATTGTGCGTTAGATTTCATTGCTGCTGAAGTCACCTATGGGTGACTTGCTGGCTAAAGAGCATCTTTACATATCCTAATATTCAGTCTTTTGCTTTATACAATACAGAGCTGGTGGTTTTGTTTGATATGATGGAGTTTTTGTTGTTGTTCTTGTTTAGTTTGCCTTTACAGATTGTTTGCCAAGATAGTATTTTATAAGTGAAAGGCATTAGGATTTTTTTCTTCAAAGAATTGTATTTGACCCGGATTTTTTTTACAAAGCTATCTTTCTTTAAGGGTGTCATTAGACCTTTCTGCATATTCTTCATGGAGCATAATGTTGCATTTCTCCAAATTTTAATCCCTAGAAAGGTAGTGTTGCTTCCTAATTATCATTTTTGTGTGTGTGTGCTCCGTCTCTGGTGTCGCAGAGCTTTTTATCTGTTCCTAAAACAGTTAATTCTGTGAAATAAATATTGCCCATAACCCAGAAGAATCTGTGTTTTACAGTGGGGAATGCTGTGTTTAATTCACCAGCATTAATTTTCTAATAACTGGCTGAGCACTTTATTCTTCCAGTGAGCTCTCTGAATACTTATTTTTCTGACTATAAATATTCTGTCAGTAGCATCTTATTATTACTTCTTCACTGTAGAGCATGGACTTTTCATCTCCCTAGATATATATTTTGAAATGATATACTTGGTGAAACACAGATGAAAATCATAGTGCATGACTCTTAAAATCTTCTCTACTTGAATCTCCCACTTTAAAAATTTTAGTGATGGGTTTAGATTCTCTAGACTTGGAAGAGATATTGCCCACCAAAGTAGCAATCTAAAAGTGCTTCCTTCTGCCTTAGGTTATAGTAACATAGCTATTTCCTATTGATTAAGGTTACATTTAGAGTTTTGTTTGCGGTTTTTCTGTTTGTTTGTTTTCCATATTGTGCTAGGGATCAAACCCAGGGCCTTGCACATACTAAGTCAGCACTCTGCCTCTGAAGTATATCCCCAGCCCTTTTTGTTTTTATTCTGTTACAGGATTCTCATTCAGACTGGCCTCAAACTTGAGGTCTTCCAGCCTCAGACTCCCAAGTAACTGGGATCACGGGTGTGCACCACCATAGCTGGCTATCTTTAGAGTTTAAAACTAAAATTTATTCATTTGGTCAGAGTATTAAAACAAATAGAAATAACAGTTTAAATCTCCAAAGTATTAGTGTAGCCTTATGTTTAAAATTATCCACAACAAAAACATACAATTTTCACAGAGTACTATATTAGAAGCACTTTCATAGGAAATAATTCTTTTCTTTCCTCTTGTTGAGTGTGAATCCAAAGACATATTGATATTTTGTGGCATTTGGAGTTTAGTCAGCCCCATTGAAGGGAAAGGGAAACATACTGAGTAGTTTTACACAAATCTAACCTGGCCTCAATTTGTCTCCCTCATCCCCAAGTGTTGAAAGGTATCTGATTTGAATTTTTAATGTATAATTTGCCTTACCTATAGTAATCTCTATCTTCCGTTTAAGTTTTTAAGTTTGTATATACCTGCTGTTTTGCTTTTGGATACATTTTCTAATTAAAAAATCACATGAGAAATATAATCAGTATAACCTTTATGTACACATACTCAATAAATAAATGCCTGCAATGATATAAACAAGCTCTCCTTGTTTTTGTTTTTGCATAGTAAGTGATTCCACTAAGATATCATGGGGGAAGAAATCATATTCCATATGACAGGATAGGATGAAATGTAATAATTACCTTAAGAATTCCTCTTTTTTATTTCCCAATCAAAATATCCCAGAAACAGAACATTTGAAAGTAATATCACGTTTATTCTACTTTTATTCATTTTTATAGTTTGCATATAGAAAGTACACAATAAATATTTGTAAATTTGTAGATAAGTCTGTCTTATTTAAATGTTTATTACTGGGCTGGGAGTGTGGCTGGCTCACTGATGGCATGCTTGCCTGGCATGCACAAGGCCCTGGGTTGAATCCCCAGCACCATAAATAAATTTAAAAATTTTAATGTTTATTGCTGAAATCATTTATTGGAATAACTTAACATATCAAGCATTATATTGTTATCATAGATTGTAATCAAAGAACATAAATTCTCATCTACATTTTCACATTTTGCGTTAACCAGGGTTCATTACTTCTTGTGTCATATCCAGATCTCATTAGTGAACTGTGCACAAGTAGGCAGGCTCACCGAGTCCTCCTCTGTTTATTGGCTTGAGTAAGATTTTCTTTCCAACTGTATAAAGTTAAGAGGAATGTTTCTGTTGCAAGCTGTGTATTGGAAATAAGAGAGAAATTCAAGTCTATTTGCTCACAGTATATTAAACTCCAGAAGCCAAACTTTTAAGGGCATCAAGTCTGCATCTGACATTTTAATAGCTGCTGTTTGGTTTCTATCAATCACGTCATTGCACATTAAAATGCACCAACAAAATAAGAGATCTGTCATTCCTTCGTTAAGAAACAGTAATCCAGTACAAGATTTATAGGCTTACGACTCAACTGTGTGTTCACAATAAATCCCCATTCAGTGTTCAAACCAGAGCAAGCCTCCCTGTCGTTCAGTGTTTTCTTGTCAAAATGTCCTCAATATAAGATTATCAAAGGTTTTCTTACAGAACTACATATAAAATCCTTTTGCCAGCAAAAGCTTAATTTAGGTTGGCGGCTTCCCTTTTTGAGTACCCAGACAAGATCTTGGTTATATCAGAAACACATAGGTACTGCTGTATTATTAGCAGGCCTGGTGTTAATTAGGGAGAATTACCAGAAATAGTTTGCCTCGTGGAAATTTATTATAGAATCACACTTGACTGATGGCAGAATAGGAGTTGCTGAGAGAGAGCAGCTCCCACTCATAACCACTAATTAATAGGGTGCCAAAATTCCACAGAGAAGGTTTCATCCCAAGTGTGAGTGCCTCACAGGGAAAATGGTTCCTGTGCAGTATTTAAATTTTAACAGAGGAAAGTAGCTGGACACATGGCTACCTAACAGGAGTCTGAGATGGATGGGGTCTTAGGCTGTACGAATGAGAAGATTTAACTCAGTAAGCACCAAGCCCAAAAGTACCTGTGTGTTTGTCACAAGGACATGCTTATTATTTTTAATGCAAAGCATCTATTTCCCAAACTTCATTTTATGAAGAGAATTTAGAACAATCTATTTATCTGGTATGATACAGTACTCTTGATTTCCTTGGAAGCTGAGTTGGTGACAAGATTGCATCAGTGTTAATAGGAAAAGTGTGGCTGCTAGCCCTTGAACATGGAGTTGGAGAAGTGCACTGAGTGATTGGCACTAATGGCAGAGCACTGGAGAGCCCTACTAGATGAAAGCTTGCCAAGAAGGCAGGGTTTTTTTTTTTTCTCCCTGTGTGTAACTGCATGTAATTACACACAATAAAGCTTGGAGCCTTTGTTGAACGGGGAAGAATAAAACATTTTCATGTCAGAAAACCACTGATCACTGACCTCAGGGAGAAAAATAAAACAATTTAGAATTCACAAAGAGTATAATTTCTCAATTATGGCAAATATCATTCCCAAAGAAAAAGACTTCTCTGCCAGGCCCATGAATCGGTTGGCCCAGTCTCTTACGCATCCATGTTTCACAGGACAGTTTCTGTCTTTTCTTTCCAAAGTTTCCTAATTGGGTTTCAGATTAGTTTTCCATCTTCATATTCTAAACTGTCATCTACTTCAAATATATCTGGGTTTGTTTTCTCTTGTTTTTCTTTTTTTTTGTTTCTTTTGCTTGTAAAGCACATGATTGGTGCTATTCTAACTCAAAAATCCTGTTGTTCCTTTGGTTAAAGTGTTTTTATTGATGCACATTAATGATGTGGAATGGTAGTTTTCATTGCATATTCCTCTATCCATAAAATGTAATTTGACCAATTTTATTCCCCAATATCTGCCTCACCCCTGCTCCCTCCCCTGACCCCCTTGCTCTTCCCTAATGATCTCCCCTCTATTTTCATGGCATCCTGTGTTAGGTTTAGTTTTTGTTTTCCTGGGTTTTTTTTTTTTCTCTTCAGTTTTACATATGGGAGAAAACATGCAAAACTTTTCCAAGTCTGACTTACTTTGCTCAAAATATGGTCTCTGGTTCCATGCATTTTTCCTGCAAATGACATAATTTCATTCATTTATGGCTGAATAAAACTCCATTGTGTATATATACCACATTTTCTTTATTCATTTATCCATTGACAGACACCTAGGCTGATTCCATAACTTGGCTCTTGTGAATTGTACTGTGATAAAAATGGGTATGCATCTCTAAAATATGCTGACCTCAATTCTTGGAGGTAAATACTGAGGAGTGATATAATTAGAGCATATGGTAGGTAGTTCTATTTTTAGCTTTCTAAAGAACCTCCATACTGATTTCCCTAGTGGTTGTGGAGACTATAATATCCTTAGGTGTGTCCTTTAATTTTTGACCTTAGTGTATCAGTAAAATGCCTAACCATTCTCTTGGAAAATGAAAAAGTAAATGTAACTCCCATTACTCTATTATTCATTTTGCATAAATAAAAGCTAGCTTACATGTGACCCAATATTGATGTCATCTGACTGCAGAAACTTTCTCTGTCCCTGTTTGCTTGAGAATCCTGACAATTTAATGGCCTCCATAGTTGACTGAAACCAGGAGCAAAAGAACCCGTGGAGCTTTTCAAGTATGAGCTTTGAAATATAAATTAAATTAGTCTGGCTTCCTCACCTGTAGCATATCACTCCTTCCGCTCTGCTAAATTATTATGCTACTGCTGAGTATTGAAAATGCTTTGAATAAAAATGAACTTAACAAGCAGGTTGAGAGACACTGAAGAGACCCCAGTACTTCTACCCCCACAAAAAGATATAAATCAATGGAAATCTATTATAGTTTGCTTATTCCTAAATCTGGGAAGTACTTGATGCTCTTTAATAATATCAACATAGATTATAACAGCATAAATTAAGGTTGGGAAAAAAAAAGTGGTCAGGGTCCAATCAGGACAGAAACCACACAATAACTTAGGAGAAGTTTAGTATAAAGAATTATTAAGCTTGAATAGGATAGCTGAATATGAAAATAAAAAGAAAACTCTAAAGGGTAACCTAAAATTGAGAGGGAAGACCCAGCAAAGACAACCTTGGAAGCAGGTCTCCTCCCCATGGCAAGGGGTGAGACCTTGGAGAAAGTGATTATCAGCCCACTGAATGCCAGGTTGCTGAAGCCAGGTCTCACTCTCAATAGCTGAGCACAAGAAAACAGCTCTGGACTGCAGGCAAGCCAGAGCTCATGGCCCAGTGCACAAAACAAGCGGGGATGCTGCCGTGAGTGCTGGCCTAGAATATACAGCACTCATGGCAAGAGGGCCACAGTGAGGTGCTGATCAAGCCCAGGCTAGGGGTGCAAAATCTCTGAAGGACTGTGCACTTTGCATACACAGCTGGGGCAAAGAACCACCAGGTGTCTCCAAACACATGCAGCATGAGGACCACACAGAAAAGCAAAATGCAGCACCTGGAAGCAGAAAAAGAATCCCCTCCTATAATATTCTTTTTGTCTCCCTTATCTGACAAAACACCACTGACCACTATGGAAGAGAAATGCCTGAAGAGTCCAGCCTGGACTGGCACAGTGGTGCATGCCTATAATCCCAGGGACTCAGGAGGCTGAGGCAGGAGGATCACAAGTTCAAAGCCAACCTTAGCAACTTACCAGGCCCTAAGCAACTTGTCGAGACCCTGTCTCTAAATAAAATATGAAAAGAGTGGGGATGTGGCTCAGTGGGTTAAGTACCTGTGGGTTCAATCCCTGGTACCAAAAAAAAAAGAGTCAAGTCTGGTATCACAGAGCAGGTACCCAAGGATGAAGGGTGAATTGGGAATGGCAAATTAATAAATTAATAATTGACACACTTGGATACAAATTAAAAGCTTTTAGATTCTTGACTAAATAAAATTCCCATTATGCAAAACATCACTGTATGTTCTTGGTGAGTTAGAAAGTCTTCAAAAGTTCTTTTATAATATACTTTCCGTATACAACATAAACATAATGTTCTGATTGTGTTTTCCCACTCAGGAAAGGATTGAGGTTTACCCACTCAGCATCCATTATAACTGTATAGTTCTGAATATTTAAGAGACACAGCTGGATATATACTAGGATATAACCAATGTAGTTCTTTTAATGAGTTAATTTTCTTACTGTAATACTTGTGCTACAGTTAAAGTGAGTAAAACATTCTTAGTTGAAACTTTATGTTATTTAATTGGTATTTCAGAGGAGATATGTATGGTGCATTCAGGGTGGTATGGCATAAACTTAATTGGGATTTCAGTTTACAGAAGTTGTTCTGTGTAAATCTCAACCCCTATCATATAGGAAGATTAATCACTTTCATATTCAGCAAGGAGACTGACAATTTTACAATAAACTAAATCATGAAAGGATCAAGCCTATCAGATCTACAATAACAACTTACATTTGTTAGTCTTTGTAATTTATGTGGTACGTTATCTGTCACACTGGGGTACACAAATACACTGCAAACTCATAATTGGAGAAACTGATAATGGATTTTTTAATCCACATTTTAGACATGAGAAAAATGGAAATTCAGAGACATGATTTTCTAAAAACAGCTCTAACCTGGCAAATTTGACTTTCTGATAGACAAGAGATAAAATATATTATTTTCTCCATATTCTCTTTGAATTCCTCTTATTAGTAAGGAAAAATTCCAATATATTCAGTTAGTAAAGGGTGGTATTAGGAATATTTAGTTTTGGTAGAATATGTGGAACCTGAGGGCTGCATCTCTCTGGCGTGTGCAGTTGCCTGCCACACAGATGTCAATATTTGGGTGGTTTGCAATTGGGCCATCTGTTCTTTGAGGGTATTTGTGATGTGATAGTCTTCTCTACAATGCGCCATTTGCTGTTCTTCATGTTTTCACTCCATTTCACAGTTCATACGCTGTGGGTATAAAACAAACAAAAAAACCCCACAGGAATAATGAGAGAAAGTTGGTTTGAAGTGTGGGTAACACCAAATGTGATTATTAAACTAATTAGAAAACTGTAGGAAATGCAATTAAAATTACTTCCACACATAGAGCTCCTAAGACCTAGTTATAAGATGTTGGAAATAGGTCCGAGTGGTGTGACACCCAGTAATGCTACCTTTTCAGTGTGATGAATTTAGAGCCCAGCTGTGAGTCTGAAGACTGAAAGATGGAACCAGGTAAGACCTCAGTGAGAGTGGAGAGAAACTCCACATATATGCCTAATTATATAGACGACGTTGCGGAAAATTCTTGGTTTTATGCAATTGAAATAAAATCTCTTTGTTATTTAGTAATGGCAGGCACCACTGCTAAGTCCACTGAAGCATAGCTGGAAAATCCAACTGCCCTCACATCTGTTTTGCACGACCTTTCAATCATTGACAAACACTTCTGCCACTAGAAATGGAAGCCTGGGGAGGATATGGCTATGTGACTTTCTAAGCTATCACTATGGAAAACATATTGAAACAAAATTCACGCATGCCATGGACTATGCCCAGAAATTATAGACTTGTCTGGGTGGTGTTAAGGATTTGACCTGCTGAGAGGGCTCACACCTGCTTCTTACATTCAAGCTGTTAATCCTTCTTTTAGAAAATGAGACATATGAAATATGCGAATGGACTGCTAGGACTGAAATCTTAAGAGTTTAGGTCCTTAAACTGGTTTGAACAAAAGTGACAGAATAAAGTATATTTTGATGTCTATTACATTTATTATATTATCAGACTTCTGAAGCCTATGTGACTTGACTCTCATTTGAGATCTATGACTTAAGCTAGAGTGATTGCTTGAGTTCCAAGCTATAATGAAGTGTTCTGAAAAGGGTTGTTTATTCCAAATTTTTAAATGAAAAGAACATCACTCAAGAATCTCTTTAAAAGACTGTACTAAAACATACTCTCATACTAATAAAGTTCACTCGTACTCCAATATAATGGGGAACCACTGGAATAATATCAAGAACTACAGTTGTGGGGCTGGGGATATGACTCAGTTGGTAGAGTGCTTGCCTTGTAAGCACAAGGACCTGAGTTCAATCCCCAGCACCACAAAAAAAAAAAAAAAAAAAAAAAAACTACAGTTGTCTGAAAACCAGCTTAAACTATTGTCAAGGTGGACTCATTAACCAATAATAACTGAATATGGCAATTATATGTAAACAGACACGTCAAGAGCTTGAAGAGGGAAAATCTTGTTTATGAAGAATACAAACTCTGGCAGTTGAGAGGCTACTGAGCATGAATATCAATTATACCCAGCTTGAATTTATGAAGACTAATAATATGAATCACCTCCAAACCAGTAGTGTTCCTTTTTTAAGAGTATTATTCAACATTTATGTAGTGGGGGGAACTGAGCACTACTTCTGTGAGGAAGGAAGAAGTAGAGAATAAATGAACTCAGAGGTGAACCTCTTAAAATGCCCTGATCCACTTAGCACTGCCCCAAACTCAGCAGAGCAGCCCTTAGCTAGGAGTTGTCTGCTGTTTTCTGGAATCTCCCTCGGGAATTTCAATTCCTGCCTCTAAACTGCTTATCAAAGTCTCCCATCAGACCCAATGGTGTTCTCTCTGCAAGAATCTTGTGTTAACTTTTCTGACAACAACTTAAAAGGTGAAGGTTTATTTTGACTCACAGTTCCTCAGAGGTTCAGCCCCTAGTCACCAGCTTCAAGACTGAAACATCATGGTGGAAGGGTATGGTGGAGGAAAGCTTCCCAGCTCACGGCAGCCTGGAAGTAGAAAAAGAGAGAGAGGAAGAGGCCAGGGAAGGGACAGATATAAATCCCAAGGCCATGCCCCCAGTGGCCTACTTTCTCCAGCCGTGCCCCACCTGCCTTACAGTTTTTAACCGCCTCCCAGTTAGTCCATTCAAATTATGAATCCATCAAATTGATTAATCCAATGATAAGGTCACAGCCTCCATGATCCAATCATTTCACGTCTGATCATTGCTGCGCATGAGCCTTTGGGGGACATTCCAGATCCAAATGATAACAACCACTCTAGTGAATTACATTTCTACCTCCCAACATTTACAGTGATGTTTTAGAGTTTCTCACAGACTAGTATCCTGGGCAATTACACACTAGGTCAATCTCTTTAACTGGTGTTTCCTCATTTAGGAAATTTCCGACCTTGGAAAAGCTACAGAACTTGATTGAGCCTGCATTTCCTCACTAATGTGTCCCTAGATCTTATGAATCTCAGGGATTCATAATGAAAGTTTAAGTTGAGTGAGTAGTTTTTCCATGAAAAATGAAAGTTGTCAAGTAACTGATGTAACCATGTGTTTTGACATACCGTTGGCCAGGAGCCCCTTTATTTAAAGAATACCTATTTTACATAATACAATTTAGGGTGAACATCCTGAGTGTTGCCTATCTTCACATTTGACACCAATACATTTCTCAAACTTTAGAGCACATCAGAATCTTCTGGAGGGCATCTTAACACTAGATTGGCCCACTGTCAGAGTTTTGTTTTAGTAGTTCTGAAGCAGGATGTGCATCTCTGACTGGTTCCCAGGTGAAATTGAGCCTGTCAGTCTGGGGCCCACTCATTGAGAAGCACTTGTGTCTAGACCACCTTAAGGTGTGAACAGATGTCCCCAGGATATGCCTGGGCCCCACCTCCAGAGACCCCTACTCCAGTAGCAGTGGAGCAGGGCCAATCATTTACATTTGTAACAATCTCCTGGGTGATGCTGAAGCATCTAATCCACAGAGCATATCTTCCAGAGGGACTCTCTGGTGTGAGAGGACTTCCTAGTTTATAGGTACATACTAACACATTCTCTCCTCATCTTGTGTCTAAAATCAGAGAATCATGCTTAGATTTTTGAAAATTAGATTCATAGGAAAAAATCTGATCTGCTTGCTTGAATTATGCAAGTTTTGTTTTTCACCAATTTTTTCAGAATTTCTACAGTGCTGGTGAAGAGTAGAGCAGATTCACCAGATCTGGCACCAGGTGTTGAATGACGCAGAGCACTAAATGCCAGCAATGGTTGTGAGCCCCACCAGTGAGTTTGGAATTACGTTAAATCTCAGTGGTAGGGTTTGCTTTGCTTTTCTTTTTCACCATTCAGGCTTAGTAGTGTTAATTTCCCTAACCTTGAACAATAAAGTTCATGGCTCGATACATTTGCCTTTCTGAAAATGAGAGCATGGACTGAGCCAGGCATCATGGATTCTGCGGGTCACTAATTATTTCTCTGACCCTGGAATAGGCACTTAACAAATTTTGACCGTACTTTTGTTTTAGTGACTCTTTCTTGAAAACATCCTCTTCAGAACCCGACTCATGAAGCAGGCAGGAGGTAAACCCTGGGCACTTCAATGTCTTAATTTTTTAGCCAAAGTTATTTCTAACTTGCAAAACTGCCAAAGGAACTGTGGATCCCATGGGCTCTCAGGGACAAGATTTGTAACTCACTTTAGCTGGAAGGCCTCCTAAATTTCTTCCTGTCTAACATGAAACTGCCTGTGGGGGGATCCTAGACCTGGGCTGTTTTCATTCAAATTCCACACAAAGACTCTGGCTTCTCCAAAAGAACAGTTATTTTTGTTTTAAATCATAGTCTATTCCTTCAGTGCTTTCCCTCCTTAAAACTAACAAGCTGATTTTTTCCCCTTTTAAACTACTGAAAACTGCCTCCCTCTGGGAGGGGAGGTAAGAGGAAAGGTTGTCTGCAGCCGCGCAGGGAGGTCTGTGAGTTGCTTTGTTTTCTTAGCTGTGCTGTGCAAATGAACTGAAGGTTTAACACTTAGGTGCTGTTTGAAGATATAATACAACAGGGCCTAGAGTGGGGAGTCTAGGAACCCCATGGCCGGCCTTGCCAAAGGCCCCTGCCGCACAGCTGTTCTGAGCACTGCGAAACTAAAATATGTTGCCATGGCTTAGACCTAAACAAACCTGTGCCTGTTCTGGTATGTAGATTATGTTCCCCCAGGACACCCTGCTCACTCATTCCATGTCCATCTGTGGGACCTATGGGTTTCAATCATTCCTCTACCATCTCCCATTCGAAAGCCACATTGGTTGTATGATATAGTGCCTTGTCACTTAGCAGCAGACTCCGTGGTCCTGGAATCGGACCGTTCCTCCTGCTTTCCCCAGCTATACTGGAACCTCTGTCCTGAGGGACCTCGCTGTGGGACCACCTTGCAGGCGTTAATACTTTTCCCACTAAACCTCCTTGGACAGAGGCCAGCGTGAATGCTGCACTCAGCAGAGTAATGGAGATTCCAGGATGCTGTTTAGTGAGTGCAATGTTCTTCCTCTTCCATCCACAGTCATCCTTCTAATTTCCCACTTCACCCTCTCTATCTGCCCACACTCTGGGAGATGACTCTCCATTTGGTTTTTCCTAATACAATGATATTTGGTCCTATTTTTTAGTTTTCCTCCATCTCTGAGGGCTTAGAAGCAATTTTAGGGTCTAGGTCTCCTAGGGAACAGTAAAATGCCATTACTTCTAATTCCATACAACATATTAAAGAGGTAGAGAATGTACATATGCTGCTATCAACATAAAGTATAACTAACAAGTGCAAAAGTATAACTAACAAGTGCAAAATCACAGGTAATTTAAATCAGAACTACCTCCTGCGTGTTCACACACACACTCTCCATGATTTAGTTACTATAGCGGTATTATTTTCCTGGCACCAGAGAGAAAAGTGTTATGCATTCTGTACAGTCAATTTTATAAGATGTAAATAAGTGTTACTCTAGAGAAATCTCCAAGCTCTGCATTCTTGAAAGAATTTATTTTGTTAATCCTTCCACGAGAGATATTGGGTAACAAAGTGGCCCATATTCTCCTACTTGGAACAGATAAGACCATCATTTCCATAAAGCTATCATCTCTTCCCAAGAGCAAAACATTAACTCTCACTCCAGAATGCATTTCCACAAGGGGAAGTGAATGGACACAATCCATACATGTTGTTGATGCCTTAGTCACCTTTCACACGTTCATTTATTAAACAAAGATGTATTGGAGGGCCAGACATTGCCATGCACCATTTTAGCCACTGGGGATCAAGCAGCAAACAAAGCAGGAGTCTCTAACCTGCTCAGCTTCACATTCCAGTTAGGAGAGACGATAAACTAGCAACTGAATAAAAAGAATGTCAGGTGGTGAATGGAGTACAATAAATACGGGTGAGAGACAGGAAGCAGGGTTGGTGTGGGAGACCAAGAGAAGTGAGAGGCAGCCACGTGGATGTGTGGGAGAAGGTTGTTCCAGGCAAAGGAAAAAGCTTGGCATGTTCAAAGAACAGCCAAGAGCCAAGGTGCCTGGAGGCCGCCAGAGGAGACTGGGGAGGGGAATAAGGAGGCCATGCAGGGCCTGGTAGGCTGTTTAAGGACTTTGGCTTTTATTCTAATGATCCAGAGTTAAGGAGTCCTTTAGGCTGATAGATGCTCTTCATTCTCTCTTCCCTCTTACCTCTGAGGCAGGTCTTTGGCAGCTGGGCATCACATTCCAGTGTCTGAATGAATGACAGCCCAAGTGTGTCTGTAACATTACTAACCATCTTTGACTTTTACTGTGATTTGCTCACAGGGCAGGGCTTCCTGAACACTCTATTTTTGGCTCATAAGAAAAATTATGTAGTTCTCATCTTGATGAAATTTCACAAGTCTGGACTCCCTATAATTTCCGTAATACAAAATTTAGTAGTATTCAATTTCCCTTTTCTTATTTCTTGCTCTTTCTGTGTTTGAATGGAGCTCATTCTCACAGGGTTGGCTGCATTACCAAATGGGACTTTGGTGATCCCTTGTTCAAACTGGCTCTCAGGCAGTGGGAAGGGGCTTTTCACAGAAGAATCCTGGTGGTAGCTTGGGTGGGGAGGGGATGTGAAATGACCAGACATTAAATATGTTGCTGACAGGTCCAGGAGATTGAATAGATGTACCTTCATCCACAAGTGAAGGGAATAGCCTCGACCTTTCTTACCAAGAAAAATGTGGTGGAACTTGAAGTTAAAAACCTGAAACTCTGGTTCAGGAGGCTAGGGCTGGAGGATCACAAGTTCTAAAGTTCAAAGCCAGCTTCAGCAACTTAGCAAGACCCTATCTCTAAATAAAAATACAAAAAAGGGCTGGGGATATGGCTCAGTGATTGAGTGCCCCTGGGTTCAATTCCAAATACCAAACAAACAAAAAACAAACAACTTGAAACTCTGGCATTTTGTTTATACATTTGCTTAACTGTCTTAAAGTGATTCTCACCTGTTGCAAAGATCTGCAATGCTTTTAGGAAATCACATTGTCATCCCCACTCCATCGATTTTTACCCTGGAAAAAACAATGATCAAATAGGGCACAGGTTAAAGGCAAAAGGACATCTCCTAACATATCAGGGATGTGTTCTTCTTAAGAGAGTGTGAAGACAATAAAGACTTTGCCTTGGCATTGTGGACTTGCTTGGCAGAGATGAGTGAGGAGTGTGTCCTGGTGACGTGGCTGTGACCCTCAGACCTCTTTTAAACAGTGTCAGGACCTCCTCGGCTCCCCTCCCCACCTGCTCTTTGCCTATCTTGGTGAATTACTGTCCAGCAAGACAACATTCACCTGGTTCTTCAAATAGTTTTCTGGCCCCATAACAAAAGTCCTCCAAGTTTCACAGACCGTTCCCTCTAAGCACACAGAGGATGCTGTATACTTGGGATAATATGTGTTCTTTTGGACTCCAGGGACATCACACACATTTGCCCCTTTGTATGTCTGGATTTTATGAGCCTCAAAAGGTTCTGAACAGTTGGTGGTTGATCTTGTACCCCAAGTAAGAAAGGCTGTCAGGGTGTGTCCTCCATTTACCACTCTCCTCAACGAATCATTTATCAGGATAATTCTCCCAAACACTTCTCTCTCATTCTGTTTCCAGATCACCACCTCTAGGTGACATCATGGGAACTTAGTGCAAATAAATCTCCAGAGAAACCTATGCCCGACAGATATGAAAATGGATTGCTGCCCAAGGGCATTACTTATCTGCTCAGAGAGCACAGTTTATCACTAACGCAAGGCTTTGACGAGAAACACTCCCGGGGCTTGTGTACCTCGGTGAATCCAAAGCATCTCACCACTGAGTCTGGACACAGCCCAGAGCCGACTTAGAGCGGGATCTTATTAACAGCTTAGGCCTGGGACCACACCTTGGGTACAAGAGGAAGCAGCTATGATATTACATACTGGTTATTCTTGATTACTGATGGAGTTGTTATTTAACCTACAGAGTTGGAGGGATTCCTGGTGGTAGCTATTGATATTGATCTTGAAAAAGGTGATATTTAGAAAGTAACCCTCAAAGACATGCCCTTTTCCAAGTCTCTGAATTATCCTACATGGAAGCTTTATATCACTGCAAGGGAATCATATGATCCTATGTGAGAACTGATACTTAAGATCAGTCAAAATCTGAAATGTTGGGCTGGGGTTGTGGCTCAGTGGCAGAGCACTTGCCTAACATGTGTGAGGCACTGGGTTCAATCCCTAGCACCACATAAAAATAAATAAATAAATAAAATAAAGGTATCATGTCCATCTACAAGTAAAAAAAAATTTTTTTTTTAAATCTGAAATGTAGAAAATTTCTACACTTTTCAAATAATTTCACTCTAACTCAGGTTAGATTTGACAATAGGGATTGATGGCTTTCAGCATGTTCTTTGAAATCCAGAAGGACACAAAGGAATGGACAGACAGATCTTCAGTGATGGCAAAAAATGAAAGCTTATGGAGGATAAAGCAGAGACGTCACTGCTGATGGAGTGGTCTGAAAGGGCCACATGTGGGAGGGGAATTTGAGTGGGGCCTTAAATCCACCACGAATCTTGGTAAGGAGCAGAGAAAAAGATGCTTCCAACCTGGAAAAAGCAGAGAAAAGAGGAGAATTAACTTCATTTTAAAGCTGGGGAACTTGAGGTTCCAAATAGTTAAATATCACCTTGTGAGGTGGCACACACCTGTAATCCCAGTGGCAAGGGAGGCTGAGGCAGGAGGATCAAAAGTTCAAAGCCAGCCTCAGCAACGGAAGGCCCTAAGGAACTTAGTGAGCCCCTGTCTCTAAATAAAATATAAAAAGTTTGGCTGAGATGTGGCTCAGTGGTTGAATGTCCCTGAGTTCAATCCTCAGTACAGAAAAAAAAAAAAAAAAGAAAGAAAAAAAGTATAAGTATTTTTCAAAGGTAGCAAATAGTTGAATTGGAACTCATATTGAGATCCATCTGAGTTGGGCATGGTGGCCTACGCTTGTAATCCCAGTGACTGGGGAGGCTGAGGAAGGAGGATCACCAGTTTGAGGTCAGCCTGGGCAATTTAGCAAGACCCCATCTCAAAATACAGAATTTTCTAAAAGGGCTAAAGCACCTCTGAGTTTGATCCTCACTACCAGAGAAAGAGGAGGAAGGAGGAAAGGAGGAGGAGGGAGATGAAGAAGAGAAAGAAAAGAAAAATCTGTCTTTCATGCCTCTCTTGAGTGATGGACTGGATTGCTGATTTCAGGAAAATAATGGGGAAAAAAATAAAGAATGTATATTTTGAGTCCCCAAATAAATCAGGGCTACTTGGCAAGAGTCTTGCTTGGTTCTCAGAATTTTAACAATTAATGTCAGAAATTTCAAACAAGCAGACTATCTACCTGCCCATTGTGATCTTTATGTGACTACCAGGTTGAAAAAATTTAGACATAAATATCTGCTAAAATTCTAAAAATTATATACCCCAAAGGTCCAATTTTTGTTTTTCCTAAAAGGAGAGAGAGATTTGGTGACTGTGGGGCTTCCCGCTCACCCGATGGGTCTGGGGCTCAATGCCCAGTGCCTTTTCCTGTCCAGGAGCAGGTCAGTTTGCCGGGAGGCCCTACAACTGCCTCACTCAAGGTCACCACCTGTCTGGCCTGGCAGACACTTGAGTTGGAGGCCCCTGATTTAATCATGGAAAGGAATGAGGGGTTTTCAATAAGAAAGAGACAGAGTGAAAGAAGAGCTTTAAGAAGGAAGGAAAAGGGTGATATGATACATGAACATAGATCTTCACTGTGGTGCATACAGCACCTCATGCAATGCTAGCAAGTCACTCTGTTTGCTAACTTCCACTCAGATCTTCCCCCTTAACAAGCTATTCTAGGGAGCAAAGCATTGCTTGTCAGCTAAAGCAGCCAGTAAGTTTGTAATGTTAGTGTTGGGAGGTAGGTTAGCCACCAAGTCCAATACTCATTTCCTAGATGAGGACAGAAAACCATCTAGGAAAAACAAATTCCCCCAAGGTTGGTTGCATGGCCCGAGAGGCATTCTCTGTTAATATGTGTTAGCAAGTATTCATTTGTAATGGTATCAAATAGTGTGAAGCATCAGAAACCTCTGAATAAAGCTCCTGATGCAATCATGCATTCCACAATAGACCTGATTTGCAGTTCTGCCCCCTCCTTCTTTTTCATGATTTTTTTTTGTGCTTTGGTACCAGGGATTGAACCCAGGGGTGCTTAACCACTGAGCCACATCCCCAACCCTTTTTATATTTTATTTTGAGACAGGGTCTCACTAAGTTGCTTAGGACCTGGCTAAATTGCTGAGGCTGGCTTCGAACATTCGATCCCACCTCAGCCTCCCAAGCCTGTGGGATTATAGGCATGCACCACTGCACCTAGCTTTTTCATGATCTTGAACAGAAAATAATTGTACAACTCTTCTTGTTGGGTTTCCTGGTGGTGAGCGTAGCTCTTCCAGCAAACCTGTTTGTTGGTACTGAGATTGTGTCTGAGAACATGTCTGAGGTCTTGCCTCAAAAACTGTTCCCCACCCTGTTCATTGTGAGGCCCACAGACAGGAGGGTAGATCAGTGGCCTGAAAAAAATAGAACATACAATTTTTGGTTGTGAGGCTTTTGAATTTAATGTAGCATTCACATTTCAAATACAATTTAGAGGTTGACAACTTTTAAACTTTCTATAAATTGACCACTATCATCTACTATGGAAATCATTACATTTAAAAAGAACATTTTAACATCAGTGCAATTGAAAAGACATAATCTCAGAAGAACTGACAATTTTTCCTTAGTAAAACTCACTGGCAATCTAACCCTGATGTACACATTTGTTTTTGCATGTATAAATGTTACCGATATGTCTAATTTTGCTATGAAAGGGGGAACCTTTTAACACAATCTAGCATTTATGAACATTTGTTCCAAACAGCCCCCAACTATAAACCAGAATATTTTTATTGTCACTGTGACTGAATTTTGATTATTACTTTTTTTTCATGTCAAACCATCTGCCAAGTTTTTTTTTTTTTAAATCTGAAAGAGCCTACAAAAGGCACATTTCTATGCTACCAGAAAATGACTTTAGATATTTATAGTCTAAATTTCTGCCACTTCTGAGTCCATTCCCAAAACCTTGCAGGAAAGGAGACGTCTGCCCCATGCTCTTGCATTCACAGCTCTGTCTGTGGTTGTAGTTGGTTCCTTTTGACATAAGCGGTGCACTGTAGGTGACTTTTGCTTGCTGGTGGCCTTGGGTAAGGCAATTATGAAGTCTGACATTATTCTTGGAATGATTTTAAGCAAAATATCATAGTTCATCAAAACCTGTCTGCAAAACGCCAACAAGTTAATAGTCATTTATGTACAGAAGGAAAAAATTATGCCTGCCAGACCACCTTCATGTGGGAGATTTGGCCATAAATTTTAAATATCCATTGTGAGAATTATATTATGTGTAAGGAAATCAGCATCCTGCAGTTTTACAAGTGAGCCTTCCAAGGGCATAATGCACAAAGGCCCAGTATGAAAACAGACTTAGAAATGGAAGCAGAATAGGCGCATGAACAAGCACTCTGAAAACTTCTGGCACCTCCTGTAAGGCTTTGGGACACAGTTTCTAAGGCATATTTTTCTGAAAGACAAAATGGTGGTGTGTTGTCCGGAATGTTTTAAACACAATTGCTACCAGTTTCGGCATATAGTCTTATGTGGGTCATCTAACCTACGCTTCAGAAGAACTCTGGAGATGGGGATATTGATGAGGAAGCCAAAGTCAAGTGAGAGACTGGTGGCTTGCCCAGGTTGGCAGTATGGTAGGGTTTAACCCTTTATCTGGCCCGTGTACCAAATTTTATAACAGGCTCCCTAAGGGTACACTAATTATAGAAAGGTTGCCTGCTGAGCAGAGGAATGATAAAAAGGTGCCTGGCCTTCTATTTTTACAGATCCCCCAGAAGGTATCAAACCCAAGACATTTTGGGGTGCAGAGAGCATCTTCATAACAAAAGAAAGGTGCCACTTCCTCAAGGCACATACAGCCCTGCACCCAGGCACCAGGCTCAGTGAGCAGTGGGCTGGGTTCCAGCCCCAGCTCTTGCCTGACTCCCTCTCTTAGTCTGTCTAAGCTGCTGTAACAAAAATCCCATAGGCTGGGTAACTTAAACCACAGACACTATTTCTGACAGTTCTGAAAACTGTGAAGTTCAAGATCAAGGTTCCAGCTGTTCCCTGATGAGGATCCTCTTCCTGGTTATGTCTTCACATGGCAAAGAGAGGAAGATTCTATTCTATTCCCCCCTTCCCCTCCCCCTTACCCCCTCTCCCTCCCCTCCCCCCTCCCCCTTCCCCCCTCTCCCTCCCCTCCCCCTCCCCCTCCTCCTCCTCCTCCTTCTTCTCTCTATCTCTCATAAAGGCACTCAGCCTATTCATGGGAGCTCCACCCTTATGACCTAATGACCTCCTAAAGACCCCACCTCCAAATACTACTACACTGACTTTCATATGGGACTTTGGGAGGACGCTTGTATTAAGAAGTCTTCACACAAAGCCTGAGCCTATGCTGGGAAGGTGTGGCCATCAAAGTTGCTACTTGCTTTCAGCCAGTGCTCTTAACTGCATGTAGCATGGCCCTGATGAGACAGTGCAGGGTTCCGGACAGATTAGCACACTGCCTTCTGATAGACTGGGTTACGCTGCTAAAAGTGACAATCAGGGATTCAATAAGAAGTCTTAGTCATTAAATCAATTTTATATTACTCTTTTATCTTCTGAATGTTTGTCACAAAGCTTTGTGTATTTTCCTCTTATTTTTCCTCCTGGTTTAATAGTTAAGACATGGTTCATAATTAGCACAATAATTAGCTTACAAACAAATTTATGATACTTCTAGCCTGTAAATCTCTAGAATTCTGTGAATTTCATAGCTCTTCAGTTACCTATATTGTAAATATGTAAATATATTTTTAGTTTATGTAGTCTTCCAAAATACAAGCACTCTTAATCAGATATGAGTTTGAGTTATTGATAAACTGTTGTTTGATTTTATATAACAAGCTTATTAAATATATTTTTGTGGAGACTAAAAAAATAAAGAAGTCTTCACAAATCCATAATATATTTATGTCTCTTTTCGTTTTGTTTTTTTGTTTTGTTTTGTTTTATTTTGTGTGTGTGTATGTTTGGTTTGTTTTTGGTAGTAGCAGGATTGAACCCTGGGGGGCTCTACTGAGCTACACAACTCTATCCCTTTTTTAAAAAATTTCCTTCTGAATAGGGTCTTACTAAGGTGCTCAGGCTGGCCTTGAACTTGCCCTACTCCTGCCTGGACCTCCTGGGCTTACAGGTGTGCACCATCATGCCTGGCTTCATGTTTTGGGTTTACACCCAACCCTGTCAATTCAATCCAACAAGGATGTGCTAAGGACTTGCATTTCTAGACTTTAAGTCTGATTATGAATTACTTAGGAGCATGGAGTCTCTTTGGCTACAATGTAAGTCTCTATTTCTGCTGTAACAAATTACCACAAACTTAGTGACTTAAAACATCATAATGACGGTTATTATTATTTAGTTCTGGAGATCAGAAATCCAGAATGGATCTTAGGGGGCCAAAAGCAAGGTGTTGGTAGGACCATGTCATCCTTCTGGAGTCTCCAGAGAAGAATTCATTTCTGGCCTTTTCCGGCTTCTGGAGGCTGCCCACGTTCCATGTCTCACAGCCTCCTCCCTCCATCTCTTCTGTATCCACCATCAGCCTCTTCCTCTGACTCTTACGCTTGGGCCTTCCTTTGTGTTCAAAGACTCTATAATTACACTAGGTCCAGATGATCCAGGTTAATCCCTTTATCTCAAAGTTCTTAATTTAATCACATCTTCAAAGTGCCTTTTGCAGGCAGGTATTAGTTTCACAGGTTCTGAAGACTAGAAAGTGGACATCTCAGGCTGGTGGTGTAGCTCAGTGGTAGAGAACTTGCCTAATATGCAGGAGGCCCTGGTTTCAATTCCCAGCACTGGAAAAAAGAAAGGACTTGGACATGTATGGGGGGTCATTATCCAGTTGCCTCAGCGACTATTTGGTGCTTATACTCAAATTTCTGCAAAAAATGGTGTGGGTTTTGAAACCAAGTCACGACTAACTGCAGGTTCATCCCCATTGCTTACTAGACGCACAACTGTAGGCAAGTTCCTTAATATATTTAAACTCAGTTTTTTTGTCTGTCAAATGGGGAAGACACTATTACCTTATCTCATGGGGTTTCAAAGTTTACAGACAATAGTACATGTCACTGCTTGTACCTAGTAAAATATTTTAAAATATTAGATATTATCATTATTAATTTATCTTTCTTGAGCAGGAAGCCCTGATATGTTGTGATTCCCTATGAGGAAGTGTTTTTAGAGTTTTACCATGGTACATTTTTATTTTCTTAACATATTTTTGTTGTTATTGTTGCTGTTAACTTGAAAATTTATAGTTTTCGTAAAAGTTACAAATACTCAAAGTTCAGAGAGACTGAAAATGATGCAAATTTCCAAAAACAGCTTTTAATTCAAATAAGAAATTTATTTACTTTAGGGACTGAGTGTGTTCTCAGAAATACTTTTAAAGTACATTGTTCTAGACTTAGTGGGTTCAAGGATCCTGTCAGTTTGGGGTGTTGTGCTAGTGGTCTTTGCGGAAATCTACTTTCCTCTGTCTTTTGAATCTTGGCAAAAATTGTGTTTGGACTCTTACCTTGAAATCATCATGGTGTATTTGGGGCTAGCTTTGTGAATTAGACTGGGAACCCCTACCCTCCACTCCCAAGCTAAATTCCCATAGAACAAGACACATTTCCTGCTGCTTCTTTCCCAGCTGACTTTTGTACAGTCAACTTCCTATAAATTCAAAATGAGAAGCCAATTTGCCATAAATATGCTTTAAAGGTCCTGAACAGCAGCCTGAACTTGCCTCAAGGCGAGGCTCTATTACATTCTTTCATTTCCTTTCTCCTCCTTATCAGGGAGCAGGTCTTCCTGCTGCATTAAGAGCCCTGCTCTCTGCTGAGAACAGACACAGGGTCTCTCAACACAAATGCTCAGGTCTGTGCGCATATTTTGAAAAACGTGAACAATGGAGAGTTACTTCTTTTCCTCCCATCCTCAGTGTGCACGCGCACACACACGCACACACACACACACATTCATACAAACTATACATACATCTGCACACATTCAAGAATGTCAGGAAAAGAGTCTCTCTCAAGCAGAAGTGAATTGCCAGAACAAAAAGAATAAAGCTTTAATTGAGGCCATTCCTAAAAGCTCTAAGCTTCAGACAAGGAAAATTCTTGGCTTACACGCCTTTGTCCTCAGAGTTAATAATCTTAAGTACAATTCTTGAGTAATAAAGTTGATTTCTAACAAACATGCTAGAAAGTCTGCATACGATGGTCATTGCTCATCCGTTCATTCATTGCACTTAAATGTATTAGCCGATGTTATAAAGTGATCAGAATTTTCAACCATGAAAAGTAGATGTTACACCCTATGATCATAAAGTAAATGTAGTTTTATGTAGATAGTTCCTGAAGAATTATTCGGATTAGACTTTTTAAAACTTAAACTGTTATTAATGCTCTAAAAGATTTAAGCCCCTTGCACTAAATCTTTTCTGTAATCAATGTTTTAAAGCAGAAATTGAAGTAACACTGAAACAGGGATAGACAAACTGATCCATGGAAATAAAAAAGGTTGAATTTAAAACTCTAAACACAGGGCTGGGGTTGTAGCTCAGTGGTAGAGTGCTTGCCCCGCCCTATGCATGGGGAACTGGGTTCGATCCTCAGCACCACATAAATAAATGATACTTTATAAAAGAATATTCTGTCCATGTACAACTAAAAAAAGAAAATCGAAACCCAGAACACAGAACAATTTGATTAAGAATAGGTATAGCACCGCCAATTAACTGGAGAAATCAACTTTTCAAAGAATGATGCTGCTATTGTTGGATGTCCAGATAGGAGGATTGGATTTATAATTTACCTCACACATAAAAATTTATTTCAAGTGCATAAAGATGTACTCCTTCAGAAATGTTAAAATAAAATATAGTACAATTTGTTACTTTGAGGTAACATGAGAGTTTCAAAATACCACGTGTATGTCCACATGCACAGACGGAGATATTGATAAATTCGTCCCTATTAAAGGTGAAACCAACATTCAAAGACCATTTCTTTAAAAGTGAAAAGATCAGACACAGTCTGGGAGAAGATAATTGCCAACTATAAATCAACAAATCAATTAGAAATCAACATTTTATGCATTATAAGTACGTAATAGAAAAGAAATATGCATATGATACTACAGAAATACAATTTTAAGGGCCAAATATTCAAAAAAGAGGTTATAAATGTTAATTTTTTTCTATAAATTGATGTACTATATATGTGCATTGAGTAAAAGGTAAACCCTACCTCTTTTGTGGGGGTGGGTACTGGAAATTGAACCTAAGGGTACTCTACCACAGAGCTACATCCTAGCCCTTTTTAATTTTTTTTTTCTTTAGAGGGGTACTGGAGATTGAACTTGGGACACTCAACCACTGAGTCACATCCCCAGCCCTATTTTGTATTTTATTTAGAGACAGGGTCTCACTGAGTTGCTTAGCACCCCACTTTGCCTGAGACTTGTTTGGAACTCTGGATCCTCCTGCCTCAGCCTTCTGAGCTGCTGGGATTACAGCGTGTATGTACCACTGAGCCCAGCAAATTTTTTGAATTTTGAGACAGGGTCTTGCTAAATTGCTGAGATTAGCCTCAAACTTGCAATCCTGCTGCCTCAGTCTCCCAATAGCTGGGATTACAGGTATGCACCACTGTACCTGATGCTACTTCATTTTTGTTGATATGTTCTGTTGTACATGAAACAAGAATATTTTTGAATTGTGGTTATGAGAAGTATTTTATTACTCCAAGATGTACTTCAAATTGTTTTCTCTATCTGTATTCATAAATTTGGGGAGTCATTACTTTAATGATCATTCCTTTCAAAATACTTACATTCAATTTCTCCTTTGACCCTTGATAATTTAGAAGTTAAATTCCCAGTACTGTGGAATTGTGGCTACATATTTGTTATCTATATCTAGCTTAATATGCTAGCATATGTCAGAGATTTTTATTTGAGACTTTATATTATTTCAATTCATGGATAAATTATACTTAGCATTTTTAGGTGTATCATGTATTCTTGAAAATGATATATATTTTGCAGTTGTTTTGTTCTTATGTATATATCCTTTATATATAGAAAGAGGTATAGATAGATACAGATCTTTAGGTCAAGTTTGTTAACCAAGTTATATAATTTCAAACTTTTTGCCTTTTTATCCATCTGTTCCATCAACTTGTTCATAATTTTGACATCTGTTTCTCCTTTTAATTCTGTCATTTTGTTTTATGCCTTTGAAGCTACACTATTAGGTACATATAAACTTAAAGTTGTTATATATTCCCAATGAATTAAATATTAAATATTTTGCCATCATTAAATTATTCTATTTGTAACAATGCCTTTTTGCCTTCATGTGTAATAGTTACACAGGCTTGGGACATTGCTGATATAATTTCCTCCAGACAACCCAGGTAATATGAGCTTAGACTGAAATCCAGGCAAGGACTGGTTGCTTACAGTTTATCTTTGTCCTGGGGATGGTTTATTGGCACCTCAGCCTACTGCAGGGAAGATTTCCTATATATTATTCCCAGTCCTGGGTAGCCCCTGGTTTCTGATTTCTGCCCTTTGCCCAGAAAAGCCATTAAGGCAAGCATTTACAGGTATGGCTCTTTGAGGAAGAAGCTTCAGCCATACTGAGTGTAGATTTTGAAGTATTTTTTATTCTTCTGTGATATATAAATAGTGAATTTTATTTTGAAGCAGTTATAAGAACAACAGGCAAAAGCAAGAAACACGCATGTTATGTTTTTCAATTAGCTGAAAGAGTGTTTTAATAAAACTAGTATTTTTACATGACTAATAATCTATGGTAAACTCAGGATTCAGAACCAGACTGGCTCCAGAGCCTACTCCAGTGCACACAAGGAAAAGCTCATCCAAGACCTCCCTCTCCTATGGGTAGAATCATCTCTGTTTCTATACACTATGTGCCTTTCTGAGAACACCTGGTAGAAAATTGAAAGTCCACATCTTTCCTAACAAAAATAGCCTTTTGATTTTTCTTTGAAATTCAACACATCTATCTAAAATAATTCACAAATACTGTTAAATCTTTCATATTCTCAATAAATATTTGAACAAAATGATATGAAAATGTTCACTTTAATATTACACAAATTATCGCATAAATCCAGTTTCTTTCTTGATTCACAAAGTACATTTATATTCTATACAACAGGACACATTTGTAAATGAGTTAATTTCATTGTCCAAATTGTTCTCCTTCATGAAGAAACCACAGTGATGTGTGCCTCATTCCAGAACGCTATTTGTGTACTGTTTCCACCTGTTGACAGCAAACTATACAATATATTCATAGGTTTTTATATCCTTACGTTTCTATTAAGGAATTTGAAGATTTTCCTTGATCTTAATTTAATCCTGATTTAAAATGTCTTATCATCAACCCTCACCTTCTTGAGATAATTATTTTGTTTATGGTGCACAACACTACAAGTGGGTATAATCTTTAGAGTATTAAATACATTCATTTTCTTATTCACGACTAAGTCACTTTTAAAATAATTTTTCATTAATTCTGTCCTTTAGAGTTTTCCTCTCCCTCCTTCCTCCTTTTTTAATATGGGACCTTTGGTACTATTGGCTCTGGATCTAATGCTTACAAGAGAATATTTAATGGGTTGGTGGCAGTTTTATTGTCCCTTAAACATTTAATAGGTTTTCTGTATAATTTCTTAATGTGCTCTTATTTGTTTACTTTTTATATTTTTAGTATAAAACTGAAAACTTGTGGTATTGAATTTAATGACATTGGCACAATTTCTCCTCTAGAATTTGTGGAATACACTTCTACCATGTTCTTATTTCCAGAGCACAAAATGTGAATCTATGTATGCAACATGGCCTTGATACCTAAAGTTTATGTTTGGATAAGTATTACAAATTGAAAATGTTTTCTTTATTAAATAAAAAAGATTGTAGATTCTGTAGATTGCTTTTTACATTGTTTATCATAAATATTCTGGCTAAAATAATAATGACATTGTATTATAATTTTTAAAGGTTCAATATCAGTGTGATCAGCTGCTTCACTTGTCTGACCATGTTTTTATGGAGAAAACAGGGCAAGAGTCAGAAAATTGAGACACTAGGTTTCACACTCCATGTAGACGCTTTGTGATCCTGGGCCTCAGTTTGGAGTAGGTCAGAGGTTTGCAGATTTTTTAAGGCTAACCCTGTATGTTTAAACAAACTCTCCTTACCATGTGAAAATCAGAATACATTGTCTGGAAAATAGTGGGCTATATTATTTTTATTGTTACTTTATAATCCTTGTACATTACAGTTGACTTGCTGAAGAATAAAGCTTTATGGGGGACCAAAGGGATATATTTCAATTGTTTGAAATAACTATTTTGCTCTCTGGCTACTTAGTTTACAATCAGAACATAAATGATAAGATAAGGAAATGACTTATACACAATTTTTGCAGATAGATTTATTAAAACTTTCTATCAGTATGTGTACTGCTGTCCTCTCTATTGACGTGTATATTAATAATTCAGTAAAAATAAAATTAATTTTAAAGATAATTTTTTTTCAAATTCTGTACTTTAAATGGGAATGCTCTTCCATGAAAATATTCGAAGGCAGCTTTTAATCTGGTATTTAAATTTTGCATAAAAGTGAATAAACTTAAATATTTTTGTTTTCTTCTAAAATTCTACACATGAAAAAGTTCACTCCCTTTTCTTCTTTTGTCCTTTGGGAAATGCTCTGAAAGAACCTGGTTGTGCATCACCACCGATTTTAGACAAGCCGTTTCATGCATAATTCAGAACCCATTGTCAAGAGACAGAAAGGCATTCTTCTATGCTCGGGACAAACCGAGTGTGACTACCTGTCTTATCATTTTATGCACACTCTGGAGTCCAGCTGTGACCGGTCCCACTCAAGTCTTTGGGCACCTTCCCTTGCTGACCTACCCCCACCCTCGACCTGCCTTCCTTCAAGGACCTGTGCCCACCCATAACCGTTCCCAGCCTGGCCCCTGGGGCAGCCCTCCCTCCTGGAACAGCTCTCTCTACCTGCTCTGACATGGCCTGGAAACCTCTTCCCTCCTCTCTCGTGTCTTCAAAGGAAAACGTGTGAGTTTCTGGTGCGGCTCCTTGCTCCCTACCTTGTTCTGCATGTGACGCCACTAACCCAAGCCTTTGTCCAAAGGTGCTCTCCCCCAGGTCTTCCCAGACTCATTGCTCTTGAGCTCACCTGACCTTGCAGCCCCACACGCCCCGCCCTCCCTTCCTGGGATGGGCGTCCCCACCCACATCCAGCTCCCACTCTCTCAGCACCACTTGCAACTAACTGCAGCTTTACTCTTTTGAGTGATTTGAAGGTGAAAGATTGAATTTGTATTTTAAAGTCAATTTGTAGTGGTTTGGGTTTGAATTCTTTTAATCCAAAGGAGGACAGAATACCACCCTCCCCACAATTATTATCTTCTTTTTCTGCCTGCTGGTCTCCAAATCAGCTAAAATCTTTAAAAAGATTTTGTTTTTGTTTTTGTTTTCTACCCATGACCTTTTGGTTCAAATCCTCTTTGGAAGAACCTGACCAATGCTCACTTAACAGTTTTAGACTGTTTTGTGGGACACTGAATTAATTATTACTTAGTTTAATAATTTTATTCTCGCTGGGGCTTTGTTTTGTTTTGTTTTGTTTTGTTTTGTTTTGTTTTGTTGTTTTGTTTTGTTTCAGTAGTGGGGAATCAATTCAGGGGCATTTAACCAGTGAGCAACATCCCCAGCCCTCTTTATGGTTTTTGTTGTTGTTGTTGTTGTTTGTTTGTTTGTTTGTTTGTATTTTATTTAGAGACAGGGTTTCACTGAGTTACTTAGGGCCTGGCTAAGTTGCAGAGGCTGGCTTTGAACTCTCAATCCTCCTGCCTCAGCCTCCCAGCTGCTGGGATTACAGGCATGTGCCACCACACTCTGCTTATTCTTACTGTTTTAATGAATAATTCATACACAGTGGTAGGATTGAAAGGAATTTGATTCACATAGATGGGCAAAACTCTAAAAATACTGGAGTAACTACTCCTTAATTTATTCTTACGTTGCTGGATGAAACAATATTTATTATTTGCTCTCTAAGGATTACTTAAGATGAAAGTTTACAATCTAATGAACAGGTCAAAATAAAAAAGCTTCTACAAATATGTATTTTTCCCTCCTCACATAATTATCCTATATGTTGTGATTGTCTTCTTGCAGAAAGGACAAAATCCCTTTGAAATACACTGTTTTCACTAAATTATGAAATGTGTTTTATGGTATAATTCCACATAAAAGCTTCAGTTCTTACACTGTAAAATATAGTATTATACCTTAAATCCTAAACATTCTTGCTTGTGAGCTGAAAATTAAGAATCAGGATCCAGTCAAGCCCTTCCAATTGCTTTTGGAACAGGTGCTGGGGCAAAGCTGTGCAAACAGAAAGCTGAGCGCCCAGAATTCCCATGGCCTTCGAGAATGGAACAGACAAAACCTAAGGGTGGTCCAGCAGCCACTGCCAAATGACATAGCTCCCTCTAATCACTGTATATTTTGAGAGCAAATGCACTGGAATAACGAAACTATTTTCCTTTATTTTTACATTTTGAAAAATGGGATCTCTGACAGTTGTGAGAATTTTCTGTTTTGGAAAGAAGAATATAGGGAAGACTGGGAAGCTCCAATTTTTGATTAAGTAAGCCAAAGTTGGGCAGAGCTTGCTGCTTTTAGTGCTGGGTCTGCCTGGACTCAGCTGTCCTAGGTTACCTCTGGAGAGTGTGGGGAAGGGGGTCCCTGTGTGCTCCTCTACACAGGTCTGCTCCCCATGCTGGGGACACTCAATTTTCTTGTCTGAACACAGGATCAGTAAGAGGCCCACCTACTTCATGGAGTCAAAGAATGTATACAATATAATTCTAAATGCAAGGAACAAGATGAAGATAGGTATTTTGATTGACGCTGGAAATTGCCAGCTGATACAATAGATGAAATTAAGGAGTTTGAGGGAAGCTTGGGTTGGGGAAAGACGTACAAATTGAATATGTCTTACCCCAAATGCTTGGGATTAGAAGTTTTTCAGATTTTGGATTTCTGGGGCAGTTAGAATATGTGATTGTAAATAATGAGATGTCTTGTGAATGAGACCCAATTCCAAATACAAAATTCAATTATGTTTCATATGTACTTTATACAGATTGCATGAAGATAGTTTTTTTGTGTGTGCCTGCATTTTGACTATGACCTCTTACACAAGGCCAGGCATGGTGTTCAAAAAGTTATGGGAGATCGGCCAATCCCAAAAATCCAAAAGCCGAATGGTCTCTCTGATAAATGAATGATGATGCATAATGTGGGGGGGAAAGATGGCAAGAATGGAGGAAAGATAGCTAGCATAGAGGGAAGGGAGGGTGGGGGGTAAAATCAATAACAGAGTATGTGACAGATATCATTGCCCTGTGTACATGCAAGAAAGCACAGATGGTGTGACTCTACTTTGTGGACAACCCTTGAAACAATAGCTGTACTCCATTTGTGTTCAATGAATCAATAAGTAAGTAAAAAAAATAAAAAAAAAGTTATGGGATTTAGTATTTCAGATTTTTTTATTTTGTTCTTTTTTAAATTTTTAAATTTAAATTTAAATTTGAATACACAAGTGGGGACATTTCAGATTTTGGATTATCAGATTATGATGCACAACCTGTATCGTGATAGAAACAATGTATTATGTAAGAATGATTACTATAAAAGAGATAAAACCAAAATAAAATAAGAGGAAATTTAGGAGAAAGATGGACAAGAATTGGGAAATCTGAGGCTAACTGAAACTGTCTGTCTAAGCACAGGTGGTCTGGTTCCAAACGAAAAACATACTCTGATGGCTATATAGGGTGTGTGAGGACAGGAAGAAGAAAGAGGAATTATAAGTGATGTGTTGGAGACAGCAAGTGATTATGAACTCCTAAAACAGGAGGTCACCTTATACAGAAATGAAAGTGTGAAACATGAATCCAGTTCAAGCCTGTGTTTCTCTTGCCAGGAATAAATTGAAAAAGGAGAAATAGCTCAGAGATCTTATTTCTTGAAATCTCATGATTTTGTTTAACTCATTTAATAATTTTGAAATACTTTAAATTTACAGAAAAATTGCACAATTGGTAGAGTAGTAGCAAAGTATCAAAACCAAGATTGACAATCACATGATACTATTAACTACAGACCTTATTCAAGTTCACCCATTTTCTCACTAATGTGTTCTGTAGAAACTAATCCAGGATTCCACGTTATGCTAATTGTCATAATTCTTAGTCTCCTCCAGTCTGTGATGGTTCCCCAGGCCTTCCTTGTCTTTCATGACCTTGACATTTTTGAAGAGTATTATCAGTCTTTCTATAGAATGTCCTCTAATTTCCATTCATCTGGAGTTTCCTAAGATTAGGTTGAAATTATGCATTTGAGGCCAGAAGACCACAAAAGTGATGTGATCCCGTTCTAGGTGCATCACATCAGAGTTTAAATAGTATCAACAGGTTTTCTAATGAGAGATGCTGAATTTGCTCATTTGGTTACTGTGCAGTCTGCCAGCCTTCTCCATTGTGAAGTTCTCTTTTCCCCTTTGTTATTAAAAATCACTGGGGAAGGAGATACTTTTAGATAATATAAATAATGTTTCCTTTTTTTAATCTTTTCTTTTTTTCTTTTTTCTTTTATTCATTTATTTATATGTGGTGCTGAGAATCGAACCCAGTGCCTCGCACATGCTAGGCAGGTGCTCTACCACTGTGCCACAACCCCAGTCCCTAAATAATGTTTCTTGTTGTATGTTCTTGCCTTAAGCAATGTTTGACTAATGGTGATTTTCTTTTTGTTTCAGTCTTTTCCAATTATTAAGAATTCCATAATTCCTTAATATTTAATCTAAGTAGTGATAATGATACCCATGTCTCAGAAAACAATATTTTTACTAAAAACAACGAAAGTTGGATTATGGAGATCCAGATTGGATTACTGAAGCTTTCTATAGCCAACCAGTGTCTAATTTATTAGTGCTGGTTGCTGTCAACTATTTTAGTCTTATTAAGTTCCATAAAAAAGTTATATAGAGCCAGGTGCAGTGGCACATGCCTGTAATCCCAGTGGTTCAGGAGGCTGAGACAGGAGGATCTCAAGTTCAAAGCCAGCCTCAGCAAAAATGAGGCACTAAGAAATTCAGTAAGACCCTATCTCTAAATAAAATACAAAATAGGCTGGGGATGTGGCTCAGTGGTCGAGTGCCCTGAGTTCAATCCCTAGTAGCCCTCCCCTCAAAAAGAGTTATATAGAAGTTTGGAAAATTAGAAACTATTTTGTGACAATTAAAAACCTACGTAGCTCTTCCTGTATGTGGCCTGTGATTGTGAAAATGATTCACTGCTCTCTAGACCTAGATACCCCCAAGATTTACATCTTGATCATGTAAATCAAGATGTTTAAATCTCTGCATTCGCTCCTTTTGTGTGTGGGTGGGGGCATACTTGGAATTAAACCCAGGGCCTTGCACATGCTAGGCAAGCACTCTACATGGGAGCTACATCCACAGCCCTTTTTAAACATTTTTATTTTGAGACGAGGTCTCACTAAGTTGCCCAGGCTATCCTCAAATTTGCAATCCTCCTGCCTCAGCCTCCTCAGTAAGTGAGAGTACAGGTATTAACCACCATACCCAACTTACGTTCTGTTTAAGAACACCCACAAAAGCCAGGCATAGTGATGCAAGTGCCTGTAATCCCAGCGAGGCTGAGCCAGGAGGGTTGCAAATTTGAGGACACCCTGACCCTGTCTCAAAATCAAAAATAAAAAAGTGCTCAGGGTACATCTCAGTGATAGAGATCCCCTGGGTTTAATCCTCAGTACCACCCCAAGAAATAACACTCTTGAGGGTTGGGGGTATAGCTCAGTGGTAGAGCACATGGCTAGAAAGGGTAGTGAGAAGGGAGGCCCTGAGTTCAACCCTCAGCACCCTAAAAGAAAGAAAGAAAGAACATCCATGAACTTTCCCAGGTCATTAAGACTATGCCTTTCCAAAAAGTCACCAAGTATCTGAAACACATTACTTTGAAAAAGCAATGTACACCATTCAGGCATTACAATGCTGCAGTTGGTAGGTGTGCCAGGACATATAGTGGGACTGGACACAGAATTGGTGGCCCAAAAAGAGTGCTGAATTTTTGCTGAAACATGATTTCAAATGCAGAGTGATGCTGTGCTTAAGGGGTTAATTGAAGACTCTCTGGTCATTGAACACATCCTGGTGAACAAAGCACCCAAGATGCACCACTGCACTTAAAGAGTTCAGAGTGGGATGAACCTGGAGCTCCCTGCCACACTGAGATGAGCCTTCCTGAAAGGAACAAATTGTTCCTAAACCAGAAGAGGGGTTTTCACAGAAGGAAAAGATATCCCAGAAAAACCAAAGATACAAAAACATGGCATGGGAACAAACTTGGCATAAATCAACTCGGAATCAATAAGTCAGATGATGCTTGTTTAAATAAGTCTATTATCTAGACTTATTATGTTGACATAATGTGGGAGAAAATATATTTAAAATATAGATAAAATAGCAAGAAAAATGGATATGGTCCCTTTAAGAAATCAGTGTTCCAAATGAAGGGATTGTCTTCCAGGAGGAAGTGGCTCTCAGGGAGAGTGGGGACAGTTTCACTCAGTGGTTTGCCACCATTTTGATAAAAGCAGAAAGTGCACAGAGGCTCTGAGCTGTAGCCTCTAAGTCAGGAACAGCCCTGGGGGAGAGAAATTAAGAGCCTAGAGTAACCAGAAGGTGTTAAGGAGGCAATAAAACCTTTTCCTCTACATGGCAGCCAGGAACTGGCTGAAGGAGAAGGTGCCAGGGGCCATGAAAAGGTCCAATAACTTGAACCTACGGCATTATTTCAGATCGCAAAGTTTAGTTGGTATAACTGATAAAACACCATGTGACATGAAGAAATGTTCCTAATTTATAAGGTCATGGGAGAAATGAAATAAATATGTAACATTTAGCAGTGGCTGGAATTCAGTAAGCAGTGAACAAATTAGTATTCATTTTGAAACAAACAACCATTGAGTTCTCACATAGCTTTACACTTAACCATTTTGGGCCTTCGTTTTTATACTCATAAAAGCAATTGTACTAATGGCTTCTAAAGTGCCTTTAACTCTGAAATGCTATAACCACACGGCCATAGGTGGGGAATGTAAAACAAAAAGGACCTACTGGACTTTTATTAAGGTTGACTCAACTGCCTGCACTCATTTCCGTATTAAGACTTTGTTTTTCAGTAGTCAGTGTGCTAACATCTAGAAATATTAAAACTAAATAAACAATGCTTATCTCCTGAGTCACCGAGGCTCACATTCTATTTTGACAGATGACCATGCAAACAAACTATGAATATGTAATAATAATAGAGGGGTGGAAGAAAAGGTTAGTTTTCCCTGAATGAATAGGGCTGGTCTCAGAGAAGATTCTAGACCTGATTCATGCAGAACGAGAAGAAATTTGCCAAGCAGAGAACAGTACATACCTGGTATAAGAGTTTGTTTGAACAAAGGCAATTGTGATCCCTCAGGGCTTGGGCAGGCCCCAACTTTGCAAACTCAGGAGATCTCAGTTGCCAGTTGATTGAAAATGAAGTAGAAAAATGGCTGCTGGTATCTTCAGACTTACATCTTTTCAAGTTAGTCAGTCCAGTGGGAAAAGGCTTTTCTTTCCCAATATTTCCAGTAAAAGTCCACAGCTGCTCTCATGGGTCTGTATTTGGGCATGTGCCATCCTTAAACCAACCATTATGGCCAACAAGATAAAAATAAGAACTAATGGATCAATCGTAGGTCACATGCCAGGAAAGAATATTAGCCCAATAGAGCCAAGTATACTGTGAGTGGAAAAGGAGAGAGGGAATTGTTCCCCAGAGGAAAATATAGGTGCTGTTACTAGAAAAAGAGGAGAGAACAAACCCAACGACTCATTAGTGCCCAACATATATTTGTTGAATGAATGAGCCCAAGAATGAGTTATTTCTCATCTTTTCCACTTCTAAGTGAGCTAAGGGAATAAGTAGCACATTTCACTCTCATTTAATCTAACATCCAATCTTCAGAGGGACTCCACTGAGTCTTGGGACATGGATCTTGGAAATACAATTTAGTTTCTCTTCATATGTGTGGGATGATTATTTCTCTTCTTGGGCAGTGAACAAACTGCTACTAAACATGTAATGAGGACGGTTGTGTGAGAAAGGCACCTGCATGTAGAAGGGAATAAAATGGAATATTTTTGTCCAAGTTTCACTTCTCTGATCATAGCACTGCTGATTGTGCATCACCAATTGTCAAATATTCAATATCAGAGAAGACCATGTGGTCACATGATTGATTTTTAGTAAGCAAAAGTACTTTTGTATGAATGTACGTTATTTTCTTCACAACCTAAATCAAAGTCTGACTTTTAATGTTGATAGTGCTTTTGAAAAAAAAACAAATAAACCACCTGTGGCTCATTAACATGGCTTTGCCAAACCTGTGAGCACTGGCCCAGCACCAAGATTTGAACCTCAGCAGATGTTGCAGGAATATGAACAACCCAAAGAATATTCAGGAAGAGATAGATATCAGGAAGCCAGAAGCAGTTCATGCAATCTGTGTTCTGACTTTGTGACTCCACTTAGAGATGAAACATTAGCTCCAGGATTATTCCTCTGCCTGATGATGATTTTCAAGCATTTTCCTAAAAAAATATAAAAATGATCATTTTCATAGCAGCACCTTTTGTGATGTTCCAGGAAGAGAGAATATGGAGGAAAAAACCTAAACCTGATCTTCTCAATACCTCCTGTTGACTCTCAATCCCAAGATGGACTGGGGAAGTAGAAATTCTCAAGAGACTTTGGTTTTTGTTTGTTTGGTTGGTTTATTTATGTCCTAGTTTTCAATGTAACAGGGGGAACATGTTCTTGCTAGTTTGCAATGGTCTATTGACTTAGGGCAAAGCACCAGGAAATCTGAGGTTTCATTGTCTTATTGAGTATCCATGAAGGCAAGAATTCTGGAGGATCAGATTTCAGTAGTTTCTAGAGGTATTTGTGGAAGCCATGGAGAGAAGGGTAGTGGTTAGGAGCAGCAGGTAACTAACTTGTCACACAGTGAGTAACAATACAGAGGACATAGAACATGGCAACTAAAACAGAAGGTCTTCAATCCCTGACCTTCTAAAACACAATCAATTAATTCCAACTCACAAATTTTTACGCACTATACTCTGATTTTGTGTGTGAGGGAAAGAATCTCAGTATCAACCTTTTTACTTTTCATTAATTAAAATTTAAGGACAAAAGCACACAAAGAAGAGATAAGAAAATTTCTGAGATGTCCTAAATTTAAGTACAAGGGTCTGAGGATGGAGCAGGGAGGAGATAAAGGGAGTTAGTCAATAGTTAGAGCCAAATCAACAAAGAAAGATTCCACATTCCTGAAAGTTAAGTTAAAACCTTGATTCAGATCCCAGGTAGCCAATTGCCGGGTGCCACTGTGTCCTGCTTAGAATTCCAACCAATTCAGAAATAACAGTTAATTCTCCATGTGACCTGCCCCCTTCCCAAACCTTTCTCCCCTTGGAGTTAGCCCACCCTTCTCCATAGCCAATGTAGGTTCACTTCATATAGCTTATACCTTTCTTCCCCAAATTTTCATTATAAAAGTACTCTTAGCTCTAGGTCCAGTGTACACATTTCCAGCAGTAGTCTAGCCCTGCCAGCCCACAGCCATGGGAATGGCTTGGTCCTTTCCTGGCTAGCATCCATAATAGCTAAATAAATCCTGAACATTAAGAGTCTTGATTTAACAGAATGTATTATTTCACACATCTACCACCCAGGACTAACCAGTTTTAATGTTTCCTTCCTTTCTTCATTCTTTCCCTTCTTCAGTTTAATCATTTTTCATTCTTTAAAAATGATGCATATTGATTATAGCAAATCCAACAGTGGCCAGGCAGGCATGGTATTGCATGACTGTGATTTCGGCAATGTGGGAGACTGAGGTTCCAGGAGGATTGCAAATTTGAGGCCAGCCTGGGCAAGGTAGTGAGATCCTGTCTCAAAATAAAAAGACTGGGACTGTAGCTCAGTGATAGAGTATTGCTGTGTTCAATCCCCAGTACTGCAAAAATAAAATAAATAATTCAAATGATGCATAAAAATATAAACACGAGAAGAAGAAAAAAAACAGAGGCTCAAATTGCACACTCCAAAATACCATCACTAACATTAGATGAGCACAAATTGAAAGATTTGTCTATGTATGTATAGAAATAAGTAGATAACTGAAACTATTTACATCAAATAAGAATCATTCTGTAAGTGCTGCTTTTAATGTAAAAGCATCAAAAATTTTACTTGAATGTTAAGAAAAAATATAGTAGAAAAGAACAAATAGTTGAATATGTACACACATACACACACATACAAATCAGGATGTATTATTTCCTTATTAAAATATTCTAAGGCTAAAACATAATTTTAAAATACATTTTAAAAGTGTTTTGCATTTCTGGGGATCAGACCCTGGGCCTTGAGCATGCTAGGCAAACACTACCACTGAGGTATACCCTCTGTCCTTAAAATAGCTATTAAAATGGGCTTGCCATGAGATATTTTATAACATTTCTTTTAAACAATAGAATTTGATCCATTTTTACAATAATGGGACATGAGTACCCTCACAATACCTCTTTTTCCATTCCTCACATCTGGTTTTTTATTATTTATATTATTGTTTTTATACTGCTTGGACTTGTAACATTTATATTCTGCTCTATAGAACACATTCCTATTCTGATTAAGTCTGTATTTGAATTTTCTCAGTGCTACCATCAGCTTTTATCACAGCTCCACTTCTGCATTCTGTATTTTCACTGGACTCTTAAGGACTGGACTTAATTTTTTTTTTCTGGAAGGGCTCATAGGGCTGTATTCATCAGTTTCCTTGTCTTTGAGAATTCTACCTGTTGCTTTTATATTGGAACATCTTGGTTGGCTATAATAATTGGGGGGTCATGCTTGCCTTTTCCTCAGAACCTGGTCAACCTGGCTTCACTGATGACCATGACACTTTGCTATAAATTAGATAAAGAGTCTAAACTCATTTTCCAAGTAGAAAATTTTTATTTTACCTATTTATTCCTTGTCTGTAACCCGAAGCTCAATAACTTAACTGGGGCATGTGTGACCTTTAAGATTTCTGTGTCAAATTTTACTAAAATATAGCTGTTATCCTGAAATTGGATGTTTCTCCTTCATTTTAAGGGAATTTTCTTACTCTCTCTATATATATATAGAGAGAGAGTAAGAAAAAAAATATATATATATAGTCCATCTACAACTCAAGAAAACATATATATATGTTTTCTTGAGTTGTAGATGGACACAATACCTATATTTTGTGTTATTTATTTTTACATCGTGCTGAAGATCAAACCCAGTGCCTCACACATGCCAGGCAAGTGCTCTACCACTGAGCCATAACCCCAGCCCAACATTATATTATAGTTGAAAATGTCTTCTATTCTTTTTGTACTTTCTTTGTTTCAGAGACCTTGATTATCTTTGTTTTGGACTGATTTCATTCCTTTTCTTGACCAATTAACTTTCATTTTAACTGACACATCCCTGGTCTTTTCTTTCTTTCCTTTTTAAAAAAAGTTTGATATGTGTTTATATGTGCACTATTCGAGAATGTATCCAGAGGTGTTCTCTACCACAGAGCTGCATCTCCAGCCCTTTTTCTAATTTAAATAAATTTTTTCATTCATTGTTTTTAGATATACATGACAGTAGGGTGTATTTTGACATATTATACATACATGGGGTACAACCCATTACAATTTTGATCCAATTCTTGCAGTTGAACATGATGTGGAGTTACACTGGTTGTGTATTCATAAATGAGCATAGCAAAGTTATGTCCAGTTCATTCTACAGTCTTTCCTATTTCCATCCTCAACTTCCCTTCATTCCCCTTTGTCTAATCCAATGAACTTCTATACTTCTTTTCCCTACCATCCTTTATTATAAGTTAGCTTCCACATATCAGAGAGAACATTCAATCTTTGGTTTCTGTGGACTGGCTTATTTCACTTAGCATGATATTCTCCAGTTCCATCCATTTACCAGCAAATGCCATAATTTCATTCTTCTTTATAGCTGAATAATATTCTACTGTGAATATATACTACATTTTCTTCATTCATCTGTTGAAAGGCATCTAGGTTGGTTCCATAGCTTGGCTATTGTGAATTGAGCTGCTATAAACATTGACATGACTGTGTCACTGTGGTAAGCTGATTTTAAGTCCTTTGGGTATATACTGAGGGGTGGGATAGCTAAGTCAAATGGTGGTTCCATTTCAAGTTTTCTGAGGAATCTCCATCCTGCTTTCCAGAATGGTTGTACCAATCTGCCTTCCCACCAGCAATGTATGATTGAACCTTTCCCCCCACATCCTCACCAACCTTTATTGCTACTTGTATTTTTGATAATTGCCATTCTGATTAGTGAGATGGAATCTTAGTGCAGTTTTAATTTGCATTTCTCTAATTAATTGCTAGAGATGTTGAATATTTTTTCATTTATTTTTGACCACTTTATTTCTTCTTCTGTGAAGTTCCCGTTCAGTTCCTTTGCCCATTTATTGATTAGGTTATTTGGTTTTTTTGGTCTTGAGTTTTTTAAGGTTTTTTTTTTTTTTTTTTTTTTGGTGTATCCTGGAAATTAATGCTGTATCTGAGGTTCAGGTGGCAAAAGATTTTTCTTCCATTCCATAAGCTCTCTGTTCATGTTCTTGATTGTTTCCTTTGCTGTCAAGAAGCTTTTAAGTTTGATGTCATGTCATTTATTGACTTTTGATTTTACTTCTTGTGCTTTAGGAATCTTATTGAGGAAGTCTGTTCCCGAGCCCATATGGTGGAGATTTGGGCCTCCTTTCCTTTTAGTATGTGCAGGGCCTCTGGTCTGATGCCAAGGTCCTTGATCTACTTGGAGTTGAGTTTTGTGCAGGGTTAGGGTTGAGATACAGAAGTTCAATTTTAATCTCCTAGATATGGATTTTCAGTTTTCCCAGCACCATTTGTTGAAGAGGCTATCTTTTCTCCAGTGTAATTTATGATGACTTTGTGTAGTATAACTCTATTTATGTGGATATGTCTCTGTGTCTTCTATTCTGTTCCATTAGTCTTCAATTCTATTTTTGTGCCAGTACCATGCTGTTTTTGTTGCTATAGCTGTGTAGCAAAATTTAAGGTCTATTGTGATGCCTCCTGCATTACTTTTCTTGTTAAGGATTGCTTTAGCTATTCTGGGTCTCTTATTTTCCAAATGAATTTCATGACTGCCTTTTCTATTTCTATGAAGAATGTCATTGGAATTTTAATGGGAATTGCATTAAATCTGTGTAGCAATTTTATTAGTATGGCCATTTTGACAAAGTTAATAAAGTTAATAATGCCTATCCAAGAACATAGGAAGTCTTTCCATTTTTAAGGTCTTTTTCAATTTATTTTTTTAGTGTTCTGTAGGTTTCATTGTAGAGGTCTTTCACCTCTTTTGTTAGTCTTTTATGTTTTTTGAGGCTCTTGTGAATGGAATAGTTTTCCTGATTCCCCTTTTAGCTGATTCGTCATTGGTGTAAAGGAACACGATTGATTTATGGGTGTTAATTTTAAATCCTGCTACTTTGCTGAATTCATTTCCGAGTTCAAGAAACTTTTTGGTAGAGTTTTTGGGCCTTCTAAATATAGGATCATGTCATGGCAAATAAGGATAGTTTGAGCTCTTCTTTTCTTATTCATTTTCCTTTGCTCTGGCTAGGGTTTCAAGGACAATGTTGAATGTAAGTGTTGAAAGAGGACATCTCTATCTTGGTCCAATTTTTAGAGGGAATGTTTCCAATTTTTCTCCATTTAGAATGATGTTGGCCTTGGGTTTAGCATAATATAGCTTCTACAATGTTGAGGTATGTTCCTATTATCCCTAGCTTTTCTAGTGTTTTGAACATGAATGGATGATGAATTTTGTCAAAAGCTTTTTCCACATCTATTGAGATAATCATGTGGTTCTTGTCTTTAAGTCTGTTGAGGCGAAATACATTTATTGATTTCTGTTTGTTGAACCAAACTTGCATCCCTGGAGTGAACCCCACTTGATCAAGGAGCACTATCTTTTTAATATTTTTTTGTATGTGATTTGCCAGGATTTTATTCAGAATTCTTGCATCTATATTCATTCAGGGATGTGATCTGAAACTCTCTTTCCTTGATGTGTCTTTGTCTGGTTTTGGCATCAGGGTGATACTAGCCTCATAGAATAAGTTTGGAAGGGTTCCCTCCTTTTCTGTTTCATGGAATAATTTGAGGAGTATTGGTGTAAGTTCTTCTTTGAAGGTCTGGAAGAACTCTGCTGAGTTAAGACAGGGTCTTGACTAGGTTGCCCATGCTGTCCTCAGACTTGCCATCCTTCTGACTCAGCCTACTGGCTCACTTTGGATGCATGCCACAGTGCATGGCTGTCACATTTCTTTTCTTCTTTGCTGTCTAATCACATCATTAAACTTCATTTTATTATTAGTTTCAATGTCCGCAGGAGGAATCTCCTGTATCTTGGTTGTACTTTTCTTTCTTGTTGTTTTTTGGTGTTCGGTGCTAGGGATTGAACTCATTAGGGGTGCTTTACCACTGAACTGTGTCCCAAGTTCTTGTAATTGTTTGAGACAGGGCCTCACTAAGTTGCTAAGGCTGCCTTTAACTCATGATGCTTCTGCCTCAGCCTCAGGAGCTGCTGGGATCACAGACGTATGTCATTACCCTGGCCTTGTATCTTTTCCTGACTTGGGTGATTTTGTTCTTTGGGTTATCTGTTCCCATCCCTTTGGTTTGGTTTGTTGGTGAGTGGTCTTTGCCTCCCACCATGTTGTGGAGTTGCTTCTGTTTCTTTTTTGTATTGTTCAGGCCTGGGTGATTCCTGGTTGTCTGTTTGCTATGGTGATATGGAAGTGATTGCTCAACTCTCTTCCCCTCACATCTGAAATTTAGTTGCTGCTGTCATTGTTTCCACATCCCCCCTACAGCTGTATGTCCTAGATGTTCTTAGGCTTTTTATCTCTATGTTAAGGGAATGGCGAGGAACGGGAGTAGTGTGCAGGCTGTTAGATGACCTGGGGTTCTGTATTTTTTCCTTGAGATTTTATTACACATCCTGTGCAAGATTTCATTCCAACTAATTAGGTTTCTGTACCATCCACACTGGGGAGTGCTCTTGGGCTTTGGCTTGCTTTCTGTTTCACCCATTTCTTCCCGTGAGCTCTTTCTACTATTCCTGTCAGGGGGGACTAATGTAATAAAAACCAACTCTATTTCCTTTCCCCCCATATTTGGAAGTTTCTGTGAGAATTCTCAGATTTTTTGTGGACCTATCACCATGATTTCTGGAAAGCCAAGGACTGAATTTTGCGCCAAGTCATGTCACTCAGTATTGCTTCATTCCAGAATCAGCTATTTCTTATTGCAGGAGAATGTGTCTCTTACCTAATTTGGTGCTTGATGAACTTTGTTGGTTTTTATTCTTCTAAGAACTACAATAAGCAGCTATAGCAGAGTGGATAAACGTATGAACTCTGAAGTCATGCTTGCTGACTTCAGGTCTCTGTCACTAACTTCATAGGAGACTAGGGAGAGATATTTAGCTTCTAGATGCTTTCTGAACTGTAAAGTATTTTTCTCAAGGGGTCACTAGTGAGACAAAATCAGGACTGGGGTTGTGGCTCAGTGGCAGAGTCCTGGCTTAGCAAATGTGAGGCACTGGGTTCAATTCTCAGCACCACATAAAAGTGAAGTAAAATAAAGGTATTGTGACCTCCTACAACTAAGAAAAAAAATTTTAAATATAAAATCAGTTAATATAGGTAAAGCTATTTGAACAGCCTCTGCATGCAAAAAGCAGTAGGGAATTCTTTTCAACCTCCCACCTTATCCAGTCTTTAGGTCAACGCCTCCTATTCTTTTTGAATCTATAATATGTATGCAGCTAGACTAACTAGCACAATGAGGTTACTCAAAGATAATATCCATTTGTCTAAACCTTCTATTTACAAACTTCCCCCACTCGTATAAACATGTCCATCATTCCCCTTCTTTGTCATCTTATTCATTTCTCAAAACAACAACAATAACAACAACAAAAAACTCTGTACATGCCATGAGTGGGGCTGGGGATGTAGCTCAGTGACAGAGTGCTGTGCTTGCTAGAAAGTACAAGGCCTTAGATTGCATCCCAGCACCATACACACACAAAATACACACATATGTATATGTATATATATAGAGAGATAGACAAACATATAGATATGTATATTAGTAATAACAATCATAATTAATAAAGAGTGATGGAGAAATCCTTGACTTGGAGAAGTTTACTAAGCACTTAACATCCGCTGTATAGCATGCACCAATGTTTGCTGAATGAAGATAACTAATTGCTTCAGACTTGTTTGGTTATTTATGCCTGACTAAGGGTCATTTAAGAGTGTATCCTATTCCTTTATGTACTGTGTATTTTGAAAAGAATCAGTTTAACCAGTCAACTAGACATCCTTTTCATTGCATAAGTTAACATGTTATCATTCAAGACATATATTTAAGATATATGTATTTTGGCTCTACGTTTTTAAGTATCTCACTTATTCCAATGATTCCCAAATATGGGGCCCTACAAGTGTGCCACAGATCGCTTACACATGGCAAGTAATACTGGTCCCTCCCAGTAGCTATTTGATGCTAGAGAGCTGGAATCTCCTGTCCTCTAGTCTTCCTTAGCCCTATAACAGTGATCATCGTCTGTATATCATAATATGGATTAGGTTGGAAAAAATGAATTGATCAGTGCAATAAAGTGGTCAATTATACCAATAATTAGGAGTAGGAGCTCTCAAAATGGAGAGCCATGAACCATTAATCTATAGGGCAATTGATGGGTTTAAGAAGGTCTACCAAAACCCTTAAAATTGTATGTGAAGTTTATGAGTGTGTTTTTCAGAGGATGCGTCACTTTTACAAAATCTAGAAAACAGTATTTTTCAAGATGTAATCTGAGGACTACAGATGTCGCTCAGTAATAAAAGTTTGTATACCATGACTAAGGCCCTGGGTTCAATCCCAAGTACTGCCAAAAAAAGTGTAATTTGAGTTGTAGGGTAATTTGAAAAGAATGTTGTTAAAATGCAGATTCCTAGAATCCATCTTACTAAATATTAAATACTTTTAAATTACCAAAGTAAAATCCTTTACTTGTGCCCAAAATGATTTTTTAAAATTTGCTATAGAAATATCAATCATTTTTATTGTTAAGTGGAAGCTGGGGGTAATTCTTGTGCCAAAATCAGGAAAAGAAAAGAATCAGTAGTTTACGTTTGAGAGTAACTTTTGGATTTATTGAGAATATAAAGAAGCCACCAAAATTTATTAAGGTCTTGTGCTTTGTGGATAGGAATTTTATAGGTTGAGTAAGAGAGGCAAAAGTTTCCTTGAATTCTTCACAAATTATTTTACACATAGGGTTTGTTCCCACTCAGACTTTGAAGGGAAATGTGGAAAAAATAATTTCAGTTCATGTAAAAGAACAACTTTCTCTCAGTTAAGGCTGCCCAGAGAATGATTGGGTCATTTTCAGGAATGGTAAGTTTACTGCTTATTAGAATAGTTAAACATGAGGAGCAAGTTCACTTCTAGGAAACCGCAAAAGAAACCCAAATATCAGGGCTATTGGCATTCTGTTACTCTAACTGTCCACCCCAATTTTTTTTTAATCTTTTTTTTTTCCTCTGTGTGTGTGTGTGTGTGTGTGTGTGTGTGTTACTGGAGACTGAACCCAGGGCCCTGCACATGCTAGGCTAATGTTCCATCACTGAACTACACCCCCAACCTTTTCATTTTGTTTTGAGGCAGGGTTTACTAAGTTGCCTAGGCTGGCCTTGAACTTGTGATCCTCCTGACTTGGCCTCCCACATTTTTCCCCCCAGTATTGAACCCAGGGATTCTTTACAGTGAGCTACAACCCCAGTCCTTTTTGTTTTTTAATTTGAGATGGGGTCTCGCTAAGTTGCTTAGGGCCTTGTTAAATTGCTGAGGCTGTCCTCAAATTTGTGATCCTTCTATCTCAACCTCCAGAGTTGCTGGGATTACAAGCATGCACACCATGCCTGGCTTATTATTATTATTTTTAATCTGGACAACAAAGTAAGTAGAAAGTTTGGAAAATATAGAATGGCAGGAGAGAAAAGAACAACACTATCCCACCCATAGAAAATTGCTGCAATCTTCTGAAAGTGAAATGAGGAAAACAACTCCGTTCAAAATAGCCTCAAATAAAATAAAATACTTGAGAACCAGTTTAACCAAAGAGATGAAAAACCTCTACAATGAAAACTACAGAACATTAAAGAAAGAAATTGAGGAAGACCTTAGAAGATGGAAAGATCCTCCATGTTCTTGGATAGGCAGAATTAATATAATCAAAATGGCCATACTTCCAAAGGTGCTATACAAATTTAATGCAATTCCAATAAAAATTCCAATAACATTCTTCATAGAAATAGAAAAAGCAATCATAAAATTCATATGGAAAAACAAAAGGCCCAGAATAGCCAAAACAATCCTGGGCAGGAAGAATGATGCAGGAGATATCACAATACCAGACCTTAAACTCTACTATAGAGCAATAGTTACAAAAACAGCATAGTATTGGCACCAAAATAGACTGGTAGACCAGTGGTACAGAAGACACAGAGACAAACCCACATAAGTACAGTTATCTCATACTAGACAAAGGTGCCAAAAACATACAATTGAGAAAAGATAGTCTCTTCAACAAATGGTGCTAGGAAAACTGGAAATCCATATGCAATAAAATGAAATTAAATCCCTATTTCTCACCCTGTACAAAACTCAACTCAAAATGGATCAAGGATCTAGGAATTAGACCTGAGACTCGTCGCCAAATAGGTCCAAATCTTCTTCATATTGGCTTAGGACCAGACTTTCTCAACATGACCACCAGAGCGCAAGAAATAAAAGGAAGAATCAATAAATGGGACAGATTCAAACTAAAAAGCTTTTTCTCAGCAAAAGAAACAATCAATAATGTGAAAAGAGAGCCTACAGAGTGCGAAAAAAATCTTTTCTATACACACTTCAGACAGAGCACTGATCTCCAAAATTTATAAAGAACTTACAAAACTTTACACCAAAAATGCAAAGAACCCAATCAATAAATGGGCTCAGAAACTTGGCAGACACTTCACAGAAGAAGCTATACAGGTGATCAACAAATATATGAAAAAGTGTTCATCATCTCTAGTAATTAGAGAAATGCAAATTAAAACCACCCTAAGATTTCATCTAACTCCAATTAGAATGGCTATTATCAGGAATACAAGCAATAATAAGTGTTGGCGTGGATGTGGGGAAAAAGGAACACTCATCCATTGCTGGTGGAGTTGCAAATTTGTGCAGCCACTCTGGAAAGCAATATGGAGATTTCTCAGAACACTTGGAATGGAACCACCATTTGACCCAGCTATCCCACTCCTCGGTCTATACCCAAAGGTCTTAAAATCAGCAAAGTATAGGGATGCAGCTACATCTATGCTCATAACTGCTCAATTCACAATAGCTAGATTGTGGAACCAACCTAGATGCCCTTCAATTGATGAATGGATAAAGCAACTGTGGTATATATACACAATGAAATATTACTCAGCCATAAAGAAGAATAAAACTATGGCATTTGCTGGTAAATGGGTGGAGTTGGAGAATATCATGCCAAGTGAAATAAGCCAAGCCCCCAAAGCAAAGGTCGAAAGTTTTCTCTGATCAGTGGATGCAGATACCCAACCGGGGGAGGGGGGGCGGGAGGAGTGAGTTATGGGGGGAATAAGAAAAGAATGGAGGAACTATGGATGGTGAAGTGGAAAATGGCATGGGAGGGGGTGGGGGAAGGAAAAATAGTAGACTGAAACAGACAGTATTACCCTATGTATATGTAAGATTATATGAATCATGTGAATTTGCAATGTGAAAGAAAAGATATACTCCCTGATATATAATTATATCAAAATGGGTTCTACTGTCATGTATAATTAAAAAGAACCAATAAGAAAAGAAAGAAAATTGCTGCTAACATTTTATTTTAGTCTCCTAGTCTTTTTTATAGACAAAATAGATTTTAGACATATTTTTATAAGATAGCATTACATTACACCTATTTGTTCATAAATTACTTTTTCACTTAATGTTATTTTCTATGCTAACAAATCTTATTAGAATATCATTTTAGTGTCTCTACCTCTTATTTCAACTTAAGGATAGTCATGGTTATACCTTCATTACTTTCCAAGATTAAATGTTTACATTTTCCTTACTCTTTCCCATTGTAGACAATAGTGAAATAAATGTTCATGAAGTCAAACTTTGTACATATCCGTATTCATTGTCTATTGCTTTTTTAAAATAGGTAATTTTTTATTTTTAATTTTAGGTGGATGGGCTTAAGAACTTTATTTTATTTATTTATTTATTTATTTATTTATTTATTTTTATGTGGTGCCAAGGATGGAACCCAGAGGTTCACACATGCTAGGCAAGTGCTCTACCACTGAGCTATGACCCAGCCCCCATTGTCTATTTCTGCATTAACAAATTTCCCCACGGTTAATGACTTAACCCAACCATAAGCATTTATTATTCTCGTATTTTCTGTGGGTAAGGAATTATGAGAGATGTTGTATAGTTCAGACTTGGGCTGTCTTGTAAAGGTATAGTCAAGATGTTAGCTGGGCCTCTGGTTATCTGAAGTTTTGTTGGAGGCTAAAGGCCTGATCTCATGGCTAGCAAGTGAGTGTGTTCGTTCCCGGCAGGAAGCTTCCATCCTTCCCCATAAGGGCCTCACCAAGACTTCTTGAGTTTTCATACATCATGGCAGCTGGTTTCCCTCTGGAGTGAGTGATCTCAGAGAGAAAACAGAACAGAAGCTGCTCTTTTAATGATTTAGCTTTGGAATTCATTCAGCAGCATTCCCCCATCAGGAGTGAATCCTCATTAAGTCTGGTCCACATTCAAGAATTGGGCTCCATCTTTTGAAGGAAGGAGTTAAAATCAAGACACATTTAACAACTACCACAGCTACTAATTCTAAAATAAATTCCTAAAGATGGAACTTGAAGGACCAAAGGATATCACATGAAGGCTTCTTAAGCCTATTTCCAAATTTGTTTTAACTTATAATCCTATTGCAGGGTATACTAGTTTTTATTTCCCAGAACCCTAGGGAACACTGAGCATTCTTTTTTAAAGCAGGGTCTCTACTAGTCCAAAGGGTAATTTTGTGAAAATTAGAAAAAGAGCCCCTTCCTGTGGGCAGAAAGTTTCCCACCAGGGAATATGACTTGGCAAGAGCAGTGCTGGCTGGATTTTAGCCCCTTACCCTACCCCAGACTCCTGAGCTAGGTGCCCTGGTGAAGGCCATCACCTGAGAGCCACCATACTGAGTGGCCCTATGGAAAGCTTTATGGGTCCCTTTCCCCTGCATGAACAGTACTAAAGTACAGATTTGTCTTTTTCAATTCATTAAAGCAAGTTTGATTTTTCTCCTTATTCAAATAACTAAAGAATAACTCTGCCTAATCTGTAGTTTTAAATTATTATATATACCTGAGAATAATAAAAATTTGCTTCCTTAAAAATATTCTATACATATTTTTTAAAATTCAGCTGGGTGTTTGTCCCGGTTTGCCTTGTCTCTGGCCACCTCTTAAGTAAGGATAGGGCTGTATCACTGAATTACAACAAAAATTGTCTATAAAAGTGATTTTTTTTTCAGTTGGTTATAATATAGGCAAGTGTGTAAGATGTTAGCCAGGAAAGTTCAGTGTGTACTTATAAGCATCAATTGCCCTTGACCATATTTACAGCTTCTTATCCCCATCACTGCTTTCATTTCCTGTAAGGGGAGATGTGATAAACCACGAACCCGGCCATGAATCCTACACCTGCTAAAACTTGCCACTTGGATCCTGGCATTTGTGTTCCATTAAATATATAAGTGTATTTATACCAGTTTATATAACAACACGACAGCCTATTCACAAGTTTTCTATTAGAATAGAACTATATAAATTATCGTCTTTGTGCTATCTAAGCCAGGCTATTATCACTCATTTTACGTTCTTTTAAGACTGAAAAATGTATTGTGCAAAGGGGAGTCCCAGGGGTGTGGAGATGGGAAGGACGGTGGAATGAGATGGACATTATCAACCTATATACATGTATGATTACATTACCTGTGTGACTCTGCACCACCTTCAGCCAGAGGAAGAAGAAGTTGAGGTCCATTTGTGTACAATGTGTCAAAATGCATTCTACTATCATGTATAACTAATTAGAACAAATTTAAAAAGAAAAAAAATGTTGTTGTTTGTTGATGCAATTAAAGTTTGGAGACCCTTGACTTATGTAAATATGAATGATTTGACTATTTTAACTGCTATGGCCACAGTGTTTGTTTTTTGTATTAAGCATACCATTCAGTTGAATCATAAATGCTAAGGCTGTTTACGTGGTTAGCACACTTGAAGTCAGACACATAGTTACTGTTTTCCACCTGTATTATTTGGGTATGATATTGTCATATTCAGTTCTTCATTGAATCATTGCCTGGTGATAAGTTAAGAAGCAGCAAGAACTTGGGTTTAAGTCAGTCATGGGGTTGCATGCCTATAACCCCAGGACCTCTGGATCCTTAGGCAGGAAGATCATAAGTACAAAGGCCAGCCTCAGCAATATAGCTGGACCCTGTCTCAGAAAAGAAACAAACAGAAGAACTTAGGTTTATATACACAAAGCTTGTGGGAAGTATAACTGAAACATTTAAAATATAATTATTTTTTTATCAGAAAATTTGAAACAGATCACTTTTCCAGATGTCAGATGAGTTTAAACAAAGAGTGGCAGAATCACTAACACTTATCACAATGTGTTCTTTATATTTTGGTTCATGGTTTTAGAGGTCGAGTCCATGGTTGGACAGGTCCATAGCTCTGGGCCCTGGGTGAGGTAGAGCATCATTGTGGAAGGGCGTGGTGGAGGAAAGCAGCTCGGAACACAGCAACCTGGAAACAGAGAGAGTACTGCTCACCAGGGACAAAATATAAACCCCGAAGGCATGCCCCAGTGATGGAATTCCTTCAGCCATACCCTACCTGCCTACAGTTACCACCCAGTTAATCCCTATCAGTGGTTTATCAAAGGTGACCTTTCTCATAATCTAATCATTTCACCTCTGAAAATTCTTGCATTGTCTCACACATGAGCTTTTGGGACCCACCACATTCAAATCATACCATTATCCAATAAGCAAAAATGAATTCCACTATCTTAAAAGCATACACATTCATGCACCTAAAAAACAATGAATAGTTATCTCTAAATAAATGTGTTAAGTAATTTTCATAAAGGTAAACAAATTCTAATATGACTAAAATGGAAAGCTTACTAATGGCTTCGAACCCTCCTGAAATAGTCCCACATGATCAGTAGATCAAGCAAAACGAATCATCTGTAGGTTAACCATGGGATGTCCTTAAGCATGCTTTTCTGGACTATTTTGTCATTGTGCAAACATCATACTTGTACAAACCTAGATGGTGTGGCCTACTATATACTGAGGCTGTATTATTGTCTTTTGGGACCACGGTCATACATGCAGCCCACTGTTCACACAAATACTTTAATTTTAATGGAAATCTCAATTCTCAACATCATCTTTTTTTATGATAGGGTAAGACATATTTTGCCTCTAAAATGTCACTGTATTTCTTAGTTGTCAACCTGGACTTTGCATCAGTACAGAGAATGATGTGAGAAAAAGCTTTAAGAGTTTTGCTTAAATCAATTTCTGTTAAAGTGCTTTCTCATTTATCACCTCTGAAAGGACATTTAACAAAAGTCCTCTGGTGTAACTTTTGTCTGAGGACCAGGTGAATGGCTGCTTAAACATTAGCTCAGTCTGGAGACTGAGTCCTGGGGAGGGAGGGGCAGGCATCCAACTTCAGTCTCAATGAGGAAATGAATTTATTTTGTTAAGTAGTGAGCTTCTTTTCCTGAAGCAAAAATCTGTCACTTGGAGCTTAACAGTTTCGTGTCCAGGGTGAGAATGAGCGTGTGAAGCATGATCCAGGGTATTAAGATATTTAAAGGCAAAAAAAAAAAAAAAAAAGATGGGTGGATCACTGGAAATATCCTTTCCAATGCAAAAGTGTAAAAGGTTTTATGTGTACTATGAACCTGGAATATTGGATCTTGAGGGGGGAAAGTTGACTTTGCTGGCAGTTTTCTGATCTTTTTCTCTTCCTGTTTTTATATTGTGTTGGTTTGTAGGACTTAAACTGGACTTCAAGATGGAGATTTTTACGTATGTGGAAAGTGGTTCATTTCTATGAGGCATTTTCAGAAGTAGTTTAGTTATATTCATGTAGGTGATCAAGTCCAAGGACAAAACTAGAAGATCTGAGAGAAGATGCTGCCAAGAGGACACGACCTTAATACTTGAAAGTCGTTTTAAGAGTGAAGTGTATCTGCATAGGCCCTGGGTTCTCAATATCTCCTTTCTGTAAATGACAGTGAGTGGGTAGAACAAATAAGAGGCAGGCAATATGTTGGAACATAAAAGATCATGCCTCCATCAAAACTGGCCACACCACCAATTTTATTGAAACCTTTTCTTTTTTAATACTCGGAATTTGGAAAGAAAGTGAGAAAATCTTTTCTGTTTTATCACTTATGCTGGATGTAGAGTCAGGAAAAAAGAGCACCCATGAGAATTTTAGTATTTATTTTGTATTTCTGTTTAAGTGAGAATATGACTTGAGCAAGAAAAACCTTAGCATGCATGCATATCTCCAAAAATGGCTGTTATTCAAAATAAGGGAAGCAGAGGATGGGTTGCTGTGGAGAGGGAAACCTATGACTACAACAAAGCTTCCAAGAAAAAATACATTAACTTTTTTTTTCTTTTTTACTTTTATTGTATTTATTTTTTCTTTTCTTTCTTTAATAATATATTTTAATGGAGTACAATTTTTCATTTCTATGGTTGTACACAATGTAGATTCACACTATTCATGTAATCTTACATATACATAAAGTAATATTGTCTGTCTCAATCTACTATCTTTCCGTCCCCCACCCCCTCCCTTGCCATTTTCCTCTACACCATCCAAAGTTCCTCCATTCTTCTCTTGTCCCCCAACTGCCACCCCCCACCCCCATTATGTATCATCATCCACTTATCAGAGAAAACATTCAGCCTTTGTTTTTGGGGGGCTTGGCTTATTTCACTTAGCATGATATTCTCCAACTCCACCCATTTACCAGCAAATGCCATAATTTTATTCTTCTTTATGACTGAGTAATATTCTATTGTGTATATGTACCACAGTGTCTTTATCCATTCATCAATTGAAGGGCATCTAGGTTGGTTCCACAATCTAGCTATTGTGAATTGAGCAACTATGAATATTGATGTGGCTGCATTACTCTAGTATGCTGATTTTAAGTCCTTTAGGCATAAACCGAGGAGTGGGATAGCTGGGTCAAATGGTGGGTCCATTCCAAGTTTTTTGAGGAATCTCCATTCTGCTTTCCGTAGTGACAGCACCAATTTGCAACTCCACCAGCAATGTATGAGTGTGCCTTTTCCCCCACATCCACACCAACAGTTATTATTACTTGTGTTCCTGATAATAGCCATTCTAATTAGAGTTAGATGAACTTTTTATTTCTTGAAAATACTTTTTAAAATATAGAACAGTGCTCTGAGACATTAGATGTTCAATAATTGCTTCTGAATAAATTATAAGCTAAGTACTCTAAGTCTCCTGAACTGTTACACCAACAGCAATTACTCTCATTCTTTTTTCTACCAGCAGGACCTTGACAGCACCTTAACGTCCTACCCAGTTATTTCTATTCCAGCTCTCCTTTTGATTTCTGCTGATTTGAAACTGCTTGGGGGCCCAATGTGGCAATGTTAATTTCTTTAATATCTTTGCCAAGTGTGCAGCCTTCTGCTTTTCTAGGGTTGTTTTGTTTTTTGCTTTGTTTTGTTTTGTTTTGTTTTGGTACTTGTGATTGAACACAGGGCCTTGAGCATGCCCAGTAAGTGCTTCATCACTGAGCTACATCCCAGCCCTTTTAATTCTTTTTGTTTTGAGACAGAGTTTCACTAAGTTATCCAGGCTGGCTTCCAAGTGGTCATCTTCCTGCCTCAATCTCCTGTGTTGCTGGGGTAGCAGGCATGTGCCACTGAGCACTACAGCCTTTTGCTTTTCTCTACATGGCTGCCAGTAAGGCTCTGTAAGACTGCTGATGATGTGTGGCCAGTGCAGAAAGACAGGGAGTGTCCCTTCCCTCTCCATCATGGCTTGCTGTGTGTCCTGTCCCTTCTGAAAACAGCAGCATCGACTTCTGCATGTTGCCTCTGAATGTACAAGGCCTTGTCACAACTGTAGTGGGACCAAGATTCAAGAAGATAGGCTGCTATCTGCCTTCTCCTATGCTAAAATCCACATGCCCATGAAAAGCTTTTGATTAGCTTCTAGAGACCCAACATGTCTATTTATGGTACAGGTCCATCATGTATGATTTCCAGTTTGGAATCTAGCAAAGAAACTTGCTGGAATTTGAATAAATGAGTAACTGCGTTTTGGCATTCATGCTTATACCTTTGTTTATTAAATAAACTTGTTTTACCATAGGGGGGAAAAAAGCCCATCTGTGGTATTAGAGTCAGAGTAGAGTTTGAACCTGAACTCACTCATCAATGACTTTTGGAAAGATGAATTAATTATCTCTGTTTATTTTTTAGACCCTTTCTCTGTCTGATGAGTGAATGCAAAAAGCTTTGAATTTGATATACAATCCCTACAAAAACTTCCTAATAAATCGCCATTGAATGGACAACAGGAGATGGTCAGATGTGCCCTCTAGAGGAATTCGAATAATTTTCAGAGTTCTGCTTGGTTTGCTGTAAATGATAGAATACCTAATGGTCCCCAGGGCATCTTTAACATAAGTAATATACTTTTAATTTTAAAGCAAAACCCTGGTTACCCTTAAGCCGCAGGGAGCATTGTGGTTTTCTAGTCTGGGATGAAATAACACGCAATGCAGCCTGTTGTTTCCAAAGACTGAAACTTCCCAGAGCCCGTAGCCAGAGGCTGATCTGCATTCCCACCCCTAGATGCCCAACCACCTGCACCCAGGAAGTCTGCAGATGCAGCTTATGAGGATACAAGGGTCTTTCACTCTCCTGCATATTTTCTTTTTAAATCATAGTGACTCTAACTAGTCTCTATTACTTATTTAATACCTTCCAATTTACCATGGGATACAGAGATTGGAAAGTTTTGTTACTTTCTGTTATTGATAGTTAAAAGTTTAACTCCTTAACTTGGTGACAAGGCCCTTACCAATGTGACTCCAGCCTATCTTTCCAACTGTTTTCCAACATCTCTGGCTCTGTGCTCCAGCCAACACTCCACTAACCACCATTGCCTTTATATATCATATATCACACCTCTGTGCTATTATGCCCGCTGTTCTTTCTGCATAGAAGGCTCTTTTCCTTTTTCATGTAGCACAGTCTCATTTGTCCTTAATAACTGACAATCTTTAGGGATGTTTACAAATGATCCACTTCTCTTGCTTTTGGGCAAGATGTAATTACATGGCTTGCTTTTTCCAAGTTGTAGCAAGTAGATGTGCTATGCATCTGGCAGAAGTTTCTAGGGGAGTGAGAGTTGCTGAGTTCTCTTTCCCAGCAGGCTCCTGCCGAGATAAAGTCTGCCACCTGGGTCTCCTAGTGACTACATTGATCCATAGTCTTTTGCTACCCAGAACTGTGTGTGTAATGTGAGTGAAGTACAAACTTTTGTGCATGTGGTAAGTCAACAGAGATGGTGGTGGTGTTTGTCACCATGGCATAATCTTGCTGACACTGACAGAATAACTCAACCCAATTCAAGAGTAACTTTATCTAAGAAACCTGCTCCACATGTCTCTCCAAAAGGCACATATTCGCAGCTCTCTCAGCATTTCCCTGGTGCTCTGTATATAGCTTCATTGTTTCCTATGGTGCAGTGCATGGTGGCTGCTGTTTACCTGACTCTTCTCCCTTTCAGACTTTGCACCTCCCAGGGAAAGACCATACCTTGGATGCCATACCCACCCTTTCCTATTTTCTGGAGCATTGATTTCTGGGTTATGGTTGGTATTTAATGATTATTTTAAAATCAATTAGGACAAGGACATCAGGGCACCCACTTCCCTCTTCTGGTTAGAAGAGGTTCTATTGTTGTTGTTTAATCGTTGTTGTTCAAAGAGGGAAAACGAGTCCATCAAAGAATCAGACCAGGCTTGTCTATTGTGTTCATTTAAAATCAGGAATGTATTAAGTTTATTTAAATATACATTTTGTTCTGAAATAATTTCAAAGAATTATAGTAAGGCATTTCATTGAGCATGTATAAAATTGACACCCAAATCTTCATCCGTCAAATGGTACCCCCAACACATTTGCAGTTGTGCATACACAGTTCCATGTATTCATAGTCAACTGTGGTAACAAAAGATTAAGTGGAAATTTCGTGAAACAAAGAATTCATAAGTTTAAATCATTTTATTAACATATGTTATAATTATTTTATTTGTTATTAGTTAATGTTGTTAATTTTTTTTGAGGTTCTAAGGGTTGAACTCAGGGGCACTTGTCCACTGAGCCACATCCCCAACCCTATTTTGTATTTTATTTAGAGACAGGCTCTCACTGAGTTGCTTAGCCCTTCACTTTTGCTGAGGTTGACTCTGAACTTTTGATCCTCCTGTCTCAGCCTCCCAAGCTGCTGGGATTACACGAATGCACCACCGCACCCGGCTATTGTTAATTTTTTACTGTCTACTTTATAAATTAAACCTTATCCCAGATGGGTATGTATAGGAAAAAACATAGTATGTGTACATATATATATTAATAGGATTTGGCACTGTGATTTTAGGCATTCGTAGAACATCTTGGAACATGTGCCCCATGGATAAGGGGCAACTACATAATCGAATAATTCCTTACTTCATTCACATTAAGGTATTCAACTATGTTGTGTTTTTTTTTTAATGAATATATCATTCACTCAACAAGCATCTTTTACTGGCTATGCCATAACTAGGGTTCTGCTAAGTGCTAGGGATATGGAGATAAGGAACACACAATCTCTGACACCACAGAGCTTACAGCTTCGGGCTCAGAGGTAGTAACAGATCGTTATAAAACATTGTAGTACAAGCAATGATGGGGACACACACAAGGTATTATTTAGTAACACAGAGGGAGCAGGATTCCAGCTGAAGAGTTTCCATTGGGAAGATAACATGATCACATCTACAATCCATACACTCTGGTTGTGAGGTGGCTGTTTTCTAAAAGTCTGAGCACCTGACCTTGTGCAACAGTTACAGAACAAAAAGAAGTCAAATCGGAAGAATTGACCTTCTTTAGTGATTGGGTTGATGGGACCAGGGAGAAGACAAAGACAACTCCTAGGATGCTAGCTCACATGAGTGAGTAGATGATGGTACTGCAGTTTAAAACGATGGAAGTAGTTAAAAGTGAGCAGGGTAATTTAGACATGTTGAATTTGGGTATGAGTGGTATGTTCAGGCTCTATATTGTTCAGAAAATTGGAAGCGAAAGTCGAAGGATTAATAAGGTATCTGGGGGCAGGGGATGTGGTTAAGAGGTAGAGCACTTGCCTTGCATGTGAAGCCCTGGGTTCGATCCAAAGATAAATAAACAAAGGTGTTTAAAAAAAAAAGAAGGTATCTACCTTAGAGATATGGATTTATATTTACTGGCAGAGAGCAGGAATCCTAAGGAACTAGTATGAAATGAGATGCAAAGGAAACAGAAGAAATTCAAACATAGTAGAGCCATGGCTCTCCTCAAGGCAGATGTTGCTCCAAAGAGGGCATTTTTGTTTATCACAATGAATAAAATGCAGTTGGCATTTCACATCCTATAATGAAGGGACATTTCTATACAATAAGAAATTATCCTTGCACATGACTTTTGAATATCATGCTGGACACTAATTTAGATAAAAACTTATTTATAATTAACTGAGTTCAGAATTTAACTTAATTTTACATATAAACAGGGGATTTTTTCAGTTTAAATACACATTAATTTTTTTCTTTTCTTTTTTCTTTTTTTTGGAACTGGGGATTGAACTCAGGAGCACTCGGCCACTGAGCCACATCCCCAGCCCTATTTCGTATTTTATTTAGAGACAGGGTTTCACTGAGTTGCTTAGGGCCTTGCTAAGTTGCTGAGGCTGGCTTTGAACTCGTGATCCTCCTGCCTCAACCTCCCCAGTCACTGGGATTACAGGTGTGCGCCACCGCGCCCAGCACATTAATTTTTTTTCTAACAGTGTAATTACCCAATTAATAATTGTCCTGTTAATGTCTGGAACTTGTGGTGATCATCATTTTGGAAAATTGTGCAACTGAGAACATCATCCACAGTACTTGAATAACACAATTTTATCAATCTATATTGTAATCATCACAGTAAGTACAGGTACAGGTTTGACAATATCATTACTTATGTACTTTTTCTTATTTAAATGTTTTTATTAGTGCATTATAGTTAAACAAAATAGTTGGGTTCTTTTCTACATAATCATGCAAGCATGGAATATGATTGGCTCCATTTTGGTGTCCAGTACTTCCTCTTTTCCTCCCCTTCTCCCTCACCCTGTTCCCCTTCCACTCCTAATCAGTTATTTATTTATTTATTTATTTATTTATTTATTTATTGGTGCTATCTGTCTGTATGTGAAAGAGAAATTCACTGTGGTATATTCATAAATCACATAATATAATTTCCTGTCCATCTCCCTCTATTCCCTTCCTGTATTCCACTGATCTTCCTTCTATCTTGATGGGATCCACCCCATTTGTTTCCCCTTATTTTGATCTAGCTTCCTCATATGAGAGAAAACATTCAACGTTTGACTCTGAGTCTGGATTATCTCACTTCACATGATCTTCTCCAGTCCCATCCATTTATCTGCAAATGCTATAATTTCATTCTTCTTTATGGCTGAGTAAGACTCCATTGTGTATATGCACCACATTTTCTTTATCCATTCAGCTGCTGACAGGCAGCTGGGCTGCTTCCATGACTTTGTTCTTGTGAATTGTGCTGCCATAAACATTTATGTACCTGTATCATTACAATATGCTGATTTTAACTCTTTTGGATAAATACCAAGGAGTGGGACAGCTGGGTCCTATCGTGGTTCCATTCCTATTCTTTTGAGGTGTCACTACACTGCTGTTCAAAGTGGTTGTATTAGCTTTTAATTCCACCAACAACGTATGAGTGTACATTTTTCCCCACATCCTCACCAGCATTCAGCATTATTTGCATTCTTAATGATTGCCATTCTAACTGGAGTGAGACAAAAATATCAATGTAGTTTTGATTTGCATTTTCTTGATTGCTAGGGATGTTGAAGATTTTTTTCTCAAATATTTATTAGCCATTTGTGTTTCTTCTTTTGAGAAATATCTATTTAGTTCTTTTGCCCATTTACTGAGTAGGTTTTTTTTTTTTGGTATTAAGTATTTTAGTTCTTAATATATTCTGGTTATTAATCCCCTGTCAGAGAAGTAGTTGGCAAAGATTTTCTCCCATTCTGTAGACTCTCTCTTAATACTCTTTGTTGTTGCTACTTTGCTGTTCAGATGCTTTTTAATTTGATGCCATCCCAATTGTTGATTCTTTGTTTTATATCTTGAGCTTTAGGGATCTTGTTAAGGAAGTTGGTACCTGCACCAGTATGATGGACTGTTGACCCTATGTTTTTTTCAAGCAGTTGCTGTTTCTGGTCTAATTCCTAAATCTTTGACTTATGCAGTGTGAGAGAGAGGGATCTAGTTTCATTCTTCTACGTATAGATATCCACTTTTCCAAGCACTATTTGTTAAAAAGGTTATCTTTCTCTGACTTGTGTTTTTGGCACCTTTGTCAAGTATCAGATGGCTGTAAGTATGTGGGTTTGTCTCTGTTTTCTATTCTATTCCATTGATCTTTATGTCTATTTTGATATCAATGCCATGCTGTTTGATACTATAGCTTTGTAGTATGATTTGAGGTAGGGCGTTATGATGCCTCCTGCATTGCTCCTTTTGCTTAGGATTACTTTGGCTATTCCAGGTATCTTATTCTTCCAAACTAATTTTAGGACTGTTTTTCTAGTTCTGTGAAGAATGTCATTGATATTTTGATGGGGATTGCATTGAATCTCTATAGTGCTTTGGGTAGTATAGCCATTTTGACACAATTGTCTAACCTCAGCTGATCCCACAGTGAGCTCTGCAAGTGGGATGGTCCTTCAGAGTTGGCCCAGATTGAAGCAACAGAGCCTAGAGCCTTTCAAACACCACCATAACTGGTGATCAGATGCAAGCAGCTCCTAAAGATGGGTATAACCTTGGGTAAGGCAGCTACCTTTGGTCAAAAGTAATTCCCAAGGAAGTCTGAAGTTGTGAGCTGTAAGCAGCCTCATTATTAAATTATAACTTCAGAATGGGGGAAGGGAAGGAATAGAGGTGCCTTGGTCCTAAGGTGTGATCTGGGTAGTGCTCCCACAACATCATGACAGTTAGGGATTTTAGAGGTACTAGGAAGGAAAAGGGAGAAGATTTCAAGGAAGAAATGAAGATGAACAGGTTCATGACTGTGCATTAGGATTTAGATATGAGGTGTCCCCCAAAAGCTCATGTGTGAGACAATGCAAGAAGGTTCAGAGAAGAAATGATTGTGTTATGAGAGCCTTAACTCAATCAGGGAATTAATCACCAGATAGGATTAATTGAGTGGTAACTGGAGGCAGGAAGGGTGTGGCTGGAGGAGGTGGGCATTGGGGATGTGTTTTGGGGATATATATTTGTATCTGGCAAGTGGAGTCTCTCTCTCTGCTTCCTGATCACCATGTGAGCTGCTTCCCTCTGCCACACTCATCCACCATGATGTTTAGCCTCACCTTGAGCCCTGGGGAATGGAGTCTGCTGTCTATGGATTGAGACCTCTGAGACTGTGAGTCCCTAAATAAACTTTCCTCCTCTAACGTTGTTCTGGTCAGGTCTCTCAGTCACAGCAGCAAAAATGCTGACTAAAACACCATCCCTGCCCCCTTGTTACTGATACTTTCTCAATCAACCAATATGTGGAAGGAGCACATCTGTGCCTTGAAGTTTGACAGACCTGTTTTCAAATTAAATTTTGAAACTTGCTGACTGCACAACCCTATCTGAGGTACTTAAACATGTACTTGAGTTTTCCCATCTGTGAATTGAGGCTAAATACACTTTCACATGGGGCTATTGTAGGATTTATGAAAATCAGTAGTTGACATTTATTGAGTTCCTTCTACATCCTAGGCACTCCTCTCAGAGCTTCACCCATACAAACTCATTTACTTATAGGAGTCCTGTGAAGGAATAATTCTTTTTAGCACTTACAAACTGAGCATAGAGATGGTGGACACTTGTCCAAGATTGTAAAACCAGTGAGTGGTAGAGTTAAGAATTTAACTAATGCAGGCTTAGCATTTGGCTATTATTCTATACTGCCACACTTCATTTAAATAAAATACATAATTAAGAGAACGCATGTATTTGGAATGCCACAAAGTACACACTAAATAATTGTTATGGCGATATCCCTCCAGTTTCCTCTCGGGTAGATTTTTGGAACTGTGTAATCTAAATTGGGCTTCGAGCCTCAGATCTTGCTGGGCTCATTATCCTTCCTGCCTTAGTGCTGCCTAAGTTCTTTAACACATGTGATAATGTTACCATGGGAACATGAGACCAGAGCCTGTTTCATTCATGTATTGTATTCATATGTTGAATATGGTATTACAAAATAGTCTCAAAATATTTAACTGAAAAATAAATAATGGATATTTAAAAAAATAGTTTCAAGAAATAATATGAAGGTGATGATAGTTACACTACTTTATACAGTTGTCAAAATGTATTGCATTAGGTGCCTAAAGGAAAAAATTGTATGAAAATTATTCTTCAATAAAGTTGATTTAAAAATAGCTTCAGCTCTTAGGGAAATAAAAAGAAGCTCCCTATAATACATCTAATACTATGGGATGAAGAGAAAAGTTTTTTATCACTAACAAAGGATTCTACTAGTAAATTAGGCCATCCATTGCAGAAAGATTAGGTTTCCAACTCAACCAAGATAATGTAACAACTTGGGCTCAGTGTTTCTTTAATTGATTTACCATTTCCTCTCTGGTGCTTCTGTTATTCTGAGAATACTTAGAGTAAGTTTTAATTTTAATTTTAAACATGACTTACTAAATTTTCTAGGAAATTGAGTCTCAATAGCAGTCATATTGGCCACATCCATAAAGCGCAATGGACAGGAAATAGCATATTGTTTTACAGTTCCAAATAGGCACAATCAGCCACATTAACAGAAAGAAATCAACATTTTGATATAAAGTCTGGAATAAGAAGATTCCTTCCGCTGCTTTTATCTTTTGTTTTCCAAGGGTTGGAGGCAAAGTGATTTCAATAAGTAAATTTGCTTGTTTATTTTCTTAAATTGTCAACCTCTAAAAATTAACTTTACTGTGTTTTACGACTGCAAATAATATGATTTGAAATCATCTCATTCCATTTGGAAATACAAAATGGTTTCTAGTTAAAAGAATCAACTATGACCGCAGGCATGGTGGTACACACCTGTAGTCCCAGATATTTGGGAAGCTGAGGCAGAGGCAGGAGAATCACTTAAGCCCAGTTATTCAGAGCCAGCCCTGGCAACAAAGTAGGACCCCTTCTCTTTAAAAAACAACAGCAATAAAAATCAAGCATGAGAAAAAATCTTGGAAGTATTATGCAAGAGCAACTTAACTTGGTTTTCTAGAATATTAATTCCTGCTGGTATTTTGTCTCATGCTAATAAAAAGATAATATACTATATTGGATTTTTTCAGATTTATAGTAATAGGATTATAGGAATAATTTCATTATAAACTTAGATCAGGCAAAAAATGATGTATTTTGTGCTGGATTTCTGGTTTGTTGGTATCTCTCATATTTTTTGTTTTTAAGCAATAGAAGGATGTTGTTTGTTTTTGTTTTCCTGGCCTTATTACAGTGGTAAAATCTGGTTAATGCTAGCTCACTGAATAAGAACAAAGCAGGCTATCAGGTGCTAGAGGTTAATCCTGGAAGAGGCTTTGGAAATTTTGGTTTAACTTTACAGTTAACAAAAAACAGAACTGAGGTCCAGAGAGATTGTGATGATTTCTTTAACATTATCTAGCAAAGCCAGACCTAGAATTTAGGACTCTGTATTCTGGTTCCTTTGTCTTTCAATTACCTGATACTGGCCCCATGGATATTTAATCATGAGATAAGCATTTACTCATTCAGTAGTAAACAAATACTTTACTCCCAAGGTCAGATACTATCTAAAATATTGGAGATAAAATAACAGAGTCCATGGACCCTACTCTCATGAAGTTTAGTCTTGAGTAGGAGAAGCAAATATGAATATGTAAGTGAAGAAATTACTAAATTTCACTTTATTATAAAAAAACAATTAGAGCAAAAAATTTTCTAAAAATAACTTAATCAGTTAATTATTTCACATTGCAGGCACTATGATAATATCCATCGAATCACCAAAATTTTCTAAGTAGTTACTATTATCCCCATTTTCAAGATGAGACAGAGAAGCTTCCCCAGGTAGGGTAAATTGCCAAAGCCACTCAGCTCTTCAGAGTCCTTCCTAGAGAGTACAGGCCACAGGGCCAGCACTAGGAACCTGGGTGGGAGAAGGTGGCTGGAATGTGAACATTCATTTAAGACCCTAATGCTAACTGTTCTTTGCCCTAATCCAGAGACTGTGTTGTTTTTGCCCTCTTCTCGGGATGAATTTCTGTTATTCCTGTATTTCTGTATTTATTTATTTATTTATTTATTTATTTAATTTCTACAACAGTAAGGAAGACTTACCTAGATAAGTGGTGTAAGGGATGGAAACTGACTGTCTGATCGCTTCTTAAACAGGCTTCCATCCAGTCTTCCTTACCTAGTGCCAGAGGCAACAGTATACACATGATAAGTTGTGATCATTGCCATGTTAATATTTGGGACATCTAATTATTTTTGTGATTAATTATTAGAAATTAATAAAATATTAATATTATATATCATATTAATGGAAACAGAATTGCTAGACTAACATGGCATGAAAAACTTAAAGTTGGCTGGGAATATAGCTCAGTCGGTAGAGGCCCTGGGTTCAATCCCCAGCACTGCAAAAAAAAAGAAGCTTAAAGTTTATTGTTCTGGATCATCAAAATATTCACCAGAAAGATTGAAGAAATTTATACATTGATCTGTGCTTATAAATTCTCATGTCCTCATGCGCTCAACAATATTGAATTATTATTAGTATCATCACATAGTATTTACGATATACACGTTGTTAACTGTTAATAATTATGTATTCTGTAGATATGTGGTTTTTTTTTTAATTGCGGAGGTTGTATAGCAAAGTATGTGAGAGTGTGGGTTTGGAGGTGGCCTGCCTCAGTTTGGAATGTGTACCTACCACTTACTAGTTGTCTCCATACCCAGGCTCCTCATCTGTAGAATCAATAGAAACTGCTTCTTAGGATTATTGAGAGGGTTATATAAATAGTTGATACATTTAAAACTTTAAGGGAAAGTCTGGCACGTAGCAGGCATTGAATGTATGGTAACAATTGATACTATTACATATTTTTTCACATTTTTGAACATAAAATGGCTCATCTTAATTTGGTTACAAGTGAAAATGTACTCTGTGTATTCTTAGTGACCCACTGTGTATCTTCCTTTGTGAATTCCATTTTCATGGTATGTGCCTCTGTCACTGTAACTTCCAATCATCCCCTGCCCTGTGTTCCCTAAAGATGGGAATTGATGCTCCAATCTTGACCCATCAACCCTTGGGATTTCATGAATAATGGTTTTCAAAGTGTGAGTACAGCAGTCCTGTGTTCTCCAAGAACTTTTCTGGGGATTTGCAAAGTCAAAACTGTTTTCACAGTTAGTATGAAGTGTTACTTGTCTTTTGTGCAGCCACATACTTATGAGGATACTGCAGAGCTTTCCAGAGGTTTTGTGATGTGTGATATCACAATAGATTGGATGTAGTAGCAGGTGTGAGAATCTAGTTGTCTTCCATTAAGCTGGATATTAAAAATTCATAAAAAGCAAATCAATATTGTTTTGATCTCTAATTTTTTTGTTTTGGGAAAGTTATTTTTCATAAAATGTGTTATTTATGTCAATATGTAAAGGTTTATTGATACCTTGGAGTGAATTAATGAAACATTTTTTAAATTTAAAATTTCTCCATTAAATTTCTCACATAGTAAATATACACAAATATTAAACATACACAAATGAAAAATTTAAGAGTGTAAAGTTTTCCTGATATCAAAAAGTTTTAGTGTTGTTAAGTTAGAATCTCCATCCTGCAAAAAAGGAAAGGGAAAATATCCAATTTCTCAGCCTTGATTCCTTGACCTGCTGAATATATACTCATCGTGGATGAGTAATGAAAGAACAAAAAGGCAAGGATTTCATGACTCATCTCCAGACTCAACTGTCCAGTGCGACTTGCTGTAACATCTCCAATCTCATACCCCATGGACATCCTAGGCTCATCATGTCTGAAACTAAATGTCATAATTTCCTCATCAACAAGTGAGTTCTGCATCCATTCATTTTTTTGTTTTGTTTTGGTTTGGTTTGTTTTTTAGTTGTTGATGGATCTTTATTTTATTCATATGTATATTCATATTTATATGTAGTATGAGCATTAAACCCAGTGCCTCACGTATGTGAAGCAAGCACTCTACCATTGAGCTACCACCTCAGCTCCATTCCTTTTTAAAAAATTTGTGTTTGTTCTTTTTAGTTATACATGTTCCTTTTAGTTATACATGTATTTTTGACATATTATACATACATGGAGTATAACTTTCCATTCTTGTGGTTGTATAGGATGTAGAGTTACCCTATTCATGTATCATATATGAACATAGGAAAGTTATGTCCTATTCATTCTACTGTTTTTCCTATTCCCACTCTTCCTCCTTCCCTTCATTCCCCTTGGTCTAATCCAAAGTACTTCTATTCTTTCCTATCACACTCTATTGTGTGTTAGCATCCACATATCAGAACATTCAGCCTTTGGGTTTTTAAAAAAATTTTTTTTAGTTGTAGATGGACATAATATCTTTATTTTGTTTGTTTATTTTTATGTGATACTGAAGATTGAACCCAGGGTCCCACACATACTAGGTAAGTGCTCTACCACTGAGCTATAACCCCAGCCATTTTTTTAAATTGACTTATTTTACTTAGTATGATAATCTCCTGTTCCATCCATTTGCCAGCAATTGCCATAATTTCATTCTTTTTTATTGTTGAGTAATATTCCATTGTGTGTATGTACTGCATTTTCTTTATCCATTCATCTGTTGAAGGGCCTCTAGGTTGGTTCCATATCTGCTTCTATTCTTACTGTTTCAGAACAAGGCATTATAATTCACCCATTTTCTTACACTCAGAGCCTGAAAGCAAACCTTCATGCCTCTCTCCTCCATTCCCATATTTAATAATTTACCAGGTGCTGTCTAATAATAATTTACCAAATTCTGTTCCTGCTTCTCAGTGTTCTCAAACCTTTCCACTGATCTTTCATCCTACTGTTACTACTAAGATCTTAAATTCTGATTACTAGACAGCCTTCCAAGCACCTTTTTCTCTGGTCTTGCCCCCTCAAATCTGTATTCCACATCAAGCATCTGGTGATGGTCCCAGGCTACTCCTGCTTAGAGGAGCCAGAGTTGAGAAGACTTGGAAGTGGCACAGAGTAGAGTGAGAAGCTGGGATCCTCCAGATATGCCTGTGTCTGTTCTTTACTTAAATGTGATTTCAGACAGTGGTGCCTCCTGCTTCACTTTCACCTCCTAAATCTTGTACGATTTTCTTATTTGGCCACTGCTAAGAGAGAACTATTCATGAAAAGAGAATGTGAAATACAATTCCCAGGTGAGCCTGGTTGATAATAGAATGATTCAGCACCCCTACAGTTATCAAGACATAGCTTATGGGAGTCTGACCAGGACTTGAACCCAGACAACATGACTCAGATTCCATTAGAGTCCACCTCTTTGTGCCCTTTGTGGTCTGGTTCCTAATAACTTCACATTTCTCTGTTTTCACAGATTCCTCCTGTACTTTCCCTACTTTCGCAACACAGGGCTACCTCAAGGGACCTGACTATAGGATGCTCCTCTGACTTCCAGGCATATACTGCTCTGTGGGAAATTCTGCCTTTCCTACCCTCTGTCTGGCAAAGTGTTATTTGCCTTTTGGGTCTCAGCTAAGCTGTCACTTTTCTGTCCCTTAAAGTCTGAATTAAGCACCCACAGTGTGAAAGGATCTAATGCTCACTGCTCTCTTAGGACTTGGCACACCATTACCAGGCTAAAGGCCTGTCTTTCTTGCTGTGTACCTAACACCTAGCACAGTGGCTAATAAATCACAAATAATTAAGAGTGGGAAGCCATTCATGATGACTTGTATGAGAACCAAGTGTAGTTTGAGCCATTAACCAGGAAATTCTGGTCTCAGGAACTCACAGTTGGATAACTGTTTGAGAACACCTGAGTCATGTGGTTATCCTGCTTTAGCTCTCTGCTCAAATTAAAATACAAGCATTAGATGTGAGAGTGACCCTCTGGAGCCAAATGGCTTGCTTAACTCCACCTCCCATCTAGTTTTTCACTGAAGAAGCTCCTACTGGTTCCTTTTGATCTGTACTGTTATAAATAAAGCAAGTGCAGGCTCCTTCCCTTGTTAGAGCCAGACCCTTATGGACGGCTCAATCGGTCATGCCTCTGCTCTTAAGATAATTCTGTCTTCTGTCATTATTTCTGATAAATAAATTTCATAGCTTTTATTTTGCAGCCAGCCCATCCCTCCGACAGGAACCCTTTCCCTCACCCATGTGGGACGTGTAGTAAGATGAGAATTAATCACTTTTTTAGCTATGATTCATTTATTTATCTAACATCCTTTCTCAACTAGGAACTCAATGGAGACAGGGATTTTTATCTTGCCTAATGTATTCTCAGCATCTAGTGTCATTTGTACCTTTGTTGAATTAATGAGGCCAAAAGTAACTGGGAAAATCTTAACATCCAGATAATCAATTGAATGTGTTCTCTACCTGATTATTTGGGCAGACAAAGACTTTACATGAGAATTTACTTGGAATTCAATATTCTTCAGCTTAGGTCTAATATTAGACTCATTAATCATTCTCTTTTATTCATCTTAGTAGATTTACTAAGGTAATGATACCTAGGAATTTGGAGGTTTTTTTCCCTTTGTTTTAGTGACACTATAGTAAAACTTACTTTTTAAAAGGATTCAAAGTTACCAAGTAATAAGGATGTGAATAAAGTTGTTGTTATTAGAGAATGAGAAAAACTGACTTTGCAAATTCTTTCTGATTATCCTGTTGGACTTGATTATTGTGAGAGATGCATTTAACAGTTCTACCTCCTCATAATTTCTGATAAAGTCCAGGGAATGAAGCAATTATGGTGCTCATTCACAAGGAGGCTGTAACCCATATGTGGTATAGGGAAAGGGAGAGTTAGTAATGTGTTTTCTATGAAAATACACTGGTTTCCACAGGAAAACCAAAGTGAATGAATATGCCATGCATTAAAGTAAATCCTAATCTTATCAATCCATGTGTGTATGTGGGGGGAGAAACTGGAGGAGAAAATTACATGATCTAGAATATGATCTAGGAAAAGATATGTAATGTATATGTAGTGGCTATATTAGTGTGCCCCAGGTGAGGGATATGAAAGCATTTTAAAGGTGAAATCAATAGTATTAGCCACCTAAACCAAACATTAGGAGAAGATAAGCCTTTGAGAGATAAAGGAGAAAGTTTAAAATAAATGATCAATCTGTCATAAAGTTTTACTGAAGATTAAATAAAAATGTCAGTAAATGAGATCAGAGGTGTTAGTTGGAAAGCTTATGGACCACAGTTGGTTTGTATTTGCTTTGGAAGAGTAATTATTTGTTAACGCAAGGTTTTAGTCCTTGACTAACAGTGTCAACAAAAGCAAGTGTTGACTGAGCCTGAGTGAAATCCGAGATGCTTATAACACACACACATGTGGAGATTCAGATGCAGAACTTTTTGTTTAAACAAATGATTAAGGTTAAAGTAGAAGTACAAACAGGGTCACAATTCATAACACATCCAACCCTTTTTCTTGCTGCAGTCATTAGTTTTCTACCTTCACAGTAACACTCAGATGACTGCAGCAGAACAGATCCTGACTCAAGGATTTGATATTAGGGCTTTCCAACTACTACTGTCAGAACCTACAGGATATATATGGCATATAGTTGACCATAGTCCAGTCTGAGTATATATAAGCAGTTGTTCCTTTTTAATAGCATAATAAAACTTAGGAATTTGTAAATCAGAAATATTCTTTCTCACATGTACGCTGATGTAATCCTTTCAGTTATTTCTTAATTGCAAAGTAAAGTGATAAAACAGAATGGCAAGGAATTCTGAGGTTTGTGCCTTTTTGCTATGATGGATAGTAAAGCTTGTAGGTAATTGGATTCCTAACCTTGACCTCTCCCTCCATCGTACTCCCAAGGGGAAGTCATCCTGGAGAGGAAAGATCATTAAAACAATAACAGCAGCCACAAAACAATAATAGGTTATTGCCTTGGTTACCTCTATACTATCTGCCTTCATGAATAATGTGTACCAAACACAAAGTTGCTAAGGTCCTAAAAGTAGAAATTATGAATATCCATAATTTTGAGATTATAATGAGTGACAGATACAATAATAATTCATGTAAGACATGCTGTTGAATGATTTGAAAGTCATTAAAATTCCAGAAATAAGCACATGCATTTATAGTCAATTGATTTTGGCAAAGATGCCAAGAAGATGCAATGGGAGAAGATAGGTCTCTTCAACAAATGGAGTTGGGAAGACTGGATGTCCATAGACAGAAAAATAAAATTGACCTCACACCAAACAAAAAATCAATTCAAAATGGATAAAAGACTTAGACATAAGTCCTGAAACTAAATTTTCTAGAAGAAAAACAGGAGCTGGGTGTAATGGCACACACCTATAATTGCTGAGGCAGGAGGATAGAAAGTTAGAGATCAGTATTAGCAATTTAGCAAGACCCTGTCTCAAAATAAAAACTAAAAATTGCTGGGGGTATAGCTCAGTGGTGAAGTGCCGCTAGGTTCAATCCCCAGCTACAGAAGAAGGAGAGGGAGGCAGAGGAGAAGGAAGAGGAAGGGGAGGGAGAGAAAAAGGAGGAAGGAGAGGGGGAGGAATAAGAAGAGAGGATAGGAGGAAAGCTCTGTGATATTGATCCGGGAGATATTTTTAAAAAATTTTGTAATTGTAGATAGACAGAATGTCTTTATTTGTTTCTTTTTGTGTGGTGCTAAGGATTTAACTCAGTGCCTCACCCATGCTAGGCAAGTGCTCTGTCACTGAGCTACAGCCCCAGCCCTTGGGCAGTATTTTTTTTTTTTTTAGATATGACCCTAAAAACACCCTAGGCAGCATAAAAAATAAACAAATGACACTACATCAAATTAAAAACATGGGACAGGGTTGTTGCTCAGTGGTAGAGCACTTGCCTACCATGTGTGAGGCACTGGGTTCAATCCTCAGCACCACATAAAAATAACTAAAATAAAGGTATTGTGTCCATCTACAACTAAAAAAGAAAAAAATTTTTAAAAAAGCTAAAAACTTGTGTATACCAAAGGAAACAACAGAGTTAAAAGGCAAATCTACAAAATTAAAGAAAATATTTGCATACACCTGATAAGCATTTACCATCTGGTAAGGAATAAAATCCAAAACCTAAAATGAATTCAAACAACTCAATAGTAAGAAAAAAAATAACCCAATTAAAAGTTGAGTAAAGGACCTGAATATTTTTCAAAAGAAGACATAAAATATCTAACAGGCATATGAAAAAAAATGCTGAGCATCACTAATCATCAAGAAATTGCAAATGAAAACCACAAAGAGCTATCACCTCACAGCTGTTGGAGGAGGTATGATAAAAAAGATAAAAGGCAAGAAGTTTTGGGGAGGATGCAGAGAAAAGGTAGCCCTTGTAGGCTGCCGGTGGGAATGTAAATTAGTGTAGCTCTTATGGAAAACAGACTGGAGGTTCCTCAAAACATTAAAAATAGAACACCATATGATCCAACAATCCCACTTCTGGGCACATATCTGAAGAATACAAAATCAGCATGTCAAATAGGCATCTGCATTTCCAGGTTCACTACAGCACAAACATGGATTCCTGCAGGGCTGATACTTGGTATGTGAAGGATCATCTCTCTCTATTTCTGGATTCATGTAAAGTATTCACATGATTTACTTTCATTTATTCCTTAATTTTGACCTATATGTTATCAATATAGACAGTGTGATTTATGTATTCATTAAGCATGTATTTAATGTTGATTAACATTGGTCATTAGCATAGAGTGTGCTAAGTGCTAGAGACATAAACATGCCTGTATATAACCCCAATTTCAAAAAGTTCAGAAACTGGTGAAAGAGAAAAATAGAACCTAAAATTCAATACAATTTCATTGCTTTAAAACCTTCAACAGAAGGAAAGGAAGAGGTCAAATCAAAATATTTCTTCATAGTCTCTGTGCATTCCTTCTTAAATGCACACTGTAAATATACAGGAGTTTCTCTCTTTATGATGGACTTTCAGCCAAGCATAAAAACTATCTTTAACGTCAGATTGTAAGAAAATTCTGTGATATAGCTGCATGATAGCTTTGTCACTAACAGTTCACTGTCTGTTTTGTGTTAATCATACTTAAAAACAGTGAAGAGCCAGACAAGGTGGCCCATACCTGTAACTCCAGTGGCTTGGGAGGCTGAGGCAGGTGGATTGTGAGTTCAAAGCCAGCCTCAGCTATTTAGTAAGGTACGCAAATCTGCAAGACCCTGTTTCTAAATAAAAAATTTAAAAGGGGTTGGGGATGTGGCTCAGTGTTTCAGTGCCCCTGGGTCCAATCCCTGGTACCAAAAACCAAAAAAACAAAAAAAACAGTCAAGTACCTTTAAGGCAGTGAAACAGTATAAATGATATTTAATCATTAACTGTTTACCTCTTTTGTGGCACAATAAAACAATGTTCTAAGGTACCTCTGTGTTAGAAACATCTGTCATTAACAGCAAAAGGAGAAAACGATAGATCTGGTTAGAAGGACATTAGTCCATCCATGGGTTAGTCTGTGTGGCAGGACTCAGAACGTCTAGGGGGCTGCTGTGGTTAGGAATGTGAGCTCTATATTCTAAAACATTGTTCATTGCTTACTGTGTGCCAGGTATGATAGCATTTACTTTGTTACCTCATTTAATCTAAAACACCCTGTATTGAAATACTCACTCAGTTATGTTTGCTCTGTGACCTTGGCAAATTACTTAATTTCTCAAAATGTCATTTCCTTTTTTCTGTAAGATGACTATATTAATAAAATCCATGATTAAATGAGGTAACAAAGTAAATGCTCTCATACCTGGCACGCAGTAAGCAATGAACAAATCACAGACTTTATTTCCACGATATTGTTATTATTCCAATTCATCCCAAATTTTATTTATTTTTTTTATCCACAATAGGAAGGAGTTTGAGAAGGATTAGTCAATCCTTATTCTCTCATAAGAGCACTCCATAGATGAAGCAGCAGTAGTAGAAATTATACATAGTCATGTTACATTATTCATCCATTCTTCATTTGTTTATTAAATCCATAATATATGACAAAGTGCCAGACCACTAATTTTGCATTTATGTTCTCTAGGAGTTTTCATTTGCATCAGAAAATAACTTGGAATACTTTGTGTTCAGATAAAATTCTTGAAAATCTGATAACATACTCAGCAGTATGATGACTGTTTCCTACCATTTGGAGAGAATAGTCTGAATTCCTGAGTCAGGAATAAAGAAATTTTACCAGCCCTCTGTGTACCACGGAGACAGTAACTGCCTGATTGACTACACTACTATCATCTGGGTGCTTCCCAGTCCCAGCCCAACTTAAATTACTGCTCAGGTTGGTCTGGTGCCATTTTGTACTTGGCCATTGCTTTCCCTGACCTTTTTACTTCTGTGACTTTTTAAAAAAATTTTTTTTAAGATTTTTAATTTTTATAAATACGAAACATAATTTCACGTATCTTGTTGCCTACACAATCGATTTGTAGGAGATCAATTGCTTCAAAAAACTCTTTATGGGTGGCCAATACAGTTGGGAATCTATGGATGTTTGTGAAATTTAGTTTCATGATTCCAATGTAATTGTGACAGTCTGTCTTAATTCAATAGCAAAGATATGCTTAGCAATTATTATGCATGAGGCAGATGTCCTAGACATCATCTCTTTAGTGATTTTGTGACATAGAAATTGGTGTGAATGTCTTCACAAGGTATCTCTCTGAAGCATAGGCTGTTTTCTTATGATTAGGATTGCCAACAAGGAATTCCTGAACGTCTTCCTATAGTTAATGTAGTTGTTTTCAATATTATTTTTGATACCAATAGTGTGTTCAACCTGTTTGAATTACATAATGCACAATCTCTGGATCACAGACTACATTTCTTTTCTAGTTTCAAACAATTAATTTATAAAAGTATGATGGAAAGAATAAGTTTTTACTTAAAAACAAAAAGATTTAAAACTCATTCCACATAGCTTAATCAGAGACCTGCTCTTCATGTGTTTTTGTTCTCTAACTTCTGTGCTTGCTTTCTGGTACAGAAGGAAATAGTTGCTGTATATTTCTTCCTGAGGCACACACTGTAAATATGCTGGGAGTCAGGGAAAACACTGACAAGTTCCAAGGTTGGCAAATCATTTTAGAAGGAAAAAGTCATCAGGAACATGAGACTCTAAAGAAACAGATGTAAGAATTACTTTTACAAGTTTTGTTACCAAATTTTTTCCTAATTTTCCAGTTTTAGGAATTATGTAGGTGTATGGATCAAGATGTTTCAGAAAAAAAGGTTGCTTGGTGTTTAGAGATTTAAAACAATTCAAAAAAGGTAATATTGAAATGACATTGTATTTGAATGTGATTTCACAGAGATTATTTTGCGTCAGGTCTTACATAATTTGGCAGCATATAAATAGGTGGATTTTATATCTGCTTTTACTAAGAAAAATTGGAACAATGTTAATGCCAAAAGAAAGTAAAATAATTTTAGCATTTCTACTTCATATTTTTTGTCATGGCTCATGACTTCGTGTCTGTTTAAACTGAAGAATTCTATTTCTCTCTCTCTCTCTCTCTCTCTCTCTCTCTCTCTCTCTCTCTCTCTTTTGTACTGAGGATTGAATCCAGGGATTCTTAACCACTGAGGCACATCCCCAACTCTTTTTAAAAATTTTTTCTTATTTTGAGACAGGATCTCACTCAGTTGTTTAGAGTCTCCCTAAGTTGCTGAGGCTGACCTCAAACTTGCAATCCTCCTGCCTTAGCCTCCGTAGTTGCTGACATTACAGGTGTGCACCACTGTGTCTGGCTCTATTTTTCTTTAACTTACTATTAGACAAAATTAATTCACTGTAGAACTAGAAATTCTACCTTATTTTTCCATATGTAGTTGCAGTTGTTTTATATAAAATCAAATAAGATCAGCAGAAAATAGAGAAGTTTTAGAATGTATGAGAGTAGTTTGATATGTTTAATTAATTAATTAATTATTTTTTAAAAATAGGGTCTTGCTAAGCTGCCCAGTCTGGCCTTGAATATTGTGATCTTCCAGCCTCAGCATCCCAAGAAGCTGGGATTACAGGTGTATGCCACCACACTGTGCTTAGCATGCATTTTAATTGTAAGATTGTCACTGACATATTATACATGAGACTGAATCAACAGAAATATGCTAATTCATATTAGTATTTATTAAAGGTAATAATCATACTAATATATGACTAACAGTATTGTATAAACATAAATATTTATGTTAATATTCATGTTATTACTTAAAATATTCATATTAAGGATGTAAAATACAGAATCATAAAGTGGAAAAGGGTCTTAGAGATATTTTTCATTCTGTTCCACAACCCACTGTAGGGACACCTTGCATAATATTCCAACTCAACCTTGGTTATGTACTTCTGTGATGAGAATCTCACTATCTTATGATATAGTCTGCTACAAAACATGAAAAATAGTTTGAGCTAAAAGCATCCATTTCTAGCTAGCAAAAGTGATTAAGTAAATCAAATACCAGAGGAGAGTAGTAAAAGGCAGAGAAGGATCCTCAAGAAGCTTACAACTTGGCCTAGATCCTAGCCGAGAAGATTAAACACTGGCCCAGAGAAGGAGATTTAAAAAACCACAGTCCCCATTGCTTCCCAAGTCCCTGGCATCATCAGCTTCTGCCCTGGGAATGCTAGCTTTCAAGAAGTTCAGGAAAAGTGTTAACAAAATATAGATGACTCAGGTACCCTGCTATTCCACCCTTTCCAGAATCAAGCTCACATATTAGCTTAGATTCAAGGACTTTAGGTATTTTTGTTTAGTGTTCACCGGATACTTAAAAATGTTCTTGCTGCTATAGGGGTATTTGAACACATTAATCAAGACTGAGGTGCTGCAGTCAGGCTCTCTGGGTTCAAATCCTGCCTCTTCTAATTTCTAGCATAGCCTTGGGAATGTTATCTAACTTCTTTGTGCCTTGCTTTATTTATAAAATGGAGATAAAATAATACATTACATGAGACCCCAACATGAGAATGAACGTGATACACTTAGAAGTGTGCCTGGAACAAAGTCATCACTCAATAAATGTGGCTTTTATTATAGAAGCTACATATTTCACCAATAGTTACACATTCCTATGTTAATAAGCAAAGATTTAAATATTCCAGTTACTGAGAGGTTGAACCTCTTCTTTGTCAGTGTAAAGTCCAGGCATAGTGCTGGATAATAAGACAAGCACAGCAGAATGAACTGGGAGGCAAGAAAAGGAACTCTTCCTTCTGCTGAAATATTTTTCTTTGGATTCCTAAAACACCTCACATGAGTCAGCCTTCTATTCCATAAAGAGAAATAGTTTGAAAGCACACACTCTAGGATGTGACTTAGGATAGGTTGCCTTGATTTATGATGAAATATTAATGGTTTTCAATCTTTTCAGTTTTAAAAAAGTAGGGGATGGAAAAGGTTAGGTGGTAGAATAGAAGGTATCAGTGGAGAGGAAGTAGGAGCAGGGGAGGTTGAAAGCATAGAAGCAAGTTCACCAGGGCACTATTTCCAAGTCTGGCCTATTTCTGTATCTGTGAATTCCCCAGATGGTTCACTTCTAATGTGCCTGGGAAAATGTTCTTGTTAATGGGTAATATACCTGCAACCAGTGTGATCGTCTTTGCTTACAGAGCCCTCATGTCTTCCTTTACAACTGGAATGAGAAAAGAAACTGTGCCTTTGTTAAACTTTGGAGTGACACCAAATGAATCCCCTCTCCCCTCTTCTCCTCAGTATTCCTCCCCCAGTGATCTCTGTTGCCTTTAAAACACAGCCATCCCAAGCTGCAAAGTCAGTTTCTATCATTCCCTCTATCTGGAGCATCTTTCAAGGCTGCTGGTGATCTGGCAGGTCTGTCATTGTCTTGGTTTGATCTTCGTTCTTTACACAACACTTAATTATGCATACCTCTAAATATCTGAAAATCCTAATCCACCCTTTAACTCTCTGGCTTAAAAATCTCCAATACTTCATCTTCACCTGAAAAGGGAAAGAATCTCTCCTTAACATATCCAACATTTCTGCTGCACATTCTCATCACTTGGGCAGCAGCATGGAACTACCAACCATTTGCTAAACACTGTATTGTTCATGCACCAAGGTTCTTTTTTCCCCAGGTCTGTTCAATTTCTGTGCATGTGAATTCTCCAGATGGTTCTAGAGTGCCTGGGAAAATGTTCTCCTTAATGTTTATTCTTTAAAAAAATTTTTAAAGTGTCCTTTGGGGCCTAAAGATCTTTCAGGATCCCTATAAAACATGCTCTATGAAGTTTTTCCTGACATCCCCAGGCAGAAGAGTTCCTTTTTCTGTGTGCCAAGTTGTGTGCTCATTCATTAATGTACTTCTCATAAAATGTTCTAATTTTAAAAATATCTTATCTCTTCTCATATGCATTTCAAGAAGGGATGGACAGGATTTAAGTTTCAAAACCAGTGCCTGGTACGTCACAGCCTTCAGTAAGTGCTGATCATTGAAAAGCTTGGTCTCCCGACTCCCCACTCCTACTTAAGGAAATGCCATTTCTGAGGCACCCCTCAAACACAGTTTACTCTGTGGAGTCTCCCTTATGCCCTTCTCTTCCTCCACTGTACTTTTTCTCCCTTCTTTTTCTGAAGACCTGTAAATTGTTTTTCTCTGATTTGGATGTTTAAAATATCCTATAATGTCCAATTTATTTCACTGCAGTTTGAGAGGACTGAAATTCTAAGTGAGAATGCGCATCTGTAAAATAAACTCTATTCACATAGTATATAGGAATATAGGATAGAGCCAATTAGAGATCTTTGCTCTTTAAATGTATTTTATATTGGATGATGGAAATGATGGGGAATTTGATTGAGGACCAGGTGGGAAGTTAATTTAGGTTAGATACTTTACAATTTTGAAAGAAGAGATGGAAAAGGGGAAGGAGTGGGAGTAGGGCTATCAGGGAGGACATGAGGTGAAGGTAAAATTGACAAATTCTACCTTGGAATTCTTGGGGCAATAAGATGAGTACCAGCACTTGGAACCTAGAACAATAGGAGGTGAGATGATGCCAACAATTCTCATTTGTTTTGAAAAATTTATTTTAAAGCTTGTCTAGTCCGCATCAGGAACCATAATGCAGATACATTATGGGGCAAAAAGACTTTCCAGGGGACCCTAATGTTGCCTTTATGAGAACAACTTGTTCACATTTTACACACTCATCAACAAAGGTCAGTTTCTCATCGACAAGTGAAAAGATTATATACAATGTGTAACTTTAAAAGATTCAATAGGTTACTTGGAGGAAATAAGAAGAATTGAAATAAAGCAGGGTAATAATTGAATAGACAATTTAAATATGAAGAAAAGTGGAAGAAAGCTATCAGAGCGAAATTGTGTTAAATTTCTCAAACCCCAAACCTGATGGTGACCAGAGAGAGCTTATCAATCTATTTGGAAGAAGAAAATTTTGCAAAAGGAGGAAATAGATTATGTGGAGGATGGGCAGCCCAAAGGCATTAGGAGGAAAAGCTATTTGGAAGTCATGCGATATCTCCCTGGGAAATGGAGTTGGCAAAATGGCTGGTTCTAAAGAGGTTAACTATTTGCGCCAAACCTTCTGAAAGACTGTGAACTTCATTACCCCTTGAAGTGTTTCAACACTTAAAGACTTAGCAAGGAGACCACAAAGTAGAGATGTTAAATGCTTTTCCAAAGTAAACACCACTAATTATATAATTTCATCAAATGCAAATGGAAAATAATTTTTTTCGTGTTTAGTTTTTGTTTACAGTTTCAAAATACCTGTAGAAAGGAACCATTTCATTTCCCTAAGAGGTTCTACTATATGCTTCAAGGTTTCCAAAATCCCCCACCAGCAACTGTAGGCAGAATGCGATGTGTGTGCCTATTTTTTACGAGGTGTGTAACCAACATTTTAGTAACTTCTCCAAAGTGTCCCTGGCCCTGGAAGTTGAAATTCACTGCACTATGCCTTGTCTGGGAGCCCCTTCCAGTTCTTAGGCAATAGTATCCTTTCAGAATCTTTGTTCCTCAAGCCGAAGAGGTTTCTGGATACCCTTTTATGAACATGACCAAGTGTGTATCCATGTCTGAAATCCAAGTGATGCTCTGAGAAGCGGACTAGACTGGGTGTACGCCCTCGCCCCAGACTGTTGACCGGCAGCCGGCAGCGCGGCCCCGCCAGTCCGCCCGCCGCTCCTTTCACAGGCAGCGGCGCTGGGGCAGCTCCAAGTGCATCGAGAAGTGTAATCCCTCCGCTAAGTACTTGGCTCTCAGTCTCCAATCACTAGTGGGAGCTGGAGAGGGCAAGTGAAAAAAAAAATTCCAGAGGCAGCCGAGGAGCTACAGGGGGAAAAAAAAAAAAAGTCCCGCGGCGGCGGCAGAGCGGCCGCGGCGGTCAGAAGTTGACGGCGCGGCCCGCAGAGTCGGCGGGGTGTGCACAGCGCGCTGGACAGTGCGGGACGGCGGCGCGGAGAAACGGAGTGCGGGAGCGCAGCGGCGGGTAAGGCGCGCGCGGGAGGGAGGGCGTGGCGGGGCCGCATCCCGGCGCTGGGGGCCGGGCAGCGGAGCTCAGGGGGGCGACCGGATAGGCGTGAGCCGGGCGGGCAGTAGTCCTATGCGGCGCTCGGCTGCCGTTGTCCCGGGCAGGACCGAGCGCGGGAAGCAGGGGACGCGGGCAGGCGGCGCGGCCATGGGGCGGCGGCGGGGAGGGGGTCAGGCGGTGGCCGCCGGGGCTTTGTGAACAGGAGTTCTGCCGGGAGGGACCCCGAGGCCTCGTGCCCGCGCTGACCAGGAGTCGGGGACGGGCAGCGGCGGGCGGGACACGTGCTGGTGGATCTGGGAAAGCAGGGACGCGCAGAGGCGGGGAGTCTGGACCTGCACGCCGAGGGATGGGGCGAGAGCGAAGTGCAGTCGCGGAATCCGGGAAATGGGAGGGAGCCCGGCGGGCCGGGGACGCGGGGCGGGAGGAGGCAACACCCGAGGCGCCCAGCTGGGTGCGGAGCCACCTGCCTCCGACTTCTCCGAGACGCAGCCTAGTAGAGGAAGAGAGTGCGCCGCGAGTCGTGCCCGAAGCTCGGTCTCTGCTTCTGTTGCTTCTTTCCCTGTCTCCGGTTTCTCGCTCCTTCTCCACTTCCTCGCTCTTTTTTCTTTATTTGACTTTTCCCTCTCTCCCCATTCATCGATCTCCCCTTCTCGCCAGACCCGCTCTGCTTCTGAATCTCAACCCCTGTGTCCCTCCTTTCTCCCTTTCTTCTTCAATGACTCCCATAGTTGCTTGGTCTCCCTTTGGAGTCTTTCTGCGCCCTCTCACTGCTCTCCTTCCCTTCATCTGTTCCTGGCTGCGCCCATCTCTCTCTGTTCCTGTGTCTGTCCACGCTGTTTCCATCTGTCCCTTGCAGCGATAGAATTTCGGATCCTAGCGAAGACCTCCGGAGGTTGTGCGGTGCGGTGGGGGTCCTATTCTTTTAGAGCCCAGCCTTTCCAGCTGGAGACTGGGTTCTTGGTGTTTGTCCTGAATGGGAACGCTGTAGTTTCCTTGAGTTATTAGCAACTGCTCTTTTCTTAGTCACCTTCCACCAAGGTGAGGTCAGTGACTGTGAGCAACCACAAACGTGCCAGTGAAAGAAAACAGAAGAAGCCAGCAGTTTAATTGCCTCCAACATATAAAGAGAATGTTCCAGACATATCAGTATTGAAGCAGAACCACCTGAGAAAAGGTTCTTGGATTCTGGAATCACATAAGGCTCCACCAGTAATGAGAGGGTTCATTTGAAGAGTATTTGAAAATAATTTGAAAAAGTACTTAATGGAAATCTTTTTCTATGCTAAACTGATGCCAGCTAATCTGTTTTTTTTTTAACATATTTTTTTAGGATTCCCAAAACAACTTTCCTAATAATTGTTTGAGGAAAGTTATGGGAAATACCTTGTGTCAACTGTGACATTTGTATTTAAGAAAATATTCTGTCTTTGTACTTTTATACCTCTTTACACTCTAGTGATCAAGAAGAATTATTTCTAACTGTAAAGAAAATAGGAAAGGATTTGTCAGTGATTTTAAAGAATGAGCCATTCCAGGGATCAATAATTTCTTTGGAAAACTCTCATTATAAGGATGTTGTGAAGGATATTACATCTTAGTGAAATATGCAAGTTATTACACACTTGGATCATTGTGTGATGCAAAAAAAAAAGTTTGTGTTGTAAGCAAATCAGCAGTGATGGCTTTTTATGGGAAACATAGCTGGGAAATTAATTGCTGTGATTTTCGCTGTTTTCTTTAGTCATGCATAATGTATCTTTGTTTTTAGCAAAATATGGCCCAGGGCTACAAAACTTGATACAGTGTGTTATTTGTCCAATCTGAATTACCATTTAGAAAACCACCTTTTCCTTTTGGTCACATGATATAAGTTGATATGATCTCATTACTCATGTGCTAGGGGCTGCTGATGAATTTTAATGGCACTGATTTGTGATTTTAAATCAAAACGTTAGTTTTTGGTGAGTTAAAAATCTTGATTTATGTCATGTTAGTGAATCATCACTATTTATAGGAACTTTGCCACCTTGTCTGCCAGGTGCTGCCCAGCATTTAGCCCATGCAGGGTTGTCTGAAACTCCCTGTTAGATTGACACTGAGTGACGTGCTGCTACTCATGGTGTGTTCATATGTGTCTCAAAATGTTCCAGTCGTTAAATAATATTTATTAAAAGGAAATCGACTTAATTTTTTCCTCATAAACTTTGAGAACTGTGTGAGACAGCCTGATAAAGTATTTTATTACAGTAAATGCTGATTTTATTATTATTTGTTTAAAAAACATGAGACAGTTTAAAATGTGGTTAGCTCTTGGTAGCTATAGCACCTCTCCCCAACTCTTCCTCAGTACCACTCATTTTTGTCATCCAAATTAAAGTCAGTTATCCATTCCAACCTAGAAAAACCTTTCCTAGTTTTCATAGGTCCTCTCATCTTGCATGTCTCTGGGTGCTCACTTCTGTAGTATAGCTACTTGTCTAGCTCTCCCTCCTAGGACTATTATCTCATTGAGGTGAGCTAGTGTTTTTTCTTTTTTTTTTCCTATTTTTTTTTCTTTTTTCAACTTTTCTGAATTTCAGATGCTCAGCACAGTGCTTGACATTTGATAAACATCTGATAAAAACAAGACACAAAGTCCTTGAAGGGTACGGGGTTCTCTTCCAGGTTCTCTTTCAGTTTGAGTTGTGATGCTGATTCTTGGTCCATGAAGTAGGTCAAGGGAAATATATTAGCATGAAATTTTAGCAGGTTATCGACTTAGAAATGAGAGTTTTAGAGAGTGTCTTGCCACACATTAATATTGCAAATGAAGAGGAAGAGGCCTGAAAAGTTTGAAAACCATGCTCAGAAATACATGGAAGCCACATTTGCTGTGGAATCGAGTCCTGTGCTTCCTTCACTGTACCAGTTCTTTTCATTGCACTCATGCTTGTTGTCTTTCCCTTCACTCTAAGTTGGTGAATCTGTCATTAATTAGAAGCGAACAACTAAAATATAAACTCTAAAGATTTCATGCCAATCAGTAAAAGCCATGGATGAAATTTATCAATTGTGATAACTGATAATCACGTGTGGTACATATGCATGAAGGTAATATTTATCTTTCAGGACATTGACTTTGAAGTTGCTTTTGTGTGCTAGACATTGTTCTGGATGCTGTGTCATCTTGGGCAGAATTATTTCTACTTGAAAGAAGATTTAAGTTCTTTGGACTTAACTTTTTTCCTCTACAGCTTTTTATTTGTGAGTTTCAGGCAGGTAGAGGAGAAAAAGATTCACGCCAGATTAGTGACTGTTTTTGAAGTGTTTTTTTTTTGTTGTTTTGTTTTGTTTTTTCCCCAGAGACCATTAATTTTACTAAAGAACATCTTCAAATTTATGAACATTACATATCAGTTTTCCCTGTAAAATTTTTAAAAACTTTTTTTATATGTTGAGAGACTTTATTTTACTCATTTATTTATATGTGGTGCTGAGAATCGAACCCAGTGCCTCACACATGCTAGGCAAGCCCTCTACCACTGAGCCACAGCCCCAGCCTCTTCCCTGTAAACTTTTATTTAAAGAAAACCTAACAGTTTTAAAAATCTTGATGACTACTTCACTTGATATTCTCCAATGTCTTTTCCAGTTCTTGAATTTCATAATCAAGACATTTAGCTTTTAAATATGGGTTTTTGGTGGATGGTTGGTAAACATTAAGAGTAGGAGAAGTTGATTTTGCCTGAGAGAGAACTCATTTTAGGTCTCCACATGCTGAATTTGAGGCGATAGTGGAAATTGAAATTAAAGTGTTGTGATACATTGGGGTAAGCCAGAATTCAGGGAAGAGAGTGGCCAGAATTAGAAATGTAGATTTTAAATTCATTTCCATTGAATTAATAGTTAAAATCATGGGGAAATAAAATTTTTTAGGGATAGAGATTAGAGAAAGAAATACATGAAGTTTAAGTTTATAGGTATAAGGCAAAAAAGGAGGATATGTAATTTCCAACAGACAATAATTTTTTTCATGATTCTTAGAATATCTGTTCATGTCCTGGTTACATTCGTTTTTACTAAAATATTTGAGTACTCTTCGGCAGGTACCATTATATGCTGTGGAGAGATTGCATCTTTAAGTGACACAAGGTCCTTGTTGTCATTGAACTTAAATCCTAGAGAGTGGAAACATGGTGAACTACAACCAAACATATGAGTAGATACTTCCAATATTGCCGTTAAGAAAATCCGGATATATGACTGCAAATGACTGGGCTGCTTTAAAGTACATAAGGTGGTGAAGGAAAGCCTCTCTAAGGATGTTCCTAAATAGCAAAAGTGCCAGCCCCATGAAGATCTGGGAGAACTTCCTGGTAGAAGAAGCTGGGCACAAACTGGTTGGGGTGGTTGGGCTGGAGCAGTTAGGGGAAATGGCTGGAGTGATGTCGGAGAGAGAGTCAGGCCTAGGATGTGAAGTATGCATTTAACTCAAAATACATTTTATTGAATACCCTGGAGGATTTTAAACCGAAGCAAAGAAAGATGACTTGGCATGTCTGTCTGTGGGGTGAGCAAGAGTGTCTGGAGTGAAATGATGTGGGAGGCTATGGAAATGATGCAGCTGAGAGTTTGGTCAAGGGTGGAACCTGGAGAGATTGATCAGACAATGTTCTTATCACTGAATAGGAGATTCATTGAGTTGAATCACCCCTCCCCTCTGCCTTGTTCTACATTGCAGCAACTCAGTGGTTCAGTAGTTGCTTTTACTTTTAAATGTTAGATCTCAGCATCTTCTTACAGTTGGCAGACTTACCTTCCTTCACATACCTCCTGGGCTGTAAGCTTCTTGCTGGGAGAGCATACAGGATATCCTGAGAACTGCTGTGGTTAAGTTCTTAGGGCTAGGGATGATCCCTGCACTACATTGCAGTGCAGGGCTCTTTGAGAAAAGTGTACTGGAGGGCTAACTTAAACTAGCATCTTTTCACTGGATTTTAGGTAAGGTCTGTGTCTGAGTCCAAAGGAAAGTAGCAAGGGAGAATTCCTTGATTGTCCTTATTGTATAACCCTCAGCTTGTAAAGCTTGGACGCTTTCTGAAGACTTCACTGTCAAGTCCACAGGGTTAGGTCTGGATATCACCACTGTTGAATGTCAGCCTTGAAGAATGACAGTTTAGAGTAGACATGCAGTAAATAGTGTGGGATGCTGTTGGATGTTTAATTCAGTTGATTTTATTTTTCCTGTTTTCAACAAGTATATGGCTGCAGCTTTAAAAGATTTTAAGTAGCAAATTTGGAAATGATTTTTCTGGAGATTGTATTTATTTATTGGCTAAAGGAAAAAAAGATACAATCCAATATGTGTCTGTAAAACCCTTCTTTCTTTGCTTTCTTAAAGTAATGTTTTAGTCATTTTTATAGCAGTTAGATAGATAGGGACTTAAGCAAGTACAGAAACATCTGTCACTAGTTAATTTGATGATTAATAAATCTAAAATGATTCCAAGGAAGTCTGTAATGATCGTGCCTTTGTCTAAATTAATCTTTTGATAGAAATCAGTGAGTTTTATCTAAGTAATACACTTTAAGACCATCTATAAATGGTGAATTATCTTCAGTTCTTTTTCTGGAAACAAGCTACTATTTGGTTGTCCAATACACATGTAGCCATAAAAATCGTCCACATAATGGGGGATTATCTTACAGACCTTCCTCTAATTGCTGAATGTAGTGCAGCATTCTAAGGGGGTTGCAAACATGGGGCAACCCCATGTTGTATATAGTAATTCTCTTCCACTGCCCCTGCCCACTGTGTCACTAGAGATTTAATTCAAGAGCACTCTACCACTGAACTACATACTTAGCCTATTTTAGTTTTTATTTTGAGAGCCTCCCTGAGTTGCCCAAGCTGGCTTCCAACTTGGAACTCTCCTGCCTCAACCTCCAGAGTAGTTGGACTGATGGGAGTACAACATCATACCTGGCTCCACGGTTTCTTTTGATGTTTCAGTTAGTCAAGAGTCTCTTCTGTGTCTTTATCTTCTCCCTTTCTACCTTACCCTATTTTTGCCAGGACTCTGTTCATTGTTCTCATTGGTTCCATGTCAGGTATCTTCAGTTGCCTCTCCAGGTCTTCTCTGAACCCTTCTTTCTTATGCTTTTTGCCTAGGAAGGTAACCTGATGAACCACCCTGATTCCCAGATGGCTTAGGTCACCGGGAAGCCTGGCAGAGTAGAGGGAGAGTGGAGAGAAGGAGTTCATTTTTTTGGCTCCTTTTCTGCTAGATCGACTAGTACTGCCTGTATCCCTGTATTGAAGCCTCTGTGTAATTTTCTTCTTCAGATTCCTGTCATCTCTGGAGTAGCTGCTTTGCTTTTACTAGACTATCCTTATGATTCTTTTATAGTCCTGCTCACAACTTAATAAATTGCTGTTTATAAATAAACTCTCCTTAGTTTATCAGGAGCTATAATAGTTATGGTCCCATTTTTTGTTGATTCAGTTTCATAGAGCTTCTCCTTTTTAGTCGTCTTGGATTGATAAGAGCAGGCTTCTCTTAGCTCTGTTGGAAATCTGCTTTCCATTCAAAATTGTGTGCTTCTATCGATAGGACAATGGTCTGAACTTAAGTTGTTATTATGTAGGTACTTTACGGTCAGTTTGTTGGTTTAATCTTTCCTCTTGCTAGGCTTGTACCTTCTCCATGGGTAATGTTTCATCCACTCTTTCATTTTCTATTTATACAGTGCATATTATAGAGGAACTGTTTAAGACCAGGCACTGTATTAGGTATTATGGATACAAAATGGCAGATTTTTGTCCTTATTTGAGATGCCCTTTTTTGGGAAGTGAGCAGGAAATAAGCAAATACAATGTTTATAGTCAGATTTTTGTTCAGAGCTAAAAAGAAAATAAACAGGGTGCAGTGGAAGAGAGAGATAGGTGGGATTATCATTTGGTCGAGATTGTAAGCAACTAAAAAATGGGCATATCTCTTAACCTGTATCTTTTATGCAGGCTCTTTTTTTAAATATATATTTTTTTCAGTTGTAGATGGACACAGTACCTTTATTTTATTTATTTATTTTTGTGTGATTCTGAGAATCGAACCCAGTGCCTCACTCATACTAGGCAAGCACTCTACCATTGAGCCACAACCCCAGCCCCATGCAGGCTCTTAATATATAAATTTTAAAAGCTTTTCCTTAAGACACAGGTGATGAATCTTGGTAGGAAAATTAGAAATTACAAATAAGCCTTAAGAAAATAAACTGCTTTATACCATTATAATGGTGTAAACTAAAATCAATAGTTTGACACATGTATATGTACATATATATCCCTTAAGAATTTTCTTGGGCATTATGTAATTTTAGAAAGAGATCGTATGTATTTGGTGACTTGCATTTTTCATGTAACCATGTATTGGCAATACCACATCAACGGATGCATTTTGAAACATAATTAATGTATAATCTAATAAAAATCACAAAAATCCTCATTCTCTGCCAGATTTAAAAAAAAAAATTTTTTAAGGTTTTCAGAGGAAGTTGGAAAAGCATGAAGAAGAAAGTTAAAATGGCCAAAATGCCACCACACAAATAACCTCCGGAAATTAGGAGATTTTTTGAACACAGACATAGAAATTGTGTCATATAGATCTTTAGTTCATCAAAATTCCTTTGAATTATGACGTCTAATAAAATTAAATGACAATTTAATCAAATTTCATATTTAATAATTACTCTCTGGAATTATTTTAGGCCTAACACCATTGTTAGTTATCACCTATTAAGTGAAAAATTGGGGTTTGAGTTAGTAAGAGCCATTTGACTAATATAGATAAGCCATTTACATTTACATATAGTTGTTTTACCCAGTTGTCTTTGCTTTCTCTGTATGCTCCATGGAAAGGGGGTTTTGTGGAGGTGTGCAGCTCAGGAGGGCCCCCATAGTCTGCTGTGAACTGAGGGGCACTAGAGGTGACTGGGTTGGAGTCTCAGGTATCTCTTCCTGGCTCTGAGACCTTGGGCAATTTCCTGAACCTTCTTTTTTCTGCTTCGTTATCTGTAAAATGGGAATGAAAATAATAGTGTTCACCTCATAGGACCGTTTGAAGATGATGGTGGTCAGTGTTTGTAACAAGTTGACAACAACAGGCTCATAATAAACCCAAGGAAATGTTTGATAGGGGAATTAATAAATGGTTAACAATCGCTGAGAATTGCTGATACTTTTACACTTCAAACTCTTCTGAACTTTTATTATGATGACATGCATTGTGACAGTTCTTAAAATGGTTATTTGACTGGGACTTGTGTTTTCCCCTGCATGATCATTGGACTGATGTTTCTCTGAGTACATTTTGGGGGGAAAGGATGGTTCAAATAATTGACTGAACTTTTTCACTGGTGTGTTGTCTCCTGAAAGGAAGAGACTGTTTCTAATTGCCAAGACTTGTTCTTATACCAGTTATATGTTGAGAAGGAACCCAGTTCTTGGTTTTTTTGGTTTTTTTTTTTTTAATTCTTTTTCTTTTCAAAGGTAACAGTGAAATTTTTCTTCTACATCTAGAGAAAGATAATCCAGCCACTGTACATGGATCTCTGAAGCTTATGAGCTCAGGATTTGTAGTGTATGATAGATATTTTCTATAAAGGTACTGATTGTTATTTTCTAATTGTAAAGACTACTTATTCATCAGAGTAAATTTGGGAAACATAGGGAACTCTAACAAAATCACTTACTTTTACCACACAAGAATAGCCACTGTTAACATTTTGGATCTTCTTTTCTTCACAAAATTGGGAGTATAATGTTTTGTGTCCTTTTTCACTTGACTTATTGATAAAATATTCTCAATCCAAAACATGCAGCGATTTCTGGCCTTCATATGATTGGTAATCTGCATTTCAAAAGAGCTTCCTTCCTTCCTTACCAAATTCTGAAGCCAGAGACAATATGAAAATAAAGTGGTATATGTACATTAAGTTTCTCCCTCATTTAAAGTATTCTCGGAAATTGGAACCACCTGGTAAGCAGTTGGCAATTCTGTTGAAAAGACCTGAGTAGGTGACCTCAGGTTGCTTCATTTTTATTAGTCATTCTGGTGTTCAAGCCAACAGCCAGATGGATTCAGAACAGTTCACAACCAGGCTGTTTTGGAGGCATCTTGAGTGGCTTGAATGATTTTATATAACATTGAGATTAACTAGGAAAAGTTATTTGTGGAAATCTGAATTATTCCTAGATAAATTTAATCTATTTAATTTTTCAATGATAAATCTGTTCCCTCCATTGCATGGTAGAGGCAGAATTCTAATATGCTAACATAGGTGATAAAATGTCTCAATGTCTTATAATTTTCAAAAGGAAGTAATATTGAATTGACATGACAGTGCATAGTGTAAAGACTTCAAACATGCTAATTGTTAGGAGTTTTTACTTTGTGTTCTTCATAAGTGATGGATGTTGTAATGGTTAAAATATACCTGCTCAGCAAGCCATTTTCATGAGAAAGTCCTTATTCAACAACTTTGAATCTTCCTATCACTCAAGATTAAATCAGTCACTCCTTTAAATACTTTTTTTTTTAACATCTGTAGCAAATGAAAATATTTTAACCCTCTCTGAAGAGGAAAACCATACTACATTGTTTAATTGAATTAAATTAGCTTTTCAGGGAAATTTACCTAGGAGCCGTTTCTGGAACCAATTAGGAAAATGATCTTTGTGTTCTGTGGCATTTATGTTTGATTATGTTTTTCTTAGTAATTCTCAATGGACCTGATTCACTCCTTGCTTCGGTCATCCAACCCTTGTGATTTTTGTAGGAAAATTAGGCATTTCCTAACCCATAATTATGCATATTTATGAAATAATGTATGCTTCCTCCTTGAATATAAATGTTATAGGAAATTTTTAATTCTTTAACAATGAAATTGAGTTCTAACATTTTAATACTCTGTGGAATATGTTAAAGATGAGATAGTCATATATAAATTAATTTCATCCAAAAATGTTTTATATATTTAACTTTTGGCACCTTAACTGATAGAAGCAAGTGCTGTTCTTTGGATAATCCAAAATTTTTTATGGATGTATTACCTTGAGAGATTATTTAGGCCCATCGAAGATTTGGTGCACTACATTTTCCGCATTCTTTTTTAATTGCAGTCTGTTGTTTTACAAAGCCATAAGGAAATTAAAATGTGCTTCAAAAACTCAGTTTTCACGTTTTTTAGCTGTAAGACTTTCTTTTATGATCAATAGCATGGGATACAATTTGTGTGCTTGGTACAAGCCTTCATTTCTTGAATACTTCAGATTGAACAGTTTAAAGAAAAAAAACTAACCTCTAGAAAAAAAATCTTCTATTTCTGTACCACAATCTGAATCTCAGAATTACTTCTGTCTTCCATGTAAATCCTAGGATATATAAATGCTCATTTGCATTCTCTTTTACTATCCACCTTCCAACTCCCCCAAGCCGCCTTCTCATCTTCTCTTGGTTTCTCTCTCTGTATCACTTTTGCACATGATTTGAAAACACTGTTTTCTGTGACTACCTTTTCTCTGGGACAGAGAGAATTGAAGTATTACCAATTTCTATTAAGCCAGAGTGTTCCTAGCTGTACTGCTCTTTAACTGATTGGAGCTCTGACTAAAGTAGCATAATTTGGAATAATGATTTGGCATTTTATAGTCATAATCTTAAAATATTTTAATGTTATAATCTAATAACAGCAAGTGTACTCCAATTTTGTGATGAAATCACTTATAATTTCACTCCCAGTGTTTTTATGAAATGCCCATGTTTTAAACATTAAAAAAAAGCATTCCATAGCCAAAAAAGCTAACAATGGAATGAACATACATTATATTAAATACTTTCTAGATATTTTTAGATCTATGTAATTTTCATTCTTGTATATAATTTCTTTGATCCATAAAAATTTATAATTACATAGTACAGGTTTTCACCACAACCTCTCTAGCTCCCATTTTATTTGAAATTTCATGCATTTACACTTTTGGTTTGAGAGCTCTTATTTTGCATTCTTAAACATTTTTCTTCAAACTTACTAGCATGAACCTTGATTTAGCTATAAATTCCTTTTTTGGCTTACATCTCCTAAACTTGGAAGGAATAATGCAGTTCAACAATAATACTTTACATCTTTAGCTTGTGAACCATGTCTTACAAATGGAATTATTAAATATTTATGTGATATGAATGAATTTGATTCCATACTGTAAATGAAAGCATGTCAAGGAGATAAGCAAGTCTTGTTCTAAAGGGTAAAATGTTTAAATTCACAGATGAATAAAAGCATGAATAGACTGAATATGGAAAAGAAAATGAGAAGTTGTTGAGAACACTTATAAAGTGTCAAGTTGATTTAGTCTATTGTTCTGTCTTTAGGTGATGTATTAGGGGATATGTTAGGGAAGAATTGGTGTTCCATTATTTCACTTTAAAAAATTAGTATTATGTCCTCTCAAAATCTGTTTTCCTCAGTCTAAACCACAGTGGTCTGCCATTAATGAAACTGGGTGCTCCATTCTTGGAAGTGATTACTGCTTTTTTTTTTAGTTGTTGATGAACCTTTATTTTATTTATTTATTTATATGTGGTACTGAGAATTGAGTCCAGTGCCTCACACCTGCTAAGCAAGCGCACTTCCACTGAGCTACAACCCCAAATGAGTACTTTTTATCTTGTTTCATTTCTTGGCTTTATATTTTTGTTGGTCAACCGAAGTGAATATTCAGCAGTGCCTCAGCTGTGTCCTTGCCTGTGGACACTGTCCATCATTGTACAGCACATGCAGTCCTTTCATCTGTTGTGTTTCATTGTAAACTTTAGCTTTTTACATGGAAAGCAAGCTGACCTTTGTTTTTCTTCATATGGTTGTCCTGAGATTCATGGATCATTTTATTTGCTTGGATTTTCCTCAGTTTCTGTTTTTATTTTCCCCTCCTCCCTTCTGGTGAAAGCAGGGCCATATATATACATATATATGTGTATATATATATATGGGGCCTGTACAGGGCCAGTATATATATATATATATATATATATATATATATATATATATTTTTTTTTTTTTTTTTTTAATAAGCAGGTATTTTTGAAGTCCTAGCTTTGGTTTGACTAGAGCATTTCAAATAAAGATGACCTCCATTTTTGTTGTTGTTTTTGCTTTCTTGTAGTGCTGGGATTGAATACAGGTCCTTGCCTATGCTAGTCAAGTGCTCTACACTGATCTACATTCCCAGTCTGAACTCTGGTTTTAAATAAGATGGGAACCACATTTTCTGTTCTTAAGTGATATTCGTGCCATTGTTAGCTCTTTCAGCTGCAGGAACATATTAGTGCAGCGTCCCAGAGGTGACTTTTAAGCCCCTTTTTATGATAACTAAGGCTCATTATCCTGAGAAGTACAGTAACCCTATAGCTTTCCAATTTGAGTCTTATTTGACATTTTCCCCCTAGTAACTCATAAAGTTTTGGAAATCTTGTAGGTTATCCCACTGACTTGGCATTTCACATACTGGAAAAACTTAGTATCTTTTGCAGACCTGGAAAATTTAATCTACATTTCCTCTTCTACATCATTTATAAAGATGTTAAACAAGACCACTTCCAGCACCTTCCCTATTTATAGTTTTCCTGCCAAAATAAAGCCTTTCTTTCACTGTCTTTTTTTCTCCAGTAAAGGTTCATCTAATCCTATGATGATTCAGTTCTTAAACTTTTGTGGTAGGTCCTTGTCAAGGGCTTTTAAAAAAATCGAGTGGATTATATTGACTGGTTTCTCCCTTGAGACTCAACAGTTTTTAATTTGCCAAGAGGTGATTACTCCTGAAAAAGAATCAAAGCTAACCCACTCCCATGATTATGTTTGCTAAATTCTTCAGTGACCTTACGTTTTAGCACATAAAAATATCACGAATTTACCAGATTTTTAAAAAGTAATTATAGTACTGAATTAGGGAAACTTGAAAGAGTGGATAAAGAGGTGAAACTCAGCATTAATATGAATGGTCAAAATGCAGTTTTCTATGAGCAGGGAAAAAAAAAAAGGCTATAGTGTTTGTCTTTTCTACATTCCAGGCAGTATGCTAAGCCCATCCGGTTGAAGACACCAATTATTTGTCTTCTCACTTTACAGATGAAGGAATTTAAGGCATATTGAGGTTCAGCAGGTGGTAACCCTGGACAGTCATGTAGGAACCTCTACTGCTAAATCTGTGCAGATGTTGGAGAGGCCTGCGAGAGCCAGATTGGTTAGTTACTGATGATGCAGAGTTCACTGGCAACTCAACCCTGTGGTCCTGAGCTTGGAAAGATGCTAGAGGCAAGGAAGAGACTTGTGCACCAAGGACTGCAAGAGATAGTAATTGTGTGTGGAAGGTGCTGTTAGAAAACAGAGGTCGATGAGGTGTGATCAGGAAAGAGACCTGGGTAGGGCGTGGTGGCAAATGCATGTAATCCCAGCTACTCAGGATGTTGAGGCAGGAGGATTGAAATGATCGAGGCAAGCCTCACAACTTAGAGGAGACCCAGTCTCAAAATATAAAAAGTAAAAGCAAAGCTCGGAATGCAGCTGTGAATGCAGCTGTGTGGTAGAGGGCACCTGGGTGGTTCAATCCCCAGAACTGAAAAAAAAAAAAAAGAAAAGATTTGTTTTCATATTCTGAGATGAATGATGGATGAAGAGAGAAAATGTTTACAATCATGGTAAAAATTTATTTTGAACTTTAAATGATGCAATCTTCCATTTTTACCCCCTTTTACTTATGTAACATTCTGTAATGTTCCTATACAGGGAATACTAGCAGTGATTTTTTTTTTTTTTTTTTTTAAATAGAGGACCATTACCACATCTTTACTGAAACTTACTTTTACATTTGATCCACGTGTTGTGTGTGGTGTCTGTGGGGCATTTAACATGGGTTAAGTATAATGACATTTTAATGAATTTGGGAAATCAGATGGTTCAGGTAATTCTTTAAGAATATAAGGGTGCAAGAAAAAGTCATTTAAAATTAATTGGTTTATCTGAAATGACATTTTTGAACTGAAAATACTTGGAAGGAAGGATCATGACCTATGCCTACATGTATGGCTTCACGAAGGTTGATGTTACATTGTTGAACAGGACCAGAAGATACTTACTAAAAACACAATAAAACCCTAAGGGAGAGTTTTTCATCTTGTAACTTTTACAAATTTTCTGTGGTATTTGAATGATGGTAGATCATCTTCTTTAGTATGGCTATCAGAATGCACCAGAGGAATGGAAATGAAATCACGGCAACATCTTCGAGTTTTTGTTAGTCACTTTATTCCTATCTCCCAGTCTTTTCCAGAAAGAAACGCCCCCCCTTTGTCTTAAGTACAATACGCCCCCCCTTTGTCTTAGCATTTTGCAGAGAAAAATGCAGTGGGGCATTTTACTGCAGCAGTGGAGTTTAGCTGAGGCAGAGTTACTGTATTAAAAAATAAATTTTTGGTTTCTGAAATGAGTGGATTAAGCATGCATTTTATATGGAGCCCGGTACTATGGGGAAAGCAAGGTTTAATGGATTTCAGCATTAAAAGTAAAATGGCTGTTTTGCTTTGTAATATTTTTATTTTAATATTTTAAAGCATGTACTGTTGAGTGAGGGATTTAGCTTAGTGTTAGGATACTTTCTTATCATGCATGAAAACTTGGGTTCTATCCCCAGCCCTGGGAAAAAAATATTAAAGATACTCATGTACATGTCAAATCAAAACATTTTTGGTAATTGAATAATCAACAGTTGATTTTCCAAAGGAGTGTAAATATTGCAGAAACATACTAATTTATAATATGTAACAATAGAAAACTTCCTTACTGACTCCTTATATTCCAAATTATAATTTTTCCATTATGGAAAATTATATTTATGTCGAACATAAATAATCAGATATTTGCTTCACTAATGATCCAGCTTATTTGGAAATCATGTTACTGGATTTAACGATGCGACCTCTGTTCTGCGACCTTGTGTATTCTGGAGGCTTGTTTTGCTTGTCAAGGGTATTTCCTTTTATTTGTTTTAATTTTACCTGGCATTTAAATCATCGAATGACCCTTTATAATTTTATTATAAAACCATATAATAAGGAAGGACTAGTTGATTATTTTTTTACTTTAACTTTCATAATCTCATATAATTCAAATCTTCTTTGTGTTCTCATTTCTCAGGTCAAATAATTCTTCTTTTGTAATTTCTCATCACAGTAATGGATGTGATAGAGTAATACATTTCTTGTTCTAGCTTTTTACCTCTGTTCTTTCTTGGGAGGAAGTCAGGTAGGATGTTGAAAAGAACAAGGGACTGGGAGGCAGGAAAGGTCATAATTGGTTCTGCAACCTCAGGTTGATCACTGAAAACGAGGTCTGCTGTCTCTAAAATGCTATGATTCTGTAACCTGAATGGACAAATGGTATCTTGTTAAGAAGTGGAGTGTGGCTTGTGTGGCTTTTGTTTCCTTAGAACAAGCCATCTTGAACTATTTGATCATTGTATCTTTTTTATTCTGACAGTTTGTGGAGTTTCAGAAACCCGAGTGTTGATAACTTAAGTCCCTGTCAGACCTAATCAAACTTTCAGATTTTATACTTCTTTATAAGAGACTGATACTGACAAATCAAGTAATTATACTGTTTACCACTTACATGTTCTTACAAACTCTCTCTTTGAAGGTAGCAAATAATTTTGGTTAATGGGAAATATTTTTGCCCTAATCAGTATTGTATTCCTCTCTTGGAATTATTTTCTAAGAACTTTAAAGCAGTTGTTAAAAATATTTCGTTCAAAAGTTGGATGCAGTTTCATGTTGATTGAATTGGATGATAACGGCTAATTTTTGAGAGACAAAATATGTACAACTTGTCCCAATATAATAGTTTCTGTGATATCTTTTCACTAATTCTTAAGGGATGATTTATCTTCAAGTGCCTTGTCTGTTACTTTTGTTCCTTTGAATCCACATGCCAAGTATTCTTTTTAAAACCCTTTTATAATATAAAGACAAAAATTGACGTAGGTTTAAATGCTGTGTAGTTAAATTGACTTCCTTTTTCAGAAGTTAATGCCCATTTGGGTCTTTTACTAATATTCTTTTTTCTTTTTTTTTTCATATTGTTGTAGGCCCTGGTTAAATGTTCTGATATCTTTTAAATGTCTGTGGAACTTGATATCTAACTATTTTCAAATCGATAGATCATTTCCTTTGAAGAGACTATATTTTCATACTGAAGTCAACTTTATTATTTATAGGTATGTGGGAATCTCAGTGGTATTTTCTAGATTATCCATACCCAATTCTTAATCCCACCATGCTAATGTTCCTTACAGTATGTCAGTATGTGCCGATGGGAAACTTACACTTAACAATTTAACTAAAATGAAATTGAGAAGACAGATCATCAAGTTCCCCAAAATTCATCCTGGAGCATTTGCTTTAATGGAAGACGGAAGCCTTCACTAAATTGAGGTGGAAGTTTGCATGAATGTTTTGCTTTTATATAAGAGGGGGAAAGAATTAGAATTCTTAGGAAACACTAAAAATGTACTTGTCCATAGCAAATGGATTAGGGTTCATGATACTAAAACTTCTGAATCAAAATGAGAAAATGGGAAACAGAAGAAGGCAGCTCCCTTTTTCGTGGACTGTTTTCTTGGAAGTTGGATTGAAAATGAACAAAGTAATCTGATAACTTTATGCCCAAATGTCCAATTTTATTCATGTTTTTTAATAGTGCTTCTATTCTTCTTTCTGGCCCAATTCATAATTCACTTTTAGAAAATATTGTGTTAATCACATTGTACTTGACTCAGTCCCTCCCTTTGTCTGTATCCCTTCTGTTCTTATGTACTCTGCCCTGTATCAATTTGTAATTACTAGCTTCCTGGATTTGTTAAGTACGTCCAGCCTTAGAGTTTTAGCTATATTGAACGCCAAAAACTTAATTGATTCTCTGTTTCACAATATGGAAAATGAAGTCCAAAAGATGCTTGGTCAGTGTTGATTAACTTTCATGTGGTTCTAACCTTGATTTCCTTGTAATTTTGGAAATTTTAGTTTTGAAAACATGTGAAGAACCTTAGGATTAAAAAATGTATCTTGGTAGTTTTTGTTTTAAAAATGCATTCTCAGATATGAAATAGGAAAATTTTTTTTGTTGTTTTGACTGAAGTTACATTGTACTTTGGAAGCTGGTTCTGGGGTTTGCATTCTGGCTCTTCCACCTCTAAAATATAAATAGTAATACCTATTCAGTAAGGATGCTGTGGGAATTAAATACCTGGAACAATTCCTAGCACAATAAATGTTCAATAAATGTTTCTTCTTTTAGTTTAAATATCTTTACCTGGCTTTGACACTCACTGTACTGGGTTACTATAAAAGATTGTTTTACTAAAACAGAAGGAGAAAATTGAGAAGGAGAAGGAGAAAATTGACAAAGTCAGTTGATTAATTTTTAAGGAATTATTTTTTTACAAAATGTTTCCAAATGCAAACCTTTTTAGGTCACAGATGTTCAAGAACCTCTTACATAGAAAGTAACTTCCTTCCTTAGTTATTCAATTTTAGATCCTTCCATCTTTATTTCAAATGCTTGCTTCTCAAGAAAAGTTTTTGTAATGAAATAAGAAACTGAATTGTATATTTTTATTAATTTGAATGACATTCTCCTTTGGATGAATTATGAAAAGTCTGGTTAGGTTTAGCATTACTGGGCTTGAAGATATGCTAATATTAAGCAAGTGTTTAGTTGCATGACATGATCAGTTTACACTGTTGTGGAGACTTAATTAAAGTTTTATTAAACTGTGTAAGCCATGGTCCAGTTTGGATTTGAAAGTAGATAGACATCTGTTTCAAATATTATTACTACAACTAGAAATTAATAGTCCTTTTCTTTGACAGTCTGAAAGTTTCCCTTTTGAAACTTTTGTTTTTGTCTCTCACCTATTCCCTGTGCATTAAAACAATTTTGAGGTACAGGTTTGTGTTTTTCTATTCAGGACTGGAGATTGAACCCAGGGGTGCTTTACCTCTGAGCTCTGTCCCTGGTCCTTTTTATTCTTTATTTTGAGACAGAGCCTTGCGAACTTGCTGAGCCAGGCCTGAAATCTGTGATCCTCCTGCCTCAGCTTCCTGAGTAGTTGGGATTATGGGTGTGCACCATTCACCTGGCTAGGTGTAGGTTTTTATAGAAAATCATTTAAATAATTTATATACTATCTACATGGAAGAAAGGCAGAAAAGTCTTTGGAAGCATTAAATAACTTTCTTGGTGGGGACCATTGTATCATCTTTCCTCCCTTCCTGTCTTGATTTCTCCTTTAGGAAGCGAAAACTAACTCCAAGCAAATTCTGGTATTATTTTGCTCACTTAACTAATAAACACAAAGCACTTTAATTCTTTCTCTTTTTTCTTTTATTTGCCACAGTGATCTTAAAAAATTCTTTAGAAAATGTAGCTCTTTAATTGACTTTTATTTTTTTGTTCTGGAAAGGAATTTTGATATCATATTCACTTAAAATTATATTAATGAAATCTGGAGAAAAAATTAGAATTTAAATTTTGTATTACATCACTGGAATGTTGGAAAACACAACTTGAGATACCCTAACGTCCAGGATGCATTAATTTACTGCTGTGTCTTGCTTCTGCAAGATTATTAAAGAGTGCAAGTTTGGTGAAAACTTCATAAAGGGGAAGGGGTCAAACAAGAAAAAACAAACAAGCAAACCACTTGACCTTGTACCACTTGGAGCCTGTGGCTTTTTACCAACTTGATGGTCCTTTGATGCTTTTCGTACATTATTTTCATATGTTAACAAAAGTGGGAAATTGATTTTGTGTTTTGTTTTTTGCTAGAAATGTTTCCTCATGTCATTAAATATGCCTAAAATATTATTTTAATTAATGACATTAATTAATGACAATTTTAATTAATTGAAGACATTTGTATACATTTTGCTGTTATAATTAATGCTATAATGAACATCTTTATAAAGAGATTTTTATCTATTTTGTTTTAGGGATATTTATATGAAAACTTTCATATGCAACACCAAATTGCTTTCAAGCCAATTCATTCTAATTTATAACTCTATCAAAAAGGAATCTATTTAATTTTATTCATTTTTAGATAAATTTGTTAATAAATAATATAGTTATAGCTGTGAAATCTCCATAAGGTTTAAGGGGAAAAAAATCCCACAAAAAATATAAAAACCAAAAAAAATCCAAAAAACAGAACAATGTGAAAGACCAAAAGTTTAAATAGTTTTGAGTAAGTGGAATTTTTTTTTTAAAAAATTTACAGTGGGAAAAAGAAAGAAAAATAGCTCTCCCTTCTATTTTCATGAAATAACTTTTTTCCCTGATTTCCCCTATGAGAGTAAACATATACCCCTCAAATTTCTCAGTCTGGCTTATTTTGCTTAATATTATTCTGTTTGGTTCTATCCATTTTCCTGAAAATGACATAATTTCACTCTTTATGACTGAATAAAACTCCATTACGATAAAAAATAAAGAAAAATAGATTTTGCTATTTATAAATACCAATCATTACCATTGATAAATAATTTCATTAAATTTATAGGTATATACTCAAGATATAGGAAAATATATATAGTTTTGTATGATACTTATTTGCATTTTCCTGATGGCTAATGATGTCAAGCATCTTCTCATGTATATATTGGCCATTTGTATGTCTTATTTGGAGAAATGTCTATTCAGATCCTTTGCTCATTTTCAAAACCGGATTATTCATCTCTAGCAATTAGAGGAATGCAAATCAAAACTACTCAAATTTATCTCACTCTAGTCAGAATCTCAGTTATCAAGAAAATAAGCAATAATAAGTGTTACTGAGGATGTAGGGAAAAAGGAACACTCATACATTGCTGGTGGAACTGCAAATTGGTGCAACCACTCTGGAAAGTAGTATGGAGATTCCTCACAAAACTTGGAATGGAACCACCATTTGACCCAGTTATCGCACTCCTCAGTTTATACCCAGAGGACTAAAAATTGGCATACTACAGTGTTGCAGCCACATTAATGTTTATAGCAGCTCAATTCACAATAGCTAAACTATTGAACCAACCTAAGTGCCCTTCAACAGATGAATGGATAAAGAAAATGTGGTATATATGCAAAATGGAATATTACTCAGCAATAAAGAAGAATGGAATTATGGCATTTGCAGGTTAATGGATGGAGCTGGAGAATATCATGCTAAGTGAAATAAGCCAATCCCAAAGAACCAAAGGCTGAATGTTTTCTCTGATATATGGATACTAATTTACAATAAGTGTGGGGGGGTGCTAGGGAAGAAAAGAGGTTCTTTGGATTTGGTGGAGGGGAATGTAGAGAGGGGAGGGGGTAGCGGGGCGGGAGCCATAGGAGAATGGATCAGACATTATGACCCTATATGCATATATGATTAACAGTTGGCGTAATACTACATCATTTACAACCAGAAGAATGTTTTACTCCAATTATGTATGATGCATCAAAATGCATTCTACTGTCATGTATAAATATTTAGAACATATTAAAAATGGGTTATTTTATCTTTTTATTATTCAATTGTAAGTGTTCTTTATATATTCTGAATTTAAATTCCATTTCAGATACATGATTTCTAAATATATTCTTACATTCTCTGGATTGTTTTACTTTTTTAATGATGTGCTTGGAAGCAGAATCATTTTGAATTTCAACAATGCTCACCTGATCTATTTTTTTCCTGTTATTTATGCTTTGCTTTGATATATGAGTATCGTGTATTAGGGTTCTCCTAAGGAACAGGACCAATACAATATTTATAATTAGAAGAGGGGATTCACTAGATTGGCTTACATGATCAGAGGCTGAATATTCCCACAATGGCAGTCTGCAACCTGGAGAGTGGGGAATCCAGTAGCTGCTCAGTCCAAGAAGCTGGAAGCCATGTATCAGCGTGATAGCCCCAGTTCAAGGCTGAAAGTCTGGAAGTCCCCAGATGAATTGCTGGCACAAGTTCATATTTAAAGACTGAAGAATCTGAAGTCTGATGTTCCCTGGCAATGGCAGCAACAAAAAAGTGCAGCCTCTGAAGAAGGGTTAAATATGTACATACTTGACTTTCTCCCTTTTGCTCTTTGTTCTCTCTGGTCCTGCAGTGTATTGGATGCTGCTGATTACCTTCCAGGCAGGTCTTCTCCACTCAGTTCACTGATGCATAGTCTGATCATCTCTGAAACACCCTCATAGACACCCCCAGATATGTGCTTTACCAATTTCCAATTTTCTTTTCTTTCTTTTTTTTTTTTTTTTTTTGGTACTGAGAATTGAACCCACAGGTGCTTTGCCACTGAGCCACGTCCCCAGCCCTTTTTACTTTTTAAAAAACTTTGACATAGGATCTTACTAAGTTGTTGAGGCTGGTCTTGAACTTGTGATCCTCCTGTCTCAGCTTCATGAATTGGGATTATAGGTGTGCTCCACTGCACCTGGCAACTTTACCAATTTTCTGTGTGTCTCAATCTAGTCAAGTTGGCAACCTAGATTAACCACCATATTAATAAACTGTTGCCTAATCCAAGGTAATAAAAACCTGGTTTTTAATTTTTTTTTTTTTTTTTTTGGTATAGGAATTGAACCCAGGGGTATTTAACTACTAAGCCACATCCCCAGCCCTTTAAAAAAATTTTTATTTTGGAGAGAGGATCTTTCTACATTGCTTAGGGCCTCGCTAAGTTGCTGAGGCTGGCCGTGAACTTGTGATCCTTTTGCCTCAGCCTCCAGAGTTGCTGGAATTACCACTGTGTGGCACCCTGCCTGGGGCTTCATCCTTATTTTTGAAAGATAACTTTGGTGGTTATAAGATTCATGGTTGAAAGGTTATTTATTTTTTCTTTTTCTTTTTTTCTTTCTTATAGTTACTTTATTTCTACATCAACACTACAAACATTTTGGTTTTGGGGGTATTGTAACATTAAGCCATGAGTACTTAATATTTGTGTCAAGTAATTTTTTTAAAAAAATTGTTTTTTATTTTTACAGACTGCATTTTGATTCACTGTACCCAAGTTAGGTACAACTTTTTCATTTCTATGGCTGCACATGATGTAGATTCACACCATTTGTGTAATCATACATGTACATAGGGTAATGATATTTGTCTCATTGTACTATCTTTCCTTTCCCCAATCCCTCCCCACACCTCATTTCCCTCTATACAATCCAAATTTCCTCCATTCTTTTCTTACCCACCTGGCCCTCCCATTATGTATCATCATGTCCACTTATCAGAGAAATCATTCGGCCTATGGGTTTTTTGGGACTGGCTTATTTCACTTAGCATGATATTATTCTCCAACTCCATCCATTTTCCTGCAAATGCGATAATTTTATACCATAATTACTTTCTAGCATTTTTGAGTATTATAAACTCAGTGCCTTCTGGCCTCTATCATTTCTGATGAGAAGGAATTCAACTGTTAATGCAGTATTTTTGTCTTTTAGTGTTTTTAGTATGACGTGTCTGGGTGTGGATCTCTTCGTGTGTATTCTGCTAGAACTGTGAGCTTCCTGGATTATTGTTTTAAATTAGTATTTCATTACCATGGGAGAGTCTGCAGCTTTTATTTCTTCTAAATTTTTTCTTTCATTCCTTTTTTCCTCTCCTCTGTTTTTTGTAGTCCCATTTGGAATGTGTGGTATATGGTGTTGTATCTTTCTCAGAGACTCTGCTTATTTTTCTTCATTATTAAAACTCACTCTTTAGGCTGTATAATCTGTTGACCACCTTCTAGTTTGTTCATTTTCTTTTGCAGTTCAAAAATTTTTAAAAATACTCAATTTTTTATATCCTTTACTATGCTTTTATTTCCAGAATTTCCATTTCAAAATATGGTAGGTGATGAGACCTTGTCATCATAGCATCTTTCATTTAAGTGTGGCTTCCTTTAGTTCTGTGAGCATAATTATAGTGCCTGCTTGGTAAACTCTGTTTGTTAAATCCCCATCTGGGCTATTTCACAGGTAGGTTTTGGTGCTGCTTTTTATCCTGGTGTAAGGGTCACACTTTCCTGTTTCTTTATATGTTTCAAAAAATTTTGGGGACCTGAACCTTTTAGGGAATATATTATAGCAAATCTGGAGTCCAATTCCTCCTATCCTTGCCACTTATTTTTATTATTTACTTATTTATTTATTTAGTGACTTGACTATTTCTGTTATTTTCTTCCAGCAAGGTGGAGTCTTTGATGTCACTTCTCAGAGGGTGCAGCCTTGGGCAGGTGCACAAGTTACCCTGGGGTCATAGTGGTTTTAGCAGAGCTCTCTGTTATCTCTTGGCCATGATCACCTGAAATTTAGCCATTGCAACTCAGAGTTAAAAATAAGAGAAATGTGGGTAGTCTCTCCTACCTGGCAAGAGAGTTTATCCTGGGTAGAAGAGCTGAAGAAAGAAGGATCCATGTTTTCTTTGCCACATCCACAGGGAGTGAAGTTTCCCTCAGGTTAAGCTGTGGGTAGGGAGAGTGTGGGTGGATTGTGGCTGGAGGACCCACAGACTCACTGGTCTTACCAAGGTTAGTGTATTTCCTGTGTGAATGCTTCTTGCTTTGCTTTATGCTCATATGACAATTTCCAGAGTCTAAGTGTTTATTTTTTAAGAATTTTACTTTAAAATTTTACCCATTATGGTTGCTTTGGCTGGGCAGTGTGTCAGTGGAACTCCTTATACTGCTGTTGTGGAAGTGGATTATTGTGTAATCAGCTTTTAATTTTCTTATTTCCTATGTTCCATGAGAGACATAGAAATCAAGGTATGTCAACCTAATGGAATGAGGTGGGGAATATAGCTCCTTTTCTATTTTTTGAATGAATCTATATAATATTAGAACATTATGCTCTTTGAAAGTTTGATGGAACTTTATAAATTTATCTGAACCAGTGGGATTAGTTTTAAACTACTGAATAGGTTTATTTGGTAGAATGGTTCTCAGGATTTCTGTTTCTCTTTAAGCTGAGTTTTCAAATTTTTTTTCCCCCAGGAATTTTCTCTTTTGTCTAAATGTTAATGTATACTAGCTTAGAATTTATACTTGGCTTAGTATTTCCTCTATCCTTAGAATCATTTGGTTTTGTTCACAGAACTCAGTTGGTTATTGTACTTCCTTTGTAGAGGAGCCCCAGAATCAGCTCAGGACGACATGGTTGTGAAGCCCTGGACATTTTCATTGTAAGCTCATCTTTGATGCCAGAGGTCATCCTAGTTTTGATGCATCTTTCATATGACCTATGGGGTAGGAGCCACAGCAAGTCCCAGTTGAGGTCTGATCCATCTGAACCTCCAGAGCCTCAAACTTTCCCAGCCTCTGCTTAGAGGAATCAGATGGCATCACACTGAAATACCAGGAAGTTGTCATGCTGTGATGCAAAAACTGATCAGGAGTGGTGGGAGATAGGAGCTGGGAGATGATTGTTTCCACTCAGACTCTATGGAGATATTCTTTATGGCTTACAACCAGCCGTGGTTTCTCAGGTTAGAGCCAGTTGTTAATGTGTTCTGCCTTACAGTTGCTTCCCTCCTGCCCTGCCCCATCTCCTCTTTACTTTCACTTTTTCTTGCTGGTACTCACCAAAAAAATATATTGGCATATAACTTGCTTCAAATCTGATTTCTAGGGAATTTAGAATTCTAGGCAAAAGTGAGTCTAACTAATGATATTCCTAGAAAATAGACACTTAGGGTGGGGTTGTACAAATGGACTGCTTTCCTCTTCAAGGGTCGTTAGTACTGCGGGTTTTAAGGGAGCTAACATCACAATGACTATAGCTTTCAGCGGTGATTATTTGGTGTGGTGTGTGGGTGAAAGGCAAGACGTGCTGCTCACCTGATTAAAAGAGGAGCATGAATAGCTAAGCAGATTTTGGTGTTTGGCCTCATTAGAGGCTTTAAGATAGAAAAAGATGGATTCAGGGCAATTGGTAATGAACTTAAGTCATTATGTTCCCCACTCTAAGGAGAACTAGATTTAGGCATCACAAAATAATTGTGGAGCTAGTACATCCTTTCAAGGGTTGTAGGAACATTTGTGGGAGTAGATCTTGAGGATGTTAAAGGATGAGAGCGCATGGAATATAGGCCTGTGATGGTGAGAATTCCTTATTATTTGGGTACTTAACTGTGCCTTTGGATTGTATGTTCTGGCAAGGGCACATGAAATGTCAGAACTTTCTAGGCGTATTATTGAGGAAGGGGTCAAAATGATTAGTGGGAAGGAATATTAAGGGTACACTTTCTAAAACTTGAGGACTAACTTACATTCCCCAGGGCATCCCTTCACTGAGGCAGCAAGGAGTGCATTGCTAAGTTTATGGCTGAATGTCCAACCTGCTAGCAGCCGGGGTGTGTGGGGGGGTGACATTGAGTCCTGGATATGACACCACTCTTGCAGGAAGGAGTCTGGCCAGTCACCTGAAGGCAGATGAGTTATCTTGGACCTCTTTGAAAGGCAGTTTAGTGTCCTTGCCAGAACTGATAACAACAGATAGAAGTTTTAATTCCCTTGCATAAGGAGATCCAACACCATCTGAGAGCTTAATCCACTGATTGCCCAATCTATCAACTGGGTTCAGGAAGTGCTACCCATAATGTGGTTCCTTGGCATATTTAACATTTTAAACTGAAGGAATTTGAGAAGTGGCCAGGGTGACTTTCTGATCTTCCTCCACCTTTTTCCTCAAGTAGATCATAAGACCCTCATGTTAGATGACCCCACCCCCCACAGAGGAGGAACATCCCTATCTCTGAAGATGGAGGGATGGAAAGATGTTGAGAGGAGACCACATGAGTAGGCTTTACTAAGATTCCCTCAGTTTGTTACACAACTTACTTTATTCTGTCACATTTTTTGTGCAAATTTCTGCTCTTCACCAAGACTAATATAAAAATGCTCAGGTTTTTGCTTCTTATTTCCTTCTTCATTGGCTCCTGTGTCATGTAAAACTTAAATAAATCTGTGTCCTTTGCTTGTGTTAGTCTTTTGATTCAGGGGCCCCAGCTGGGAACTCAGAGGGATAGAAGGAAAAGCAATTTTTCCTCCCTTATAATATCAGTGTGGTAGCCCACACAGTATTTCCTTGAACCTATGTCACACTTGAGTTCCTGGTCACAGGTTTCATGGGTCTTACCTTGTTTTTCAATACCTGGAAACATCTGGATAGAAGAGTGGGGTGTCCTGTGGAATGGAAGCAATGTTCAGTAAAGAGCAGCTTGTGGCCAATTCTGTGGAGTTCAATGTACCCCAAGTGAGCTGGTAATAGAATAAAAGAATCAGGACATCCAGGGGTGGAAGCTGGATTTACTTTCTGCACCAGCCTTAGTGATCCACATGTGGGTTCTGTGCTTCTTGTCTCTGAAATCTTGGGCCCTCCCACAGGTCCTGACTCCTAGAGGGTGGGGTGAGGAACACTTTAGCCAGAGGACACAGGAAGAATTCTTGTGACTGCCATGTATGTGCTTTCAGCGGTGCACCAACAGGCATGAAAGAAGGGGTGGCTCGACCAATGAGTCTTGAACACCAGAAGGAGTCGAGCTCACTATTTATTTATTTATTTATTTATTTATTTATTATTTATTATTTTTTTTTTTATTGAACACAAATGAAGTACAGCTATTGTTTCACTGGTTGTACACAAAGTAGAGTCACACCATCTGTGCGTTCATGCATTTACACAGGGCAATGGAATCTGTCACACACTCTGTTATTAATTTTACCCCCCACCCGCCCCCACCCCTCCCTTCCCTCTATGCTAGCTATCTTTCCTCCATTCTTGCCATCTTTCCCCCCCACATTATGCATCATCATTCATTTATCAGAGAGACCATTCGGCTTTTGGATTTATGGGATTGGCTGATCTCACTTAGCATAACAGTTTCCAACATCATCCATTTACCTACAAATGTCATAATTTTATTCTTCTTTATGGCTGAGTAATATTCCATTGTGTATATATACCACAGTTTCTTTATCCATTCATCTACTGAAGGACATCTAGGTTGATTCCATCATCTAGCTATTGTGAATTGAGCCGAGCTCACTATTTAACACAGTGGGGTAGGGAGGAATCTCTGGCCTGCTGGAATCACTGAGCCATCTGGGTGTTTCTCTGCTTTGTGGTACCCAAATGGATAATGCGAACAAGTATAGTTAGACAAAGGAGAGGCAATGATAGGCCCGGCTCCTAGAGAACAAAAGTCTGGATGCCGATCAGGGTATATAAAATGGGAGCTGGAGGAGGGAGATGATAAATACAAAGTATAGGACCAGATGCAAAAGGCACAATTGTGTCTTGTTTGACTAAATCTCTTTTTAAGCAAATGCACAGTATCAACAAGGAAAATTAGACTTGCAAAAAGAATGGGAATCCTTGTTCTCACAGGAGGTCTGCATTTCATAAGGGTACAATTCATCAAGTTAAGTGGATTTCATTTCATGGGCCTCCTAGATCTGAGGTACCTCTGCTGATGCCTTCCTCTTGGGCATAGCCCCCGGGATTTCTCCTGTCTTACCTGTGGGAGCCTGCCTCTGCCATCACTTCATCTTCTCTTATTCTTTCCAGCCTCCTGTGGGGAGAAGGGGGCCTGGCCTGTCACCTGCACTGGAGCAGGAGTGCAGTAGCTTGGTGCTCAGGTAACACCTGCATGGAATGGCAATGTTTTCCTTAGAAATGGACAAGCCGAGCATAGCAGGAAGCACAGCCTGGAAGTGTGAGGAAGTTACCACCCTGGAGTGGCCCTTCCACTAACAGGAGAAGATGGCAAGGAGACAGAGGGTACTCATCCTTTCTTCTGTCAACGCAGTGCGCTTCAGTGCTGCCGGTCAGTGGACTGTGTCGTGAAGGAGGCGTGTGGACTCTGCTTGCCTGAGCTGGGAGGGGATGTGTGTTAGTCCAGATGAAGCATGGTGGCCTCCTTGGTGCTACTAAAGTTGGAAAAGTTATCCTGCAATGAGGAACTGAAGCAGTTTGGTAAATTGAGATTTTAGGAGAAATGGAAAAGAAATGAGATACAAGTGTCAAAGTCCTGATCTTGAAGTTTAAACTTTATCTTAGAGTTTAACAATGATTTCCAAAGTGAACTGCTTGTTCGTTGGGGTGTAGGAAGAAAATAATAGAACCTCTATAAATACTTTATCTTGTCCTTTATAAATTTATTCTATATAGATGATAATGTAGTATCATAGTACAATAGGTCCTGTGCAATTTTATAAAGAAATATTGATGTATGAGAGGTCAATACTTAATTTTTGATTGAAGGAAAAGTGTGATAAAATACTTGATGTGTGCCAAGGTGAACTGGTGTGAGTTGTTACTGTTGTGTCATAGTGGGTTAATGCGATCAGAAACCAGTTTTTGGAAGATGACTACTGAGTGTTGAGGATGCATTGCTGGGTAGGGTATTTGAGTCCTGGAGTGGGAAGACCAGGCAGCAGGCCTATGATTTCCACATCCAAGGATCCATTATCACTGCCTTCTCCCTCTTCCTCTGTGCTCAACCCTGGCCTGGATCTCCCTGACTTTCTGCAGAGGAGCAGGTGAAGCGAGCTTAGGGCATTCTGTGGTTTTCTGTTGTCTGCATTCAGTCTTGTTGCTTTCAGTTTGTTTAATTCAAAGATATATCTTCCTGGAGTTTATCGAGAAAGAAGGAATTTTTCTTTTATCTTGATATCTTTAAAAAAATTTTTTTGATTTATTGTACACAAATGGGGTATAACTTTTCATTTCTCTCGCTGTACACAATATAGAGTCACACCGTTTGTGTAATTATACATGTACATAGGGTAATGATGTTTGTCTTATTCCATTATCTTTCCTTTCCCCTGCCCCCTCCCCACCTCTCATTTCTCTCTACACGATCCAACAGTCCTCCATTCTTCCCTTACTCCCTCCCCTCCATTATATATCATCATACACTTATCAGAGAAAGCAGTCAGCCTTTGGGTTTTTGAAATTGGCTTATTTCACTTAGCATGATATTCTCTAACTCCATCCATTTACCTGCAAATGCCATAATTGTATTCTTTATGGCTGAGTAATATTCCATTGTGTATATATACCGAAGTTTCTTTATCCATTCATCTATTGAAGGGCATCTAGGTTGGTTCCACAATCTAGCTATAGTGAATTGAGCTGCTATAAACATTGATGTGGCTGTGTCACTTTAGTATGCTAATTTTAAGTCCTTTGGGTGTAAATCAAGGAGTGGGGTACTGGGTCAAATGGTGGTTCCATTTCAAGTTTTGTGAGGAATCTCCATACTGCTTTCCAGAGTGGCTGCACCAATTTGCAATCCCATCAGCAATGTATGAGTGTGCCTTTTTCCCCAAATTTTGCCAACACCAGTTGTTGCTTGTATTCTTGATAATTGCCATTCTAATTGGGGTGAAATGAAATCTTAGGGTGGTTTTGATTTGCATTTCTCTTATTAATAGAGATGTTGAACATTTTTTCATGTATCTGTTAATTGCTTGTTTATCTTCTGTGAAGTGTCTCCTCAGTTCCTTAGCCCTTTTATTGACTGGGTTATTTGTATTTTTGGTGTAAAGTTTTTTGAGTTACTTATAAATTCTGGAGATTTGTGCTCTATCTGAAGTGTGTGTGGTAAAGATTTTCTCCCACTCTGTAGGCTCTCTCTTCATATTGTTGATTGTTTCTTTTGCTGAGAAAAAACTTTTTAGTTTGAATCCATCCCATTTATTGATTTCTGCTGTTATTTATTGTACGTTGGGAGTCTTGTTAAGGAAGTCTTGTCCTAAGCTGACTCTTTAGCAGGAAGAGTGAAGCAGGAAATATCACAGTACCAGACCTTAAACTCTACTATAGAGTAGTAGTAACAAAAACAGCTTGGTATTGGCACCAAAATAGACAGGTAGACCAAACCCACATAAATACAATTGATATCTTTTTAAAAAATTGTGTAGGCTATTTTTAGAGCAGTTTTAGATCTAGTCTTGGTCCCTTTTAAGCAAAAAGACAAAGCACTTTTTAGTTTAGTTTTTAGTTTTATTGTGAAATGCCTTTTATTTCAAAGTAAATGTGGTAAGAAAAACTAATTAAAGTCATCTTGGAAGAGATCTTACCTGTTTTAATAATTGAATTTTCTAACATTTAACTTACTTTCTTTCTCTTCCTTCCCCTCCTCCCACCCTGTCCTCAATTTAATTCCCCCATTCTTCCCCATCCCCCATTTGTTTTCTGAAATGAATAGAACTTTGTTTCCTAATCCCATGTCTGTTCATTGTTGTTAACTATTCTTTCCTCCTTTGATTAGTGGCCTAAGTTTTTCATTACTTGGCACTTGGGTGATTTATAATCTATTGTAAAAGATGTATAAATTCTTCAAGAACCCCAAACTAGGGACTGGAGTTGTGGCTCAGTGGTAAAGTACTTGCCTAGCATGTGTGAAGCGCTGAGTTCAATTCTCAGCACCACAATAAATAAATGAATAAAATGAAGGTCTCAACATCTAAAAAAATATTAAAAAAGAGTCCCAAACTAAGTAGTTCCTCATTTATCTGTCATCTTTGAATAATGGAATTTTCAAATTAAGATAATTTTTCAGATATTAAATTTTACCTTTCTCACCATTAAATTTTTAATTTTAATTACTTATAATGTTTTAGTCAGCTTTTTCACTGTTGTGACTAAAAGATCCAACCAGAACAAGTAGAGGAGGAAAAGTTTATTTGAGGGCTCATGGTTTCAGAGGTCTTAGTCCATAGAAGCGCCATTCCTCAGGGCTTGAGGTGAGACTGAACATCATGGTGGAAGAGTGTGGCAGAGGGAAGCAGCTTGCATCATCAGGAAGCAGAGAGACTCCACTCTCCAGATACAAAATATATACCCCATGGCCACACCTCCAATGAACCACTTCCTCCAGTCACACCCCACTTACCTCCAGTTACCACTCAGATAATCCCAGAGGGATCAATGTACTGATTAGGTTAATGCTATAGCCCAGTCATTTCTCCTCCAGACCTTCTTGCATTGTCCCACATGTGAGCTTTTGGAGAACACCTCACATCCAAACCATACCATAAGATGGCTTTAAACATGTTTTCTTACTTCATAAAACAGGTTGTATTGAACATAATTCAGTCTCTTGATTACTCACTCATTGTTCTGGATGTATTGTTAAAAACTCCTGTAAGGATTTCTGGCATACATGTGCAGTTTGTCCCTACTCAGAGTGTTCTTGGGGCTCCGTTCTTTGGTCTATTTTGTGACCTCTGATTTTTGTCAGTTAGTAGATGGCTGCAGTGTATTCTATCTCTTTGACCCTTGCCAAGTCCCCTTCTTTATTTCATTCTCATTACCCTATTTTTTTCTGAAATACAGCATACATATCTCATTTCTCCCTCTCTCCCCACTTGCCACACTTATTTTTTGTTGCTTCTAGTGCTTTGAATGCTTGAAAAATCAGATTTATGCCCAAAATAGGACTTTAATCTAAAGCCAAGAACCTGAAGTGTCTCAGGCTCAGTGTATGTGTTATCTGACATCTTTTATTGCTTGGTGGTTTTGTTTAATTTGCTTTTCAGTCCTTGGCTGTACTAGAGTTGAATTTTCCAATTAAACATTCTTTAGGTTAATTGACTCCTTTCTGTACTACCCTGTGGTACTGGGAATTGAACCCAGGGGTGTTCTACAACTGAGCTACACCCTCAACCTTTTTTTTTTTTTTTTAGCAGGTTTTTAAAAAATATTATTGTAGTTGTTAATGGACCTTATTTATTTATTTATTTGTATGCAGTGCTGAAAATCTAACCCAGTGCCTCACACATGCTTGAAGTGCTCTACCACTGAGCCACGACCCCAGCCCCACTCTCAACCTTTTACTTTTTTTTATTTTGAGACAGAATCTTGCTAAGTTGCCCAGGCTGGTGTTAAACTGTGATCCTCCTAACTCAGCTTCCCAAGTCACTGGAATTACAAGATTGTACCACTGTGTCTGATTCTTGAGGTTAATTGAGAAGACACTGTAAAAAAATGTAATTTTTAGCTAGTTACATAAGAATTTTGAAGCAGAATTACAAAAGCATATCCCTGAAAATAACAACTTTCTTCTTTAAATGGTGTTCACTAAACAACCATAGATGCACAAAACTTGCCTGAAAAATACCCCAAACAACCACCAGTGAATTCTGTGTAAAAGAATTACTATCTTGAAGCAACAGCATTGTTTAGTCACAGAAAAGGGAACACGTGTTATGACAGTTTTGTATGGAAGGATGTATAGCAGACCTGTTATCGAAACTCATTTCCAAAAGTAGTTTAGCTTTCGGTTAATATTTAAAAGAAGCAAAATATTTTACTGTACCTGGGTACATTAATGTGACTGAGGAGTTAGATGATGATAAGCAGAGGTATAGAATAGTTAGCCTTATAAATGGATGATGTTGGAGACTGTCATGCTAAGTGAGATTAACCAATCCCAAAAATCCAAAGGCTGAATGGTCTCTCTGATAAGTGAATGAGGATGCATAATGTGGGGTAGAAGGGTGGCAAGAATGGAGGAAGGTAGAGAGCATAGAGGGAAGGGAGGGATGGGGTCGGGGTGGGGGGTTATAATAACAGAATGAGACAGACATCATTGCCCTGTGTACAATGTATGAATGCGCAGATGGTGTGACTCTACTTTGTGTACAACCAGAGAAACAATAGCTGTACTCCATTTGTGTTCAATGAATCAAAATTAAATAAATTTTTAAAAAAAGAATAGTTAGCCTTAGACTTTGCTGTTTGAATTTTGTCTAATAGATTCCTATCACATTTTTAAAAGTGGCATCATTACTTGGCATATTTAGAGATGGTCAGTAAATTAGGCAAGTTTACATGAGGCTTTAGAAATGCCATCTTGCTGGGTGCGATGGCACGTGCCTGTAATCCCAGTAATTCAGGAGGCTGAGGCAGGAGGATGGCAAGTTAGAGGGTAGCCTCAGCAATTTAGGCCCTAAGAAATTTAGTGAGACCCTTACTCAAAATAAAACAACATGGCTCAGAGGTTAATGTCCCTTGGTGGAATCCCCAGAATGGCCCTGCCCTACATTAAAAAAAAAAAAAAAAAAACTTCATCTGCAGATATGCTTAGTAGTAACAGTAGCTTGGCTTGGTTCTATTGAACAGTAGGTTTGGTAAAATCGCAGCATTGTGGCAGTTGTTTATGCCTTCATCCTGTTTTCAAATAGCCTGGGTAACCAAAACTTAAGTTTTAGGTCAAGACTAGGACTGTATAAACGGAATAAGTGATATTTAAGCACATCCCTTCATTGTCGTTTAATATTCTAAAAGGCAGACTTTTAAGACTTGTTATCCTTAAAAGGTAACAGAAATTTTGGCAGAAGAGTGTGTTCTTGTGTGCTCTCAGTTCTTATTATGTGTTGCTCCTGTGCCTTCGTTGGGCTTCCTGGAGTTTCTGTTGATCATATTTCCAGTATCAATCACAGTTGTGTGGATTATAAGGAATCACCATTAAAAATAACCATCAAAGTAACTTTTTAACTCTGATCTGTAATTGTATCTGTAAAAATTGCTTGTTTATTTAAATATTAAGTGTTGTGTGGAAGGTCTAAATTATTTGGCTTCTTTAGGAGTACTCAGCATTCAAGAGATGTGTATGTAAGAAATATAATTTAGTGAAGCCTTTATTTTCAGAATAGAGATTTACTTAAAATGCTAAGGGAACTTCTTAGAAATTGTGTGTGTGTGTGTGTGTGTGTGTGTGTGGTGTGTGTGTGTGTTTGTGTACATACTCCTTCCTTAAGTGTCTCTTGGGTAAGCTGAAGTGGTATGATTGTAGATGTGTTGTTACAAAAGGAATGATTTGACTAAATATTAGATATAAATTCTGAAGGTTTTGGGAGCTGCTGAGGCAAAAATTGTGCCCGGCTTTGGGCTTGGCAGTTCAGAGTGCAGTGGTTTCATGTTCTTGGGGGCTGGGCTGCGTAGTGTTCCCCAGATCTACCTAGTAACAAGGCTTTCCTGGGTGCAGTGTGTGTCTGTGTACATGTGAGCATGGGGGTGTTAGAAGCACATTTCTAAGGAAATAGCTCTACTTATATAATGGCATTGCTGCTTTATCATAATAGATAGCATTTATTTAGTACCTAAGATGTACCAGTTATTTGGTTTATCACATATTGCATTTGTGATTACTTTCTTTATCTAATTTTAATGTCTTAAGTAGGATCAAATTTAATGAGTGGTGAAAATATTTAATTCAGACAGACTATTGCCAGAGTAAGCATTCTTTATTTTTTTAGATGTTTTTTTAGTTGTAGATGGACACGGTACCTTTATTTTATTTATTTATTTTTATGTGGTGCTGAGGATTGAACCCAGTGCCTCACACATGCCAGGCAAGTGCTCTATCCCTGTGCTACAAACCCAGCCCCACAGTAAGCATTCTTAAGCACAGTAGGTTATATACTTTGAATTCCCCTTCCTTTGATAAGAGTTTATAACCCTGAAACTGTTTATATTCCACAGCAGCATCTCTGCTGTGGAATTATTTCTTGTGAGAAAGCAATTCTGGCAAACACTGGTGTTGGCTGTTGAGGGTTTTATGAGGGGGTTGCTACCATTCTCAAATGTGTCCCTTTGCTCTGGAATGTCTGAGTATATAGAGACATAAAGCCGCCTGCCATGGTCCTAAGGTATGCCCCACTCTCAGATATGGAACCACCGCACTGGGCGTGGGAGGTCCTGGAGAATGAAACTGATCAGCGAATACTATGTGCATTAAGGATTTGCCACAATGAAACCCACTGTTTTGTATGAGTATTATGCACCAATAAAAACAAACAAAAAACCACCACACCACCCTCATGCCCCCAAATTAAATCATAGCAAGCCTTTCCTAAAGCATTTTCTTGTTCCCACATTTTCTCAGAAGCCAAGCAGGAGCACCCTTTACTTATGTTTTTACTTACTGACAGACCTGTGGCAGGTTCAGCTCCTGAGACCTCAGTGATAACGTGTGACTCTGAGAGTCAGGCCAGTACTGACGAGTGGAGTGTGTGATCAGTGGAGTGTGCGATCAGTGGAGCGTGTGGTAATCTGAGGTGCTGACTGTGGGAGAGGTTGAGAGCTACAGAGTGGGATTTACCTGAGTCCTCAGAATTATAGGTTCTGAAGGTTTCTCTTCTGCAGCCCCCACCCATGCTGTGTTTTAAATGGATTAATTAATGTGTCCTGAGACTCAGTTCATCCATATGGCTCTTTCAGGAGGCAGCATGCAAAAAGCAAAACAGAAGAGGAGCAGTAGCCTCAGTGAAGTGTTTGGTCTCAGTGGCGTTGCACCATCGCATTGAGCATCCCGGAGTGTCTTAGTGTGTGTTGTTTTTCCAATGATCCCTGCAGCTTTCCCCTCTAGTGAATCTGAAGCCAAAGAAGAACAATACTGGTGCTCTTAGTGTACTTGCAGAATGTAATTTTTCAGTACAGTCCTCTCCCCTTCACACTGGATGAGGGCTTGTTCTCTCGGTGACTGAAATGATCATATCTTTGTATGCTGAATAGAATTCACAGTGACTGCCCGAGGTAGTAATGCTGATCCATTCTTCACACTCCAGGGAAGGGATTCGTTGAGAACTCCTTCAGACTCTCTGGAAAAGGAGGAAGGGAGAGCCAGGTTTTTTTTGGTTTTTTTTTTTTGAAAGAAAAGAATTGCATTTTCGTGTAATTTAAAATGACTGGGTTTTTAATTCATGATTTCCCCCTCGTTTGAGTGCATTTGAGTTTGAGCATCACTTTTCTAAATGGAATTCAATCAGAATAGTGTAATATTTGTGGCTGAAATCTGTTCTCAGTTAAATGGGGGTTGCAGGATGACCCCAGATTTCTCTCATTTGCCTCTTTGCCCTCTTTAGGAAAAGATGTTCTTTCATTGCTGTGTCTACAGAAAGAAATTCCAGACTATTATCAGTGCCTCACAGGCTAGACTAAGTCAGGAATTGCTCTTTTGGCAAGGTTTACAACTTATAATCAGAGATCATTTGTGCAGGAAGAGCTTTTAGATTCAGATGTGAGATTTTGTATTAGTTTAGAGTTTATATTTGAAGAGTGTGCAGGAGATGATTTATTTTTCTGCTGTTTCAGGGATTGGTAAATAACCCAGTTGTAGTCGTTTCCTTCAAGGATTATTTAGATATTTATTTGTGGTGGGAAGCAAAACTATTTTAAGGTGTTTTAGTCGTTTTACTATTTTCTTTGGTAGTGAATGGCCTTTTGGTGAAGAAGTCAGGGACTACTAAGTACCTAATGTGAACCGAGCTCTCTTCTCCAGTAAAAGGGCAGCTGTGAAGGAGTGGAGTTGGCCTGCCTACTATCCTGCTTGCCTCTGCCACTCATCTGCAGTGTGACCTCAGGCCAGTCCTTTCCATCTTTGGAGTTTGGTGTCCTCAGCTATAAAATGGAAAGGATCAAATTTGGACATTTTGCCTTCTGAACTGTGTTGAAGATGAGAAGAAATGTCTTTTTTTTTTAAACCTGTAAAAATTAATTGGCTGTATTTCTAACTCACTCTCTCTCTCTCTCTCTCTCTCTCTATATATATATATATATATATATATATATATATTTTTGATGTCTTTGAAGAGTTACAACTTGTGTGAACAGGATTTGTATGAAAACAAGTATTTTGAGAGCAGTGTAAAGCAGAGTCCAACCAAATGCAGTTCTTTTTCATCATTTCATCAGCTTTACAGGAAATCAAGAGAAGAGAAGATGGATGGATGTAGGTAGATGAGTCGGTTGCAGGAGTAGGGGGGATTTTAAAGTGTGTGCCGGGCAGAGGGTGTGAAAAGGCCTAGACCTAGAGCAGAGAGGTTCATGATGGTAGGAAGGAAGGTGGCATGTCAGCTGAGTGCCATGGAATTGGAAATTGTCTTCATATGCCCCACAGGACCCAAGACTTAGCCTTCCTAACTTTTTCCCTGTGCATGGGACAACTCCCCTTCCTGGAATTCTTTTCCTCCTCCTTTCTCTTCTCAACCCAGAGTCATTGTCTCATGACTGATCATCACCCATGATTAAGTCTGCCCTTCTGTGTTCCTGTGGTACTTTCTGGAAGATAGATCCCTTTACTCACCACATTTTGCATCATGTTAGATATGCTACAGTGTGGTTTAAATGTATCATTTCCTTTTGTCATTATAACAGCTTCATGAATTAGTACTATTATCCTTGTTTTCTAAGTGTTAACAAAAAACTCTGAGACTTTGGAAATTTACATTGTCCAAAGTTCTCCAAGCAATAATAAGTATTGAACTTGAACTAAGTCTGTGTAACTGTTTTTCCCAATGATAGAAAATTGGAAGATACTTTTAAATTATTGATCAAAAAATTTTTTTTGCATACAAATATGAGAGAAGAAAATGAGAAAAAAAATAGAGTTTCCCCAGTTTTCTTCTACCCTGGCTTTTGCTGAGCAGTAAAGAAAATGAATTTATGGATTAAATAAAGATAATATTCGAGAGAGTTAAGAGTTAATGACAACTGATTCAGGTTTTAAATAATATGTTTTCTCTATTGTGAAACTTTCTACTATGTAAGTCAGACTTCTAAAATTCTGATTATAGGATTCTATTGTTTCATATTTACTAATGAGTGAATATATATCAAAGCACATTGGTTAAGCATTAGAAAATTATTTTTCTTATTTTTAGCGGGAGGAATGCTTCCCTTGGGGTGGGAGGTGTTTGGGTTGGGTTATGTATGGTAGTTGTCTTCCATAATCGTGGTGAGATGGGTTCTGCAGACACCGAGTACACTGGATGTGTTTGGCCCCCTGCTTTCTTAGGTCATTGCTTCTGGCCGAACCACACAGTGTGTTGAGGGTAGTGGCCTTGGAATGTGGCAGCAGGACAAATGGTGAGAGGCAGCAGGGCTGCTGAGGGCCCCCTAGGCTGGCCCAGGAGCTTCCACATCCACTCCGGAATGAGGTACTGGCTCTGACTCGGAAACTCCTCAGTTTTTTTGTTTGTTTTTTAAGGGGTCTTTGTCATCCCAAAGTCCAATCTAACTTCAAGTTATTTTTGTCCAAGGAGGTCACTGAAGAGAGAGAGACGACTAAGGTAAAAATGGAGAAAGGTGAACGTGGAATTTGAGCTGAACTTTGACGGGTGGTACAGATTGCTTACACATGTTGAATAGAGGGCAGGAGAAAAGACCTAGAACTGATGCCACATAGAGATCTTAGTGGAAGTTTTGATAGGATTAGAGGAAAAAAATTTTGTGGGGATCACAAAAAAATCACCTATGTTACAACTTGCTTGTGGAGGAATTTGTGCTTTATTTTGTGTCTGATCTGGACTTTCTAATAGGGCTCATTTATTTTCTCATCGCACAACAGGAAAAAAAATAACCCCTAAACCAATCTGGATTAAAAATAGATCCAGAATGTAATTTAAACAGTGTCTTTGGGTAAAAAATACTTCTTTCTAGGAAATGTTGCTCATCTCTCAATATCTTACCCTTTTTCCTAGCACTTCGCCAAGATGGGGTGGTGCCTCTGCTGGGTGGGGTTTGCAAATTTGTTGATCTTGGGCCCATTATCCCTTGTCCTTGTCTCTGGGGCATCACCTGTCCCTAATTGCTGAGTGCTCTATCAATCTCCAGTGCTGACACTCGTGACTGATGAACTCATAGTCTGCTCTTTTTCATTTTCCCTGGGATACTCCGTGGTGACTGCAGGCCCCTCCTTGTCTCCTGCTGGACCACAGAACCCTCTGACATCTGGGTGCAACTCCTGAGCACAGCCACCCTGCAGGCCTTGTTCTAGAGCTGCCTCAGGTTATGGTAGTGATCTCCCCCTGATGAGCATCCTGCCTGGTTTTAGCTGTGACTGAGTTCAGTTTACCCTCACAGTAATCTGTCACCATGCAGGAAAGTGGAACCTCAGTGTCTCCTCTGCCTGACGGTGCTGCTTTACTTCAAGTTGACCTCTCTCAAGTTGTTAGAATTAGCCCAAGTTAATCAAATGGCAGCTGGGGCTAATGAGCAGAGTAGACTCTAGGAAGTGGAGAGGGACCTGTGTCTTTGTGTTTCCTTCCCCTCTTCTTTCCCACAATTCTTCCCGTGGAATTCCCTACATCCTCTTCCTTTCAGATCTTCCTTATCCAGGACTCTAAAGTTCAGCTCAACCGAAATGGGAAAGAACAAACAAAGGAGCTTTGTACAATCTTTTCTGAAGATGATAACTTGATATGAAAGCTCTTGTTTTGAGGCAAACTCTTGTTTTCTGAGTATCAGATGTTGAATATTTCTTCTGTCTTGGACTCTGCACATGTGTATACATTTCTTTTATGGTAAATCTCATCTCCCCAAGATAGAATCTCAGGTGAGGTTTGGGAAAAGGTCATGGCTTAAAAAGTCAAAAGGTAAAACCTGGGTGAGTATTTCATAATACATGACAAGTAGTAAAGAAGTGATTTGTACAGTTGCCTAATTTCTTTGAACTAGATTTTCCCAAGTGTATTCTATAGGAATGGTTAATAGGAAGTTTAAAATGATTTTTTCCAAAAGGAATTTATGACCAAACAGATGATCTGTCTGACTTTTGGAGAGTCACAGCAAACACTAACTTATTAAAGATTTTGAATAGTCTTGCAATTAAAAAAAAGTCTTCAGTCTTGATTAGTAAGTTTTCTTTAAAAAAAAAACTGTTAAATATTAACTGATTTCTAGTGGAAAACAGATTTATAAAAAGACATTTTTTTAGTTGTAGATGGACACAATCTCTTTATTTTATTTATTTATTTTTACCTTGTGCTGAGGCTTGAACCCAGGGCCTCATATGTGCTAGGCCAGCCCTCTACCACTGAGCTACAACTCCAGCCCACAGAAAACAGTTTAGCTATGTGCTTTTAGGACAGGGTCATGGGCATGCCAGTCAAAGCCTGAAACCAAGGGGGAGTCAGAGATTTGAATGGCTGTTCATATAACTTTCTTGGTGATGCTATCTTGCCAAGGACTATTAGCAGTCTATAATGAAGGTATTTTTAAAAGTAAATGTGTAGATCAAACGTGTTCACCTAGTATTTACCTTGAACTGAACTCTGGGTAGAAATCATTTTCTTTGGGACCTATTTTTTGGTAAAGTACTTTATGTGATGTGGAAAGTATTTTGTAACCATATGCCCAAGCAGTGAGCCTTTTGTTAGATCCAATTAGAGTTTTCTCTTCTGATTAAATGTGAGATTGAAGTGTTTCACTTGGCTGCGGGCACACTAACTCACTTGGGAACTCTTCTGCGTCAGCTTTCTGCAGATGGAGAGCAAAATATTAATAATATTTATGTTTACATAATTATGGAATTCCTTGCAAACAGAAATGGCTAGGATGTACACTTGTCTGAAGTACTGTACCATTAATACTGATTTAAGAGTCCTTGTGCAATCTACAAAATGAAGAAATATGTTGTACCTGTAAGAAGATTGTAGTAAGACTTAGAAGTATCTAATTAAAAAAGCATATTAGAACTAGGAGAAATGGAGCCACTGCCTCTCTGTACCTTATGTGGAAGCAAAGAAATGAGGCCGAAGAAGTTTAATAATTTTAGGATCCTGTAGTGAGCTTTAAAATATAATTTTACCTTTATTGATAAACTGAACAATAGCACTTAAGTAGCTTTTTTTTGATAAAATATTATACAGAAATAAAAGGAATCTGATTTTTATTAAGCTCTTACACTAAATGTTTATTATGGTTGTTAAATACCCGCATTGTCTCTATGAAATATGTTTCATTTATTGAAAGGAAGTATATTTGCAAAATTTACAAATGTGAAGAAACAGCCTTGACTTCTCATTTGTTATGAAAGGAAGAGAGTGTTATGGTTGAAGGTAAGTGGGAACTGTGAATTTGTTGCAGAAGACTTTGGTCTCTTAGTTGAAATGGCTTGAGTCCTTAAGCCATTGGGACTGAATGTATAATGCAAATATAAATTTTTTTTTTTTTTTTGGTACCAGGGATTGAACCCGGGAGCACTTAACCACTGGGCCACATCCCCAACCCTTTTTAATATTTCATTTAGAGATAGGGTCTCACTAGGTTGCTTAGGGCATCGCTAAGTTGCTGAGGCTGGCTTTGAACTCCCGATCCTCCTGCCTCAGCCTCCCGAGCCACTAGGATTGCAGGCGTGTGCCATGGTGCCAGCACAAATATAAATCATACTTACACTGTTGCTCCCCAGCAGTGGGAGCAGTGGGTTTTATTTATTAATTTTGGTACTGGGGATTGAACCTTGGCTGCTTTACCACTGAGCTACATCCCCAGTCCTTTTTATCTTTTATTTTGAAACAGGATCTCACTAAGTTGCTAAAGCTGACTTGGAAATAGTAATTCTCCTGCCTCAGATTCCCAGGTTTCTGGGATCACAGGCATGTGCCATTGTGCCCAACTTGAAATGGGTTTAAAATATTAAAGTCACAGAACAATTATATAGTTCCATCGGGGACAGGAGAACGATTAGGGGGAGTAGTGTGAAAAGTGGGAAGGCAGTGTTGGGGGAGATTGTGGCCAAAATTTAGCTTTATTTTTAAATTCTTTTTAGATGTACATGATAGTAGAGTGTATTTTGACATTTTATACATACATGGAGTATAACTTCCAATTCTTTTTTTCTTTAAACCCTTTAAAAATATTTTGTTTTAGTTGTAGATGGACACAATACCTTTATTTAATTTATTTTTTTATGTGGTGCTGAGGATCCAACCTCACACCATATTGGTACTGCAATAATATGCAGTACCATATTATTGGTGGTACTGCAAATTGGTGCAACCACTCTGGAAAGCAGTATGGAGATTCCTCAGAAAACTTGGAATAGAACCACTATTTGACCCAGTTATCCTACTCCTCAGCATATACCCAAAGGACTCAGTGTCAGCATTCATAATGATGCAGCCTCATCGATATTTAAGCAAGGAGCCAACCTAGGTGCCCTTCAACAGATGAATGGATAAAGAAAATGTGGTATGTATAAACAGTAGAATATTACTCAGCTATAAAGGAGAATGGAATTATGGCATATGCAGGTAAATGGATGGAAATGAAGAATATCATGCTAAGTGAAATAGCCAATCCCAAAAGGATAAAGGCCAAATGTTCTCTCTGATATTCGGATACTGACTCACAATAAGGGAGGGGGAAGGAGTAAGAATAGAAGTTCATTAGATTAGACAAAGGGGAATGAAGGGAATAGAAGAGAGATGGGAACAGGAAAGATGGTAGAATGAATGGGACATTACTATCCTATGTGCACTTATGATTATGCAACCAATGTAACTCTTCATCATGTACAACCACAAGAATGGGAAGCCAGGGCTGGGGTTGTGGCTCAGGGTTGAGTGCTGCCTAGCACATGTGAGGCACTGGATTAGACATGAAATCTAGTCTAATTAGACTAGATTTCATGTCTAATCTAGACATGAAATTAGATTTCATGTCTAATCTAATGAACTTCTATTCTTACTCCTTCCCCCTCCCTTATTGTGAGTCAGTATCCGAATATCAGAGAGAACATTTGGCCTTTATCCTTTTGGGATTGGCTATTTCACTTAGCATGATATTCTTCATTTCCATCCATTTACCTGCATATGCCATAATTCCATTCTCCTTTATAGCTGAGTAATATTCTACTGTTTATACATACCACATTTTCTTTATCCATTCATCTGTTGAAGGGCACCTAGGTTGGCTCCTTGCTTAAATATCGATGAGGCTGCATCATTATGAATGCTGACACTGAGTCCTTTGGGTATATGCTGAGGAGTAGGATAACTGGGTCAAATAGTGGTTCTATTCCAAGTTTTCTGAGGAATCTCCATACTGCTTTCCAGAGTGGTTGCACCAATTTGCAGTACCACCAATAATATATGAGTATACCTTTTCCCCACATCCTTGCCAACATTTATTGTTAATTGTATTCCTGATAATTGCCATTCTGACTGGAGTGGAGATGAAATCTCAGTGTAGTTTTAATTTGCATTTCTCTAATTGCTAGAGATGTTGAACATTTTTTTAAAATATATTTGTTGACACACATTCTTTTGTGAAGTGCCTGCAAAACTTAGCTTTTAACTTGAGAATGGGTAAATCTGTTTTGTCCTAGGCTTTTTATATTAAAATTTTTATATCCTGAAACGTAACATCAGCGAAAATGTTATATATAGAATGAAGACTTATGAGTGAGTAAATTTAGATCTAGAAAATTGTAGCCAGTAGTAACAGTATAACAGACGAATATTTTCCATGCAATTTAGAAGTTCCCAGTTCCAGCACTATACTTTTGTTTGATGTTCTCATTGCCTGGATATTAGCAGTAAGCCATGTATTTTGGAATTCAGTGCAAGTCAACAAATTCTTTTTGTGAGATGACTTGTAAGTATGGTTCAGTTTACTTGATTGATGAAGTAGGAATTTTTTTCTTCATTATTTCCCAGATAGAAGGTTCATTTTTACCTTAGATCTTAGTACCTCGGCATATGATTATTTTTCTTAGTAAGGTGAAAATTTTTGCATTACCGAGACAGCTTGCAGCTTCTCTTTGACATATCTGAACTACCAGCATCAGTATTCTTGCACTTTGGAACCATTATTAAGCAAAATAAGGATTTCTTGAACATAGTGTGATATCAATACTGTGACAACTAATCTGAAGACCGTCACTAAGTGACTAATGGAATCTGAAGACCATCACTAGGTGACTAATGGGAGGGTAGAGTATAAACTGTGACTATACTCAACAAAAGGATGATTCATGCTCTGGGTGGGACAGAGTGGGAGGCATGAGATTTCTTCACACTACTCAAAGCAGCACACTATTTAAAACTTATGAATTATTTGTGTCCCCAGTTTCTTACTTAGTATTTTTAGACCCCACTCATCTTGAGTAATTGAAAAGATTGAAAATAAAACTGTGGATAAGGAGGGACTAGTGTAAATTTAATCTGGATCAGGCATCATATTTAATTGAATTTTGTTTTATATTGCTTTGACACTTTAACTAGTAAAGAGTAACGAGAACTTAAGAATTTTTTTCCAGTGTCACAGTGTACCTGTAATATTTGTCAGTTGCAGATTGCTATTTAGTAATTATTTGCAATTGTGAAGTGAATACCACATTTGTTCTTAATACTCTTTTAAATATTTTTTCTCATTTTGGTATACTTAATGCTTTTTTCCTAACTGACAGGCATTATATTCCTAATACAGAAAATTTGAATTTAGAGAACTTTAGACAGGAAAAATTATCCATGACCCCCATTAATGCAAAGAAAACCACTACTCTCCTGTAGATATTTTAGTTTTCATCTTTTTCTCTATGCATATTTTAGATTCATCTAATTGTATTATTATAATCTAGCAACATTATATAATTATACTTTCAGTGACTATGTGATATTCTATCTTGCTTTATGGTGTGTGTACAAGAATTTACTTAGGCACTCCCACACTGCTAGATATTTAGTTTGGTTGTAGTTTTTTTTTTTTTTTTAATTATTCATGCTGAGGTGGGCAATTTGAGGCATAATAGCTTTTTATATGGTTGTGATTTTGCTTTAGGATAGTTACCAAAAGAAGAATTTTAATGATTCAAAGAAATATATACATTATTAGGCTCTTGCTATTCAGTTTCACAAGTACTATCTGAAGGGATTCTGCTTATTTTTGTCAAGACTGGCAGTATGTTAGAGTTCCTGTTTTATTTCATCATTGACTTTTCAGTTTCAGAAGTACTATCTGAAAGGACTGTGCTTATTTTTGTCAACACTGGCAGTACGTAAGAGTTTCTGTTTTATTTCATCATTGACTTTTCTCTTACTTCCAAAAATCTGTCAACTTAAAAAACCTGAGATTTTTTTTTCATTTCTTTGGTTATTCTTATAGTTTAACCTTTATAAAAATGACATGTTTTTGGTCATTGTACTTTTTTTCTTAATGTGGTATCAGCTCAGATGTTACTCTTTTTTTTCTTTTTTTTAGATATACATGACAGTAGAGTGTGTTTTGACATATACACATACATATACTTTTGACCTTTTTAAGGTAGCATTGTGCTGGTAAGGTACATGAGGGGAGCTTAATAGATGCTTGTTACTTAATACTTGTCTATAGGTAGAACATTATATAAAACTGTCATCATCATTGAACAATTTCTTGTTTTACCTCTGTTACACTGCTGTAATTTTAGAATATTTTAAATGATAAAACTGCTGAACTTGGTGTACTCTTATTTCTTCCATTTAAACAAAATTACATAATCTCAATAAAATAAACACAAGTTTACTTAAAAATAAAGTTATGATTTCTGTGTGAAATGTATATCCTGTCAGATCTTTTGTAATTTTTAAGCTTCAGATGATACCACTTTCCCTTCTCTCAGGATCATGCTGACTGTAAGTCAGAGTGCAAACAGAGCTCTTCCTGTCTCTAGTACTAAATATTCTCATTAAGTGTGATAATTTTTCCACTCGCCTTTTCCCCTCTCCCTTTTGCATATACTGTATACCTAGCTCCTTCCCACCAACTTGTAGAAAAGAGAAGACACTTTGTGTATTTTTTATTTTCCTCTTTCTAGAAGTCATTTGTTTTACTCTTCAGAAACAGAGGCCCCAAATCTGAAGGACTCAGGAATACCAGTCAGCTCTTCTGCAGCTTTCTGCTGGAGGGAGTTTTGCATAAAGCAGGGTATCTGTCTGGTCTCTGCCAGGATTCAATATTTGAGGCAAAAGAAGCTGCAGCATTTTCCTGAGGAGAGGGTGGGACTTGGGTAGCAGCTGTGATTTCACTTTAGAGTCTGAATTCCTAAAAGAAAGTGCGTATGCAGGTCAGTGCCACCTTGAAGTTATTTGGCATTTGTCTAAAACCACAATGCAAGAGGTGTAATTTATAGCTTTTTCGATCATAAACAGGTTGGCAACAGACTAAGAGCCAACAGGCAGTTCTTTTTCTTTCTTTTATACTTGAACATGAAACTCTCAAAGAGGAGGGAGTTACACAGGATTTTGTTATCTATGTCCTCTCAAGAGATACAACTTTGGGAGGGGTATTTTCTTTGCATTTAAGTGTCAGTGTTGCTTGCTTTCTAGCCCATCAAAGTATTTTTATTGCTTTGTGTTAGAGATTTTCTGTAATTTGTTCAACACCTGTGTTGAACCATATACTGTCTTCCACCAGTGTTGGCCATATACTGTCTTCAATGAGTACCATATTAATTTAATAAACTCAGAATACTAAGCAACATGTGGAAATGTGAAAAACACCCAACTTACACAATATAAATAGGTGTGCAGGTTGAGTATCTCTTATCTGAAATGCTGAGTACTACAAGTATTTCAGATTAGGGAAGATTTTTTAATTTGTTTTGGAATATTTGCATTGATTTTGAAAATCTCCGGATGTACAGCCTTTATAACCAAACTACCAGTAGTTGATGATTTTTGTTCCTGTCTCTTAGAGGAATCTCTAATCATTTTGTGGAATTAAAAAGTCAGTGCAAGGGGAGAAGGTATAATTTTGGTGTGTGAATGGGACCTTCCAGTAAATTGGGGATATTTTCTGAAGATCAGAATACAGGATGATTGGGTGGGAGGTAAGCCCACAGGAAATGTTTTATCACACAGATGAGGCAAATGCCATTTGATCTATATTTTATATGACCATGTAGAGCCAAATTAAATATATAATTAAATTTATATTCTCCAGGTATCTAAAATGTATTTTATACTTCAGTCTCTTGCTATAAGGCATAGCCTAAACTGTTTTTCTTGAAGCTGTTGAACTCAGGTAGAGCCAGAGAAAAAAATATGTCATGTATGAAACCTTACTGGGATGCATTATACCTAGCATCAGGCACATAGTAGGTAATTTATTGATGCTAGTGAATTTGGATGATTCTTTAAAGCAAGTATCAAGAATCTTCATTAGTAGTTATACTTATGATATGTACATATATGTCATAATGCAGTGTTAAAAATATTGAATAGATTTCCTAGATATAAGGAAAATTTTGATGTTTATGTGATTCTCTATGAATTAGAAGAAAAAGGTAGTACAATTCATAAATGAATAAATACCAATGAATTAAAGTTCTCAAATTACTATTTTTCGAACTCAGTGAGTACATCTAATCATAATCCTGTGTCATAACACGGTGTCACAAAATGTGTATTGCTCAGCCATTAGAAACAATACAAGTTCATTTCTTATTCACATAAATTCCAAAACAGGTTTTCTCATCAGTGGATGGTTGTCTGATTAGTGAGTGATTCAAGGACCCAGACCAATTTCATTTTATGGTTCTACCATCTTCCTTGTATGGCTTGCATGGTGCTGATGTGAATTAGATCTACTGAAGGGAAAGAAAGAGCAGGGAAATGGCACCGTGGAGGTTCTCGCGGGTCTGGACCCGGAGGTGCTACACATACTTTTGTCCACATCCCATTGGCTAGAACTCAGGCGTAGGTCTTCACCCACAGAGGTGAAGAGGACTAGGACTGCAATCTCACTGTGTATCAGAGTACAGTGATCAGCAGCAATTTGGTCTTAAATCACTCTTGACTTGTGAATAAAATGACTCCAATGTGATTATCATACTCTTGTTTAGGATGTTTACTAAGAGAACTGATAGCTTTAAAACATCAGGCATATATTGAATGCTTGAGCACAAAATTCTAGTTTAAGGACTGCTGAGCTTTGATGCCTTGGTCATGACAACTTCGAATATCAGGGAGAGAACCTTTGAATCCAAATACTTTTTTGTGTGTAAAAGGCCTACCCACAATAACATTCATTTGCAGAAGGAAATGATTTATTGCTCTCTGTGGATAAGTGCCAAAAAAAAAGTTTTCTACTAAAATATGGTGCCAGTGTTTCCATATAAACACAATTTTACCATATTCAGAGATGCGGAACATTATTTTTTCATAGAATTTAAAGGTTTGGAGATGTAAGGGTCCTCATAGAGTCCTTGTGTTGTTAAAAACTTGAAAGGGGTATTTAATATTTATAGTTTGAAAACTTGTGCTGTAGAAATGATACACACCATATCTAGAGGACACTTGCAGCTTTCCTTTTTCCAACTTAGGTGGTCTGCTTACCAAGGGACATTGCTTCATGTTCTCTTTCATTAAAGAAACACTTACTGGGTGTCACCTTGCTGTGTGATGAATTCACACTTCGTCCTTAGTTCTCCAGAACATGGAGTCACTTGTGGGGAAAGAAGCTCCTAATATATGGAGTCTAACACAGAGTGAATACCCTGACCCAGGGAGGAGTGAAGGAAACTAGTGTTTGTGAGGAAACTATGCTAACTTTTTACAAAAACATAACATTATTTTGGTCCTGGAAAATTAACAAATTTTTGCCTGGAATGGAAAAGAGAGTATGAAGGCAAAGAGCAGCAGGTACAAAGAGGTAAAACTCTCAAAGTGCATGACATAATCGGAATCCTGGAATCCTGTAAAGTGCAAGATTTGGGGGAGGGACTGTGGGATGTGCACCTGTCTCAGTAGGTTGGGCTGATTTTACAGCCCATACTGAGCACTTTTTGCTTTTTTCTGTAAGTACTGGGAAGCTATACCAGATCTTAATTTGAGCAAAAGATAATCAGATCTCTACTTAAGAGAGATAGCCTTATTAGCTGGGCCAGTAATGTGTTCATGTTGACAAGAACAGAAGCAGGGGAGAGAGGCCTGCGGGGAGTCCCTGGAGGTGTCAGGACAAAATGCATGGGGTGGGAAGAGGGGGGGCAGGAGGGAGCGCCAGCGTCAGTGAGAAAGAGTGCTTACAAGTAAAATTGCTAAAACTTGGTGATGAGTTCATTTTTGAAAGTTTTTTTTTATTTGTCATGAGAAATTGAAAGAGTAAGGTAAAATATTGACCCAAGAAGAAGTTTATTTTAAATATAATTATATAATTTATGGATCACATCATGTGCCAAGCCCAAGAAAACAAGTTAAAATGCACAAGAAAGTTATCACAACCTTCGATGTTTTCTTATTGTGACAACATTTGATGTTTCACTCTGGTTTCATCGGGATTTTGACCATTGTTCTAATTTTATTAATTAGTTAAATATTTATAGAGCACCAAAATGTGCTCAGAAATGAACTAGGTCATAAAGACAAATTACAAAACCATTGCATGCAAGGAGTTTATATTCTGTTAAGGGAGACAATAGTATATCAGATGAACAAGAAAATATAAACAATGGCAGATGGTGATAAGAGTTATAGGGAAAAATAAAGCAAGGAGAGGGACATGTGCCGACTTATGGCTCTGGTATCATATAGACGGTGATTATAGAGAAAGTGACATGAGAGGAAAACCTGAAGGTAGTGAGGAAAGAAGCTAAGTGGATGCCTAGGCCATGTAGAGGGACAGCAATGGCCAGGACTAAGGTGTGAGGAACCGCAGGGGTGGCACTGTGGCTGGGAGGGAAGAGGGGGAGTAGCTAAGGTCTGCCAGGAGAAGGAAGGGCACATCACGTCAATCCTGTCAGGCTGTACTCAAGATCCTGGTGTTTTCTCTGAATTAAACAGGAATGTTGAGGTTTTAAGGAGAGATGTGACATCATCTAGGTTTTGAAAGGATAGCGTTAGCTTCTGAGTTGAGAGTAGCCTGCAGCAGCCCACGCAGGGAGGCCATGAAGAGGCTCCCTCAGCAGTTCAGTGAGGAACTCGACCAGGCCGGTGGTGCAGGTGATGAGCAGTGATGAAATTCAGATTCCTTGTGCTGACAGGCTGGATGTGTGGTGTGAGATACAGGAGTCAAGGATGACGCCAAGGTGTTTGGTCTACACAACTGGAAGGATAGAATTAATTAACAGTGTCAAGATGGGGAAAGCCAAAACGTGGTGTGGAAATATCAGGAGTTCAGTTTTATCCTTTTTGGTTGCTGTGTCTAGGAGGTATGCCAGGTGGAATTTCCAGGTAGGCAGTTTTATGTACAAGTCTGAAGTAAAAGTATGTTGTGACTATATTTGAAGAATAAAATAGAATACATTTAAAACATAGCAAATAACTAAAATATCATCTATTCATAAATACTTAAAAATATAATAACATTTCAACATAAATAAGGGAACTTGACAAGAATACAGACTTTTTATAAAAGTGTACTTCTCAGTCACTTTTCTGTTTTTTCATATTATCTTAAAATTATTTTTAACAGATTTTTAAAAAATAAGTGTTAAAGGAGTACTTAAAAGGTGGCTTTTATTTCCCTTGATGTTTAGAAAGTAAGTTTTCCCAAATACATAATGTGGTATTGTCATAATACGCATTACACTTACTATGTTTACCTGTTTTCTGCTTTTCAGTAACAAGTTTCTCGGCAGGTTGACACATTGATTGCCAAAGAACAGAATTACTTTGTTGTTAAAGAGCAGGGGTTCTGGAACACTTCCTGGGTCTGCAGTTTATTAGCTGGTGAACTTGGGCCAGTTACTTACTATTCTTATGTCTCATTTTCCTTAATAATAAACTGGAGATGATACAAATATGGATGGTTGCAAGAATTAAATAAGTTAATTCAGATAATGTACTTAGAGCAGTGCTGGGTATAGACAGAGTAATAAATAAATAATATAATAAATAAAATAAATGTTAGTGGTTACTATCTGCTATTAATTGTTTACTGCATGTCAAAACTTACTCTGGGCACTTTGCATATATTATTACAGCATAATTTCAAGCTACATTTTTCTGACCAGAATATACTTACCACACACATTAACAGCATTAATGGGAAACTAAATTTTAAAACATTAATTTGAATTCTACCACCTCAAATTAATGACAGGTTCTTTTTTGTTAATTCGTCTCTCATCCTGTTTGTATATTTAGTATATTGTTTTGTAACTTTCAGTATTGCAGGATGGTCATAATGCTTACATATTTTAATGTAACAAAAATTACTTAGTAAATATCTCTGATGGATATTTCAATTTCCTAAATGATAAATCATGCTGGCATATGCTATTATGAATTTTGTGTATTTCCTGGCAAATAATTCCCATTATTTTACTTATTTTCTGATGTTAAATTCCTAAAAGTGGAATTACTAGGAAAAGGAATATATGCTTCTTGTCGTGGAAACATTTTGCCAAATTTCCTTTAAAATTGTAGCCTACCCTCTGATTAATAATGCATAGTCACTGCTGGTAATATATATTTTTATTTTCCTAACTTGGGAGATATTGGTAATATACTGATAACCTCATGTTTCAGTAATATTTATTATTTGGCTAAGTTGAGGGGACATTGTGATGGAAAACTTGGGTGCTGGAATTAGGCTGACTGGGTTCAAAGTCCATATAACACCTGGCTGAATGTGTGATCTTAAAAAGTTACTTACCTATACTCAGCCGCATTGGTTTCCTGGTCTGGTCTATTCTGTAAAGCATGAATAGTACTCTAGCTGGGCTGGTGTGTCTACTATAAGGAATGTAAGAGGCATGTATGGAAATAACATAGTTTCTGACATTTTACAAAATAGTTATTGCATCTAATTTTTTCCTATCTGTACTTTTGGTTATTAGCATGATGAGTTATATTGAACAATTCTGATGCTTGCTCATATTTTTATTTTCTGTGAATGAACATTTCAGTTTTTGGCATATTTTATTCTAAATAATTTATATGTATTTTCATAGAATATAGACCATATCATGGCTTTTTTTGTTATTTTGGCTTTCTATAGTTCCTTGGTTTGCTGTTTTTCTGTTCTTTTACTTTATTATGTTTGAGAAATATAGGATTCATTACAACATCTTTTTATATATTTGGTAAATAGTTCTGTTTTTATGACAGTATTTACATGATTTGAGCTACTTTATTGAAACTCTTTATCAGTTTAGTATAAAACATGAAGTATGGATCTAAATCAGTGCAGATGTGTCTAGAATTTCAAAAGTGTTATATCCTGATAAACCTACTATGTCAAAATTTTTAAGTTGAAAATGCATTTAATAGACCTAAGCTACTGAAATTCTTATCTTCCAACACAGTGTGCTGTAGAGTGTGGATGGTTTGTCCTTGTGATGGTGTGGCTGACTGAGAGCCTTAGTTAGCTGCTTTCACATTGTGAGAGATTATTATACTGCCTCTTGCTGGCCTGGGAAAAGATCAAAGTTCAAAATTCAAGTATCCTTTCTACTTAATGCATACAGTTTTCACTCTATCATAAAGTTCAACAGTGGCTAGTGGAAGCATCCTAAGTCAGGGACTGCATTTCTAAATTCTTGACCTTTATTCTTTGCTATGCTATTGTTTTCCAGTAGCTAAGGCTATTTTTCTATAGAAATAAATACAAAAAACCAGCTATGAAATGCTTCTTAATAAGAAGTCTAGCTATTGCACTGTTTGGTACTCTACCTTGTAAAAAGCTAATTTTGCAGAAGTTACGGTAAGGTAACTTAAAAAAATCTCTATAATCAAGAAAAATGAAGTAGTTCAGTTCTTATTCGCATCTTTATTTGGAAAAGAAAGATGAAAATAATTTTCTTATATGTCTGTCTGTTAAAGATGGCATGGTGGTCTGAATGTGTGACCTAAAATTCATGAGTTGAAACTCAGTGGCCAGTGTGATAGGATTAAAAGTGGGGCCTTTAGCAGGTGTTCGTGCCAGGAGGGTAGAGGGTCAAAAAAGGGCTTGAGAGAGGGGGTTCATTCTTTTCTCTCCTGTTTCATATGAAGGTTTTCCTGCTACACAGTGTTTGTACCATCTAGATGACCCCAGCGCAAGGTGCCACCTTGAAAGCAGAGAGCTGCCCTCACCTGACACTGATCCTGCTACCAGTGCCTTGGTCTAGGACTTCTCATCCTCCAGACTGTGAACAATAAATTCCTGTTGTTTATTAATTACCCAGACTCGGGTGTTTTGTTAGAGCAGCTCAAATGGACTATGTCAGATAGTAATTTCGTTTTTTGAGAATTCTTGGGCTGTTATGAGAAGAAGACAGTTTAATTCTGAAAAAAAAAAAAAGAAAAAAAAAAGCCATAGAATTTCTAGAAAATTGGTTTTCAGACACTGAGCATTTTTTTTCCCTGCACTTGGAATTGAACCCAGGGACACTCTACCACTCAGTTATGTCCCCAGCCCTTTGTATTTTTAATTTTAAATCAGGTTTTTGCTAAATCGTGCCCAAGTTGTCTATGAATTTAACAATACTCTTGCCTCAGCCTCCTGACCCACTGAGATTACAGTTGTGTGTCATCACACCCTGCAGACACTGAACCTTTAAAAAATACCTTGTGTCATTTTTCCTTCATAGTTTAAGAAATTTCCACTTTATGTTCTTTGGTCCAAATTCTGGGTCTGTTGTTTTTTAGGGGTGTGACCTTTGGCCTGTTAGCCTCAGGCCTCAGCTTTCTCTTCCTGGTCTGCAAAATAAGAATTGTAATCCCTCCCTTGAAGGACTGATAATTAGCCATATGCTTCCGCTGCTTCCAGCTGGTGTCATTCTGATTGATCAGTGCCTGTGTCACAGTGATTACTAAATACATTTAAAGTTCCCTCTGCTTTCAGGGTTGCTGTGAGGACGGAAGATGGTGTCTTTTATTTGCTTCAGGGTTAGGTGGTGGTGATGGGAGATAGACGGTCCTCAGAAAAGCCATCAGGATCATGCAGAGAAGAGAACCTTTCTGATGGCCGCATCTTCCTCCTCCAGCCCTTTTTAGCAGAGTGTCATACTGATAGAGTGTTTTATGTGCCTTAACTGTGTTGAGGTGGAAGAGACTAGAAACCATCACTCTGGGTAAGTGGTTCTTAACCAATACTTCCCAGTAAAATCACTTGGGGAAGTTTAAAAGTTAAACTCTGAAGTCAGGGCACTAGTTCCCCCTCTCTTTCCCCCAGATGATGATTCTCTTGCTCTCCTGGGTTTGAGAACACATGCTCTGGAGTTTTTCTGTGACAGTGCAATGCTGCCCTTTGTGTCTGTCTTGCACATTACTTTGTAGGGCTCTTTGTACATGTGCTTTCAGGGCTCCTTGACTTACATTGGGGTTTTTGCGGGAAGCCACCTATGACCTGCAATAAAACCTCAAGCTTGGTTGAGGGAAATCTGACTTCAGGAAGTCACAATTGTGGAAAATTGTTGGAGATTGCCTGTAGTATGTGGTTGCCTTGAAGCTGGTTCACCGCTGGAGTTTGAATGCAGGCCCTAGAAGTGGGTTTGAACCACTAGAGCCAAATGACTTGCTTAACTCCACCCCATCCTTTTTCTCATGGAAGAAGCTCCTACTAGTCCCCCTTTGATCTGTACCACTATAAATAAACTAAGCAAGGGCTCCGTTTTTTGTTAGAGCCAGTCCCTTATGGATGGCTTAATCTGTCATGCCCCTGTTTCAAAAGATAATCTTGTCTCCTGTCATTTTTTATGATAAATAAATTTTTCAGCTATTGTTTTGCAGCCAACCCATCCACTCTATAGGAACCTTTTCCCTCGCTCACGTGGGATGTGCAGCAAGAGGTTACATTCTGATCAATCCATCATGATCTGGAGATACCATAAATTGAAAATGCATTTAATCCTCTGATAAGTTTATAAAACATTGCAAAGTAGAAAACTCATCAGTTCAACCCTCATTAGGTTGGGGAATGTCTGTATTCTAAGGAGTCTTCTGGGACTCCTTATTTGTTCCACAAATAATAATGTAAAATACTAATAGACTGATCATTTTGTGCCATGGTTTATTCTAAGTACCTTAGATATCTAACTTAATTTTCATGACAACTGTATGGGATAAGTACATTCGGAAACAGGTATAAAAGAAGCTAAATATCTTGCTTAGGGTTACATGCTAGTATGCGGTAGAGTTGTTCCTTGTAGGGATAGTATCAGCATTTATCTTCCTGCCTGTATAACTGAGTACTTACAGTGTGCCAGGGACACATAGTGAACACAGAAGTGAACAGCACAGACAGAAATATTCTTAAGGATCATACTTCTAGTAGAAGTTCTAAGAATTTTGTTTTAAAATGCTCCTGAGTTTTAATTAAGGTCTTGTGTGTCAGCAAATATTCTACCACTGAGCTGTTCCCATATCCCATATGATTAAAAATTAAAAATATGTAGTATTCTTACTTGAAAAAATGTTTTATTGGTTTTGGGGAGAAGATGAATTAGTGAATGTTTATAGAAAAGAATTCCCCATGCATTGTCCAGACTTTCTCAAGACTGTTTGGTTTTCTCCTGCAGTTTTAGGTTTGGGTTGCTTTTGCAGTCTTCTCATAGAGATGGGCTCCAATGCTTCTTTTCCCCTCCCCCTTTTGTTTCCTAAAGTGGAAAAACTTGAGTGCTCAGAACTTTATTAACCCTCATTTACCTTTACAACCTCTTTTGTGGCATCCCTTTGTGGCATACACATTGCTAAAAAGCTAAACTAATTCAAGCTAAAATATTATGGTTGGTGATTGCTTCAGGACCTACCTATTCTAAAACCAGCTGTGTTTTTGCAGAGCATCAGTGTGAACTCTAAAGAAAGAGCTGTGTGGGAATTTCAGGCACTGGGGCACAGCCAGTGGAAGTATTTTTAGTCCTGGGCCCTTTCATCACCCTTCTAGTCACATCACTTAAACAGCTGCTTACTCTGTGTGTGTGTAAACAAGTTCTTCTCCCTCCTCCCCGAGGATCTAGATTTGAGACCCTTATTCAGTCCTTCACAAATATAGCTTTGGTTGTGACCTTTCACTCTAATCTGGACACTCTTGAGATTTTCAAGTACATGCTGACAGGGATTTTGTGAGAATATGTAAGTATCTGCTTCAGGGTAAGAAACAAACCTTTTAGCATGGAGCTCACCCTGTGCTGTACACTTGGACACAGTTGGTAGTACCTTAATAGTGTAGCCAAATTTGCCCAGCAGACATGGTTTTTGAAACATTGGCTTGAAAACATTTTACTCATTTGTTGTTAGAAGAGAGATTTCCTGCCAAAATGAACAGTTTCTAAAACAGTCTGTCGTCCTGAGTGTGCATTCTCTCCTGCTTATTCCCTTCAGTCATTTCCAGCTTCTCATGATTGGTAAGTAGCTGCATGGATTGAATTTGCCTGCATTTATTGCTAGTTTTAACCACAAAACTGTAAGATCCTTGAAGCTGGTAGTGCATCATTCAGTGTGTTCTTCCCATACCTCAACCCACAGGGCCACAGAAACCTTCAGTATGTACCTGTGGAAAGGAATAAGAAGGAATTTTCCTAGGGCCCTAGACCTTGACTGTGTGGAGAATTTTAAATGGGGTGATCTGGAGCCCAAGTAAATGGTTTATCTTTCACACACAAAAAGTTATTACTAAATGAATTAAAAAGCCATCAGAATAAAAGCTATCCACAAAAATCTTAATTTTCTTGGAGAGCCTTACATAGCTACAGATTCCCAGGGAGTCTATCAGTGGAAGTAGGTGATCGCTCGTCTGTCTTCCCAGTGGGGTTGTGTTCTCTGAGGCAGAGGGTGTGCTTGGCTTCTTGGTTATTCCCAGGAAAATACAGAATGTTCCCTGAAAAAGGGTTTTTGAAATGCTTAATACCTCATTATTAAGACACGGTTTTCCTCATAAAAATATGGTAATGATTTGCAACAACAAAAGCCTTTACTCTGAGAAGTTAAAAGGGATCAGCACTTTTAAGAAGGATACTAACTTATTCTCAGAGAGCAGTTGTACTTAAGGTTGTAAAATAAAAATAATGAAGTCTGAAAGATAGATATGTTTTCAGTTCTTATAGATGTTAACAAAACCGAATAGATATTTAACGGATACTCAGAAACTTCATAAATTGAAAAGTTGTACATTTAAATTGATTGGGGGAAAAAACTCGATTCATGTTACTTTTAGTGCTAGCTTTAACCATATAACATGTTGCTAAAATTAGAATTTTCAAAAATATAGTATTCACAATAATTAGAATAATGGACTCTAAGAGAGATCATTAGAGTGCACAGTGTGCTTTAACTCTTACCAGCTGGGCAGGGCACACCCTTTCTATTCCTCAGATTTTGCCTAGAAGCTTTAAAAGCATCTGTTTATAAACTGGAACCAATACTTAAGTGTCACTGGATTAACACTTCAGAATTTCATGTTTACACATATATTTCACAACTCTCTTTAATATGCTTTAAAGCTGGCTGAGACTTATTTATGTGTTACACAGCTATACTCAGTTCCATAATCTATAGCTACTTTCTTTTGAAATTAAATTTATTGCCCCTGAAAATTGTGGTGAAAATAAAGCCAAAAGGTGTAGCAACCTACTAATTGAAAGCATGTATTCTGTAGCTAGTATGCATGAGTATGCACTTGAGAGGTAAGTTTTATTTAGATTTTTTGAAGTTTAATACTAGCCAAAAAATTCAGTATCATTAGAAAGTGTTCTTCAGAAAGTACTTTTAGTTAGGATTTAGCTAGAGGGCATATATATATATATATATATATATATGTTATATGCATATGTGTGTACACACATATGTATCATTTAAAATTATTTTTATTTTCTTTTATTTAAACCTAATCTATAATCCCAAACAGATTCTATCCAAGAGTATGAATCAAAATTAATGAGTCCAGTAAAACAGCAGAACATATGAACTATTAAATTCAATTCTATAAAACATTTCTTGAACTCATATTTACTAGATTTGTACCAGCATATGAGAACAAATGTGTTCTAGAAGTTTTCTGATGGAGTTTTTGTGTCTTCTAAATATAGGATCATGTCATCAGGAAATAGGAATAGTTTTGAGTTAATAATCCCTTTTCATAATCCCTTTAATTTCTTTCTTCTGTCTAATTGCTCTGGCTAGAGTTTCCAGGACTATGTTGAATAGAAGTGGTGAAAGAGGGCGTCCCTGACTTGTTCCAGTTTTTAGAGGGAATGGTTCCAATTTTTCTCCATTTAGAATGATGTTGGCCTTGAGTTTAGTGTATATAGCTTTTACAATTTTGAGGTATATTCCAACTATTCCTAGTTTTTCTAGTGTTTTGAACGTGAATGCTGTTAAATGCTTTTTCTGCGTCTGTGGAGATAATCATGTGATTAAGTCTATTAATGTGATGAATCACATTTATTTATTTCTATTATGTTGAACCAACCTTGCATCCTTGACATGAACCCCACTTGATCATGGTGCACTATCTTTTTTTGGGGTGGGGTACCAGGGATTGAATTCAGGGCCACTCAACCACTGAGTCACATCCCCAGCCCTATTTTGTATTTTATTTAGAGACAGGGTCTCACTGAGTTGCTTAGCACCTGCAGGGGCTTGCTTTGAACTCGTCATCCTCCTGCCTCAGTCTCCCAAGATGCTGGGATTATCGTCTTGTGCCACTGAGCCCAGCTTGCACTATCTTTTTAATATGTTTTTGTATGCAAGTTGCCAGTATTTTATTAAGAATTTTTGCATTTATGTTTATCAGGGATATTGGTCTGAAGTTTTCTTTCCTCAATATGTCTTTGGTTTTGGTATCAGGGTGATAATAGCTTCGTAGAGTGAGTTTGGAAGGGTTCCCTCCTTTTCTATTTCATGGGATAAATTAAGGAGGATTGGTGTTAGTTCTTCTTTGACAGCCTGGAAGATCTTGGCTGAGAATCCCTCTGGTCCTGTGCTTTTCTTTGTTGGTAGCCTTTTGATGGCTTCTTCAATTTCATTGCTTTAAAATTGATCTATTTAAATTTTTATGTCCCCTTGATTCAATTTGGGTAGGTTGAATGTCATTAGAAATTTGATGTCTTCAAGATTTTCTATTTATTGAAGTATAAATTTTCAAAATAGTTTCTGATTATTATCTGTATTTCAATAGTGTCTGTGGTGATATTTACTTTTTCATCATGGATTTTAGTAATCTGAGTTTTTTCCTTCTTTCTCTTGGTTAGTTTGCTATGGGTTTATCAATTTTATTTAAATTTTCCAAGAACCAACTTTTTGTTTCATTGATTCTTAAAATTTTTTTGGCTTTGTATTCTTTTAAGGAATGAGCTCAATGCAATGAACTTTCCTCTTAGAATAACCTTTGTAGTATCCCAGAAGTTTTGATATGTTTATTGCTATTCTCATTTACCTCTAAGTATTTTTTTATTTCATCCCTGATTTCTTCTGCTATCCCTTGGTCATTCAATAGCATATTACTTAGTCTGCAGGTGTTACAGTAGGTTCTATTTTTTGTTTTATTGCTGATTTCTAACTTTATTGCATTATGATCTGATAGAATGCAAGATATTCTCTCTCTTTTTTTTGTATTTACTAAGAGTTGCTTTATGGCCTAAAATATGGTTTATATGGTTTATTTCAGGAAATGATCAATGTGCTACTGAGAAGAATGTGTTTCAGTCATTGATAGATGAAATATTCTATATATGTCTGTTAAGTCTAAATTCTTAATTGTACTTTTTAGTTCTATAGAATGTGATACAAATGCTAAAAATAGTTCTAAATTTATAAGTTTAAAAAAGACAAGGTTTGTAAATGTTTCTTGGTTTGCAGCCTGGGTTTACCTTTTGTCAGTAGCTAGTTTTTAAGAACAATTGGTTGCTTTTGATAAATTCATATCTTCTGCATCCTAATGAATCTTTCAGTTTTTCCTTTCCCTGCTCGTACAGTTAACGGGATACTTCTGCTGCCAGTACATAGCTCTGTGTGACACTTACTTTACTGTGTGGTGATTTCTTATTGTCTTAGTACTATTTGTATTGCTATAATGGAATACCTGAGGTTGGATAATTTATAAAGAACAGAAATTTATTGGCTCACAGTTCTGGAAGCTGCAAAATCCAGGATCAAGGTGCCAGTATGAGTTTGGGGCCTTCTTGTTGTGCCATTACATAGCAGATATGTAAGAGTAAAGAGACAAAAGGGGGCCAAACTCACCCTTTTGTTATGGCATTGCTCATCTCCCAAAGGTTCCACTTTCCAACACCACCACCATGGCAACTAATGTTCAACAGGAATTTTGGAGGGAAAAAATATTCTAACTAGAGCATTCATTATATCTATGTTTTGTTTTTTAATCTTGGAGCAGGACTTTCTAGAAAGTAGGGACTACTTCTAATGTTTGTAGTCAGTGCTTCCTAACATGTCAGACATATTTTATAGTGGTTGGATATGTATGAATTAATACATGGAAAGGAAAAGGGGAAAGTGGAAAACAGGGAAGAAAGAATGAGGAGAAAAATGGACAGGGTTGAAGAGAAAGAGAGGGGGAAGAATAGGAGATGGGTAGCCATCTCTCATTCCTGTCCTCTTCAAGTGAAACTAGATGTTACCCTAAGTCCCTGGGCTCTGGAGAGGTCATCTCTTAAACCCATCTGGATGCCCCTTAGCAGTGATACCTGTGACCAAAGGACTTTGGCCTGAGATGAGTCTCTAGGGCTTAGATTAATGTCACTGCTGTAGGCTTAGTCCTTTGATGACTAGTTTGGGTGCGTTTCCAGGATGCACTCCAACCTAGGTATATGGGGACCTGCCAGCCCCTAGTTAGTCCCCTGAGGAGCAATGTTACCTCTTACCTACTTACTGAAGCTCAGAGACATTTTTAGTGTAATATTCTGTTCTTCCCACAATGATGCTATGGTGATTTTTTTTTTTTTTTTTGTGAGCCAACCATTGAGTGATGATTGCATTTGAATGGGAAATGATTATTCCTAAAATGTGTGCTTTAGATATATTTTTGATTCCTGGTTAAAAAGTATCGATGATATAAAAAAAATGTTTTCAAGTTAATTTTTGGTGTCAATGTTTGGCAAACATTCTCACAGGCAGCCATTGTTTATGCTGTGGTATTAACTTTCCTGTTCACCACAAACACTTTTAAATGCTTAGTTGAAATATTTTGAAACCATTTGTTATTGAGGTTGTGGTGCCCTTTCTCAGCTCACATCCTAAATTAGCCTTACCAAAGAGAGAGAGAGAGAAGTGCTTACAGAATTCTGAGACAAAGCCAGTTTTCAAAATTTTGGTTAAAGCTGGAGTGGAGTGAGCCAAGGGAAGGGGTCCTTTACTGTTACAGAGCTGGTGGGAGAACTGACTTAATGGAAAATGGTTTCCCTTCATGTACTTGCTTCTCTCCTGGTGGGCTGCCAGCTTCCGTGCATGGACATGTGTGAGTTGGGTAAAAGCTGATTTTTGGAACTGTACTTTGGGAAGCTCTGCCCCCATCTTGGAGAACTGGTGGTTCTGGGAAACACCTAGCAGAAAAGGAAATTGTGTTCACAGTTTGAGTTTAAAAAAAAAAAAAAAGAGAGAGAGAGAGAGGCTGATTACACACTTTAATCCTGTACTGCACACACAGCCCAGCCTTCCTCTGTGGTCAAATACTGATCTTACATTTACTTCCCAGGGCTATCATCTGCCTGAGATACAGCACAGGAGAGATTGGCTGTACCTGTCGGAGCAGTCCACAGATCAAAAAATAATTTATGTTTGCAGTCTTTGAGTTTTTGAAATTAAAGCATCATTTAGTGTTTAAAATTTCTTTAGAATTTTAGTGAATAAAATTAAATGTTTAATTGAGCACCAGGTCAGTGTTTAAAAGTCTAAACCATTTTTGATGTGTTGATTTGCCAGGTAATTCTAATTAGTTTGATCATTGTCAATGCTTTTCCATGCATCTGCTGAGGTGGGAGCTGAGGGAATCTTCCTCACAAGAAGGATTTCTAAACTTTTACTTCCCCACAAATGCCCTAGTTAATCAAGTACTCCCTTTGTACTGGTGTGTACCTCTGTGGTACTGCTAATTATATTGTATGCTGATTGTCTTTTCAATATGATTTCTAGACTGTGAGCATATGAAAAGAATAAGTATCTTTTTTAAAGTATATATTATCCTTTTATTCATTGATTCATAATTTGCTGCCATCGTTCAGGGAGTCTTGGATTTGGCCTTCAAGACAAGGCTGTGCCCTTTTTTGTTGTTGGTGCTGGGAATTGAAGCCAGGGCCTTCTGCATGAAAGGCAAGCACTCTACCAACCGAACTACATCTCGAGACCCAAGAATAAGTATCTTAATTACCTGTGAAACCACTTTATGGTTTAGCCCCAAGTGCAGAACTAAGGTAGTGTATCCACATAATGTTTGAACTGATTGTTTTTTAAACATCCTAGATATTTTCTAAAAATTTCATTAGAATAAACAAATTATAGAATCAGTCTTTTTTTGTTTTTACTGTCTACGTGGCCTTTGGAGACTATGAGAGGATGAAAGCACTGAATTATGAAAAAGGAAACACAACCTTATTTTAAATATTTGATTCACACACACAAGTAAACTTCCCCATTAAATGAGGGAGACCAATCAGTGGGGGAGCTTTGCTGGTATATTTTTGAAGAGAAACATTTTTATATTAGGTAAAGTTTTTATTTTGGTCTGTGAATGTAGTAATGTATGATGTTAAAATTACTGTCCAGTTTCTGTTTTCTGCAAAAGTTGTGTTATTAAAAGGCACAGGTGTGACTGGAATCCCTATCAGTTTATTAACCAATTCAAATGGACATTTTGTTTCACTGCTGTATTAGGAAGAATGATTTGGGGTATTAACAGAACATTTCAATCACAATGAACTGAACAAAGAACAAAGTATATAATCTCTCTTCAATAGATGTCCTGGTAGTTTGAGTGCCAGGGGTGATTGATGCAGATAAGGGGCTCAGTATTGTCATTGCAAACTCAGGATTTTTTTTTTGGCAGGGTGGGAGAAAGTATATTTCCAATCTCTGACATGTGTGTTGGACCCACCTTCTCACTGTTAACATCAGACATTGCCTTCAGATACGAGGACATTTCAAGAGGGAGAATCTTGTATTATGCTTTTTTCTTCAAATGGAAGAAACCTTTCCCAGAAAGGTTTCCTCATAGCAGATTTGTTTTCTTGGCAAGAATGAGGCACTTTGGTTACCCTAAACCATCACTGGGAAGAGAAATGAATGACAATGGCTGGCTTAGACTTATCAGATGTGCTGAAATGGATTTATTCCCCAGCATCTGAGTGGTTACTATAATAGGTGAATTCTGCGCATGTACCAGCATCAAGATGCTTTATACAGTGTGGAAACAAAATGGATTTCATTGCATGTGAATGAAGATAGGTTTATGAGAAAATTAAAACATATAAATGTAGAGAAATGAAAAAAAACATAAGAAAGGATGTATTTTTCAGGTTTTCTGAATGTTGGACCCAGGCATACAATTACTTTTTATTATATTTTTATTTTTTTATTTTAGGTTTTTGCATTAAGAATATTACTTTTTTCTCCATGCCATAGTTACTAGAGCAGAATCTGAAAGTTTTTTCTTTGTGGGGAAAAAAGGAATTTTATAATGATTTCATGAAAAGAATATAAATTCATATTTTATTTCTATTTTTTAAGTTTTGGGCCAGGCAAAAAATTTAAATATGGACTTACTAGAGATCTTATACTGAGAGACTTCTGGCTGCGCTGTGTTGGTAGCGGGGCTGATAGCTTGTGAAGAAGGTTAAGGTTCAGGAAGGGTTGGGGGATGTTGCAGATGTTATTCCTCTGTCAGGCCCAGACATTTGCACACCTGCAGCTCTGGGGTCTTCTTTCAACTTGCTTAAAAGCTCACTTGGGGCCAGACTGCTTCCAGATTGACTTCCTGCCCACTCTGTTCTCTTTTCCACTGTGCTTTTCTTACTCTCATTTGTTTGTTAAAGACATTTTGGAAGGAGGGGATTTGTTCTTGCAGACTTTAGATTTTCTTATAATATTAAAAAACGGAATCATGGAGATTCATATTGTTTTTTTTTCTTTCTATTCAATTACTGTCACCATTCTTAAGGTGATTATAAAGAGAATCTAGTAAATGTATTCTTTGGGGAATACCAGTGAAGGAGAAACATCTGGAAAGTTCTGTACAATAATAAAAAAATGGAAACAGATGCATAATTGCTACTCTCCCTCCTGTCAGAAGTCTCTGTTATTAGTAATTTAGGAAAAATTTCATTCTGCCTACCCACAGAAAAGGTAAATATATACTTAAAATATTAAATTGTTGAAATCAGTAGTTTTCTATTAGTCATATTAATTTCAGTGAAAAATCCTACATTTCCAAGAGTAACAATTTTGCCAATAAAATGTAGACATTAAAATATTGTAACTGCCAAACAGATGTAAATTCTTTAATTAAAATTTATGATTAAAAATGCAACATAATACTTTAAAAAATGATATAATTATAAAAATAAGTTCCAAATACTGAATTGTAAAAAGAAATCTGTAGGATGTTAAGGAAGTAACTTTTCTAATAAGAAATCTAATTTAATTTGGCTCATTAAAGGAATACTGTTCCTAAAATGGCATTCTGTGTAGTAGTTGTTCTCTTTTCCTCATTCCTAATCCCTCTTTCTCTGGTATAGTAAGTTGAGACTAGAGTAGCAAAGCGCCCCGCTTTGCAGAGTGAGAGTTTTAAGTGGTGATTCTTCTATCTTTGACGTTAAGTGGTATGATTATAATATAAAGGTCCATATCACATTTGAAAATGTAAACAATCCTTTGAAAATACAATGTATAAGAATTAAGCTCTATTTCTCAATCATATTATTTATGCTTCTGTCCTGTTTTCAAATTGCTGTCTCAGTCATTCCTTGATAGACTCCATAAATATGTGCAATAGCTTTATTATACCAGGCCCTTGAACTGATAGATATCTCTTCTCTCAACTTACTTTTTAAATTCTATTAAATATTCACTGATGGGGCTGGCATTGTGGCTCCGTGGTAGAGTGCTTGCCTAGCATGTGTGAAACACTGGGTTCAATTCTCAGCACCACTTATAAATAAATGAATAAAATTAAGGTCTGTTAACATCTAAAATATTTTTTAAAATATTCACTAATGCCTTTTAAACTAGTCTTTCTTTTTATTCTTCTTGTAATTAATTCTTTCTCTTATGACAGCCAGCAGGGCTTAGCTTCTAATAATTTGGAAGCATCTCTCTGTACTATGATGTGTGAAAGATTTAAAATACACATTTATTTTCACATGCAACTTTTGTGTTTAAAAGGGAGTAGAAAGAGAGAAGTTGCTCCATAAAATGAACGGGGTGAGTATAGAGTTGTCACTGAGGCAGTACTGTGGTGGTGACTGGAGTGTGAGTCAGAAGACGTCATCACCTAGTTCCAGTGAATGGGTGACTCACTCTGTTGTTCCTTTTTTCAGTTAACCAACTCATGGTTGCAGACAGAAATGCTGCCCTCTCAGTTTCACACCAGGTGTTTGTAAACATCAGATAAGATCACCCCTGAGAAAGTGTTTTAGCCTGAACAAACTTAACATACCTCCTGTTGCCTCTAGCATTTTATAAGTAAATGTGAACAAATAAAGATCAATTTGTGGCTTCCAGGCATTAACACTAAAATGGTGTTAAATTATTCATAGTTTATAATTAATTGGATTACTGAATGAGGCACTGTATAATCTTGATAGTTACTTTACACCCAGAGCTACAAAAATTAGTATTGTAGGGGGTGATACACATGATGAGTAAACAGCCTGATCTGAAGTTGAGGTTCTATTATTGTATTTGGATGGGATTCACATGTAGTAGGAAGTTGAATTATTTCCATGGACAGAATTATTTTTTATTTAAATGCATTTTAAGGAACACAGTTTAAAAGGAAAAAAGTTTAAAAGAGTTAAATGTAAATTTTTTCAAATGTATTCTACAGGGCATGGTAAGATGTTACTTACTGCTCTTTGATTAAAACATTTCAGGGTCACATAATTTTGTCTGATAAGCAATTTAAAGCATGTTAATTTATTGCAAAGCTCTCCAGAGTATTTCATATACTAGAGTGTATAATGAAATTTTTATGCAGCATTTTCCAACAGTACTCTAGAATGGATTTTCCCCCTCTACAAGTTCTGTAGGGCACAGTAGGGCACTTGTCTTCAGAGTGTGGTCTTGGGATCAGCAGCATCAGCACCACGTGGGCCCTACTCCAGACCTACTGAATTGAAATCTCTGAAGGTGTGGTCCAGCAGACTGGTTAACAAGCCTTCCAGGTGATTTTGATATGTGTAAGAACAGCTTACTAGGGGTTCTTGGAACATAGTTTGGAAAATAAATATCTAATGAATTTAAGATATATATGCTTTTAAAAGAAAGGCATTCTATTCTGAGTAGTGATATTTAGATCTCAAGTTTTTATGCTGAGGGGTGTGTATGTGTGTGAAATCGTCAAAGAAAAAGTAAAAGCACTTTGCCAAATACAAGAGGTATGGTAGAATGAACAAGGTGTTGAAAATTTATGATTTAGGATTTAGTAAAAGTGGGATTCCATTGCCTTTAGATTACATATTTGACCTCACATACTACATCTTGACTGTGCTCCAACTTTATACTTCCTTAAGTTAAAGAAATTCATACTTTACAATTGATGAATTAGTAAATTCTTTAGGATTTTAATTTGCACAGAGGTATGATTTTACCTTTTTCTTTAAGCTTCCTAACTCTACCAGTTTATTCCAGTAGGTCATAATTTCTTATGCTTCTGCTCTTAAATTATTTCAACAATTTATTGGAGCTTGTAGGCACTTGGTAGACCCTTTGCTAAGTACAGGACATACATTAGTAAACATAAACAGTACAGTAGCATGCACTTACAGTACATCGCACACAAAGTATAGCATGAAACAGGGACTTGCTCAAGAGGGAGTGTTCTGGTGAGGAAGCCCAGGATGCCAGCGAAAAAGATGGACACATAATCTAGACCTTGGGGATTATGAGAGGTTTCTCAGAGATAACGTAGAATGAAATATTTTTGATGTGATAGAGACAGTTTATTATTTTGCACAGTGATTAGCTAGTAAAATCTTTCAGGGATATACACCATTTTTAAAATGGAGAAGGAAAAATAGTACCTAGTTGGAAGACATCATGTAGGATAAAAGTCATGGCAGCTTTTGTAGAAAGAGCTTGAGAAAAAAAAAAAAAAGACCATAATTATACTGAATTTAATAACTTGGAAAGGAAATTTAATAAAGTAAGTATATTATATGGAGTTATTTTAAACATGTTCTGATAACTATATATGGACCATTATAAGAGAAAGTGAAAACTCTTGCATATATTTCTTAGAATGAATTGCCCTCAAAGTAAAAAATAAATTATTCATTTGGACAGTTTGGAAAGGGAACATTCCAAATTTAGGAAAAATAATATTAGAGATGTTACTAGAATTTTTCTAAGTTAAAAAAGGAAAAGTATTGTGTTAACACAATGTGTAATTATAGAATTCTTTTCATATATGTATTTACATTTCAGTGCTTCTATATATTTGCATTTGTAAATATAATTTTATCTGATAAATAAGCCACTTATGGCAGTAAAATAAATCTTCATTTTTAAATTTCAGTGCTTAATATGTTTTTGAGTGACTAGCTTTCATTAAATACCTGTTAATTATCAGCATCATATATAAGATTTGATATTACATAGTACATGGTTTTAAATTCTTTCTCCCTCCTCCCTTTTAAACTCTTTTAGGAATTGTTTCCTGGGGTTGCTCTTGGGAAAATACACCTCTATATACTGCCAAAATGTCTGAAATAGAGATGGATGTTAATACAATATGTATTGTTTTTTAAAAATTTATTGCTGAAGGTATATTGTCTGTTTCAGGCACTATTATTACTGAAGTTTAACTGGAGTCCCCAAGGGTCCACAGAGGAAGGTTCATTTGAACCAAGGGGTGGCTGCCGTTCTTGTTCCATCAGGCTGGTCCTGTAGAAAGATGGAATATAGATATTTCAGCCATACTGCTGGGTCAGATCCTGACTGCACGCAAATTGAGCAAGTCATTGAATTTTTTATGCATTTCAGAGTTTCCTTGTTTTTAAAATGCAGTTATAAATAGTGCCTACTTCATAGAGTTGTTATGATTAAAAAGGTCAATTGTTGCCAAGTGCCTGGAATAGTCACTGGCACATAGTTATCGGTAAATGTTAGTAATTGCATGTTTTTTTTTTTTTTCTGACCTTCAATAGCTTTTCATTTCTCTTAGAATGAAGAACAATATCCTTAACAAGGTCCATAAAATAGCCCCTGTATCTGGCTACTACTTATTCTTCGTGCTTCTCTTTTTTCCTCTGAATCTTTCAACATTCTTTCCGTTTTGGGGGAATTTGTACCTCTTCGTTAATACTGCTTTCATCATCCTTCCTTGACTCTTTTCTGAAGCTTCAGATTTGAGCTTAAGTTCATATCCTTAGCACATCCTCCCCTGACATTCCTACCAGCTGTCAACACTGCCCTCCTGCTGGGACCAGGTACTGTCCCTGTGTTACCAGATAATGTCCTGGTGGCATTTCAACAGTGTCATCATACCATTAGGTCATCTGTTGTCTTTCTACATCAGAGAGTTTTATGGACCCAGAGTTGTCTTAGCACACAGTAGGCACAGAATAAATGTTGAATGAGTGAGGGATAAAGAGTGAATTGTGAATAAATGGATTGCCCTTGGCAAACTTGGATATTATGCATGTTTAGGAATTATTGTACAGGTACCAGATAATCCTTATGTATTAGGTAAGACGTTTTTTGGCTGTTTTTCTTGAAAACAGAGAAAGTAGATATTTCACTGGATGCAGTTATGCTTGAGAACGACCCATACAGAGTATAGTATATTGTTTTCTTGATTTAGTGAATTTTTAATATTTGTAAATTGTGCTAAACAAAGTAGAAGTACACAGTACTTGACATATGCTAATCACAGTATGAACATTGCAAGTCATTTCCCATCATACCTGGGAATTTACATCTCTCCACCTTGAACATCTTTCCTAGCTGCTCTGGGGCTGCAGGAGGCACAGTTGTGTGGAGGAGCCCATCTGCAGGTGATCACCCTGAGGCTGTTGCCTGCAGGAAGCCACTCAGAATTGGGACAAGCTGGATGCCAAGGCTCCTGAAGGAGCTTTGCAAGTACAGATTTGTTTGGGGACAGATCAGGTCTATTAGGTTGTACTTTCCTTGCGTGTTTGTCTTCCTTATTTTTCTCCTGTCCCCTTTCTTTCCACACCTGTTCTACTTTCTTTCCAACCCTTCCTGTTTCTCCTTCTTTCTCCTTCCTTGCCCTTGCATACTTGAAAACATTTCTATTGTTCCCCTTTACCTCCTCTTTGGTTTAAAAGAGGGAGTTCTTTTCCCCCTTCTAAACTTCAAGATTCTTCTCCTTTACCTCTGACATAGGCAGTGAAAAACTGATCAAAATGAAGCCTATTCAAAGTCATTTAAACTCCTGTTCCACTGGAAGATGAAGGTTTGGCATAGAAAATGAAATTCTATAGTTAGAGCCTTATGAACCAGAACCAATAAAATGGTTCACCAGAATGGGAATGTTTTACACTTTCTGGATCACTGGTTATCCAGCACAGCAAGTTCAGTGTCACCAGCCCAAGAAGTAGCAGCTTTCTACCTTTTACTCTGAGAGGCAAAGAGCAGTGCCAAATAATAAAGGGTACTGACTTTTTCCTCACTGATGGAAGCCAGTTCTTAAGAATGAGTCTATCAGGGCTGAGGTTGTAGCTTAGTGGTAGAGTGCTTGCCTAGTATGTGTGAGGCACTGGGTTTGGTTCCCAGCAGCACGTATAAATCAATAAAGGTTCATTGACATCTAAAAAAAATATTAAAAAAAAGAATGAGTATCACTAAAATCTCAGAGAAATCTGAATATCGTGCAGTTTTTGCTTTTTTTAAAAATTTTTTTTCATAGGAGTAGTCTTTTCATTATGGGGTATTTGACACTAATTAACTTTTGCAGTTTCTGAGCCCTTTAAAAGTTATACAGGTATGTTATATGCAACTGGGTATACATGTCTGTAATCCCAGCTACTCAGGAGGCTGAGGCAGGAGGATAGTCAGTTCATAGTCAGCCTGGCCCCCTTGGTGAGACTCTGCCTCAAAATAGAAAGCAACAACAAACCCCTGCAAAGGCCTGGGGATGTAGGTTAGTGGTAGATTACCCCTGGGTTCAGTCCCACCCCGGCAAAATAAAAACAAACATACAGACTGTTGATTGTCTGAGTCATCGTCGGTTGTGTCCAGAGTCGTAGGGTGTTTTAATTTTCCATAGAACAGTGTGGATTATCTTTACAGCAATTCAAAAACTGTAAGACATGATTTATTGACCTTTTTGATAACGCTGTGCATACAAGTCTTCAACTACAAAGTCATTCCTTGTACATGTTAGCATTTTGTTTGAAATTATTTTCTTAAAGGAATGTCTTTTATAAATTGAATGACCTTATGGTGAAGTTAACAAGTGGTCAGGATTGCAATAAATTGAATCAGTTGGCAAAGCATCTTAACACTGTCACAGTAATAATCTCTTTGGTGATAAATGTGGCTTGAAAGATGCAATGATACATTTTAGTTTCAAAACATTACCTATAAATTTTGTAAAACTCAATTATTTAAAGATTCTCTTATGACCATGCTAATTTTTATTAAAAACAAAATGAAATCACCAGGCTTTTAGGATCCATCCTCTTTCCTATTGATGGTAGTTAATCTGGTAATGATAATGATGGAATATCTGTAAATTGTGAAGTTTTCAGTAATGTTTTTTGGTATTCTAATCTTTGTGGGAAGTCTTCTCTGGTAAACTACCTGAAGAAAATGATTGGTGGATAAGCTGAAGGATGTTATTTTAATAATAACTCACCTACATGTGGTGTTTCAGCATGCAGACATACTCTGATACAAGTTCTGTGCAACCAGAATTAAAGGAGTTTACTCAGTTTTACTGGTAAATAGGTTTTTTAGGCACATGCTGTGAAAATCAAAAGCGCAAGAGTGAGCGCTCCCTTTCCTCCTGTCTCCCATCTGTTCACATGTCCTTCTCAGAGATAATTGCTGGCACCAGGTTTTTGTTATCTGTCCGGATATAGCCTGTATGTGTAGAACTCTTGTGTTCAAACACATGCTACAGTATCTGTATGCAGTTGTGTATCTAGCTTTTACTTAACTTTGGCAGTCTTTCCATCTTATTACACATGAAGCTGCATCTTTCTTTTAAACGTTGTATACAGTTACAGAGTAGATACAGTGGAATTTATTTGTTTTTCAGCAGTTTGCTATTTGTAGACATGAGTGGATAGGTCTGTGGGAACATAGTCACAGTACAGAGGGTGGAGTCATATGCAAGAGTGTGTCCCATGTCCATGCCCATGCATGATGGGTAGCAGTGCCTGATTCTGTACCCTACATGCTTACCTTGAACTGTTATGAAACTTAAGTTTTTATAAAGCTGGTAAAGAAACAAAATTATCTCCTTGATATTTTATTTTGCATTTCTATTTTTATAGGAGTGGTTCAGCATCCTTTTATTTACTTCAAAACCACTTGTTAGATTTTTTGAAAGTATTTATATTGATTGCTTCTTATAAATTGTTGGTCTTTTAAAAATATTTTTAAGGAGCATATATACAGGAAAATAGGCATTTGTGATTATTTGGAAATATTTTAATCAATTTATATCTTGACTTTATTGCTGTTTTTGGATAGTATTTTACCCTTCATGCTAAGTACTTTCTAAACCCCCTTATTACCATAATTTATTTGATCCTCAAAAAATGAAGAATAGTAACCATGAGGGATAAATAACTTGCCCAAAGTTGCAGAGCTAAATCCATCTCAGGGACTCTGACCCATCATTCCACCTGTGTAATTGCTGTAGTGCTTAATCCTTTTTTCTTAAAAACCATAAATGTAATGATGATTTTTAAAAAAATATTCTAACTCATGGCATTTTTTTCCTCCCTGATATGAACAACCTGATAATTAGCAGGTACACATTTTTTTTTTCAAATATAGAAAATGATTTAGCACTCATTTCACAGTGAAACTGTTCCTGTGGCTTAGAAATGCATTTTTATACTCAGTTTTTAAATCAGAGGTGAGGCATGCTGGGCATGGAAGAAACCGACACCTGAAAGGTGATGTTTATACATTATAGTGCATTTTGGATTATCTTTTTCTGTCTGAAAAAACAAGAATGCCTTTATGATTGGATTTTAGGTTAAGTATAAATGTTAGATTATTTAGGAATGGTCTTGGCCTTGCAGGATCCTACGGCAGGGTATATTACAAAGATGTGGCATCTTGCTTTTTGTGATTCCTCATTTTGGAAGGGTGCGCAAAAGACCAGTACATGTCAGGTCCTCAGCTCTCTATTACATGGGTAGGCCTATTATTGAGCAAGACCTTTTGTGAGTAGTTGATTGTTTTATGTGTAAAAAAAATTGTTATAAAAATAAAAGCTTTATTTACGTGTCTACAAAATTTTTTTTTTAATTGCTTTCTTAAAAGGTCTAACTTAAAGGCTTATCTGCAATGAAGTTTTATGGGTGCTGTGGTAAATTTAGTAAATTGTATAGTGTCTCAAAGAGTGGAGAGGAGACAGTTCTATGAGGGCTGGGGAGGGAGGCAGGTAGAGCAAGGCTTTGTGGATGTGGGTCCCCTGAACCCAACCCGGGAGAGGAGGAGGAAGCAGCGGTTCTGACAACAAGGGCAGTGACAGGCCTGTGTCTATAGTTCTTCCAGGACAGAGAAATCATATCGGAGCTATGCAACAGAAATATAATACAAGCCACATTTATGATTTAAAATTTTAGTAGATACCTTATATAAATTTAAGAATCAGGTGACATTGATTTTAATAATCTATTTTATCCAAACAGAAAAATTGGATGGGACATAAATTATGTCATGTGGACTTTTTTTTATGTATATATTTGTGAAAGAAATGAATGCTTAATGCTTTAAGCTGTAAAGGGGAGGTGGAAGAATGAAAGAATTCAAAACATAGGAGACTAACTGGGGAAGTATGAATGTAGAGCTTAGTCTTGATTGGCAGAAAGGAGAACTTTTCTCTGAAACTAAAGAGGAGGAGTGGAGGGCTAATAGGAAGATTTGTGTCTCAGCGTTGGCTTCATAAGTCTAGGAAAACTTTAAAATGTGTTTACAAATATAGCTTTTTATGGGGAAGGATGAAAACTTAAAAATCCAAGTTGTTCGTTCATAAAACAGTAGAACTCTTACTATTTGTGTTCAAGTTTCATCTTTGATAACAATATTAATTCACACTAAGAACTGGTCAGTGACTCAGAGGACTATAGAATATAGTTGACAAGAAATGTCACCAAAGGAGAGCTGTTGCTTCGCTTGGATTTTTGTAGGGGGATGTGAGGGTCGTGGAAGTTTTAAGTTAATTCCCAAAGAAGGAGATGGATGTCGATTGATGGGAATTCTTGATGTCAAGCACATAAGAGTAGTGGGGGAGAGGGGGAAGGATGGTATGTGAAGAGAGAGCAGCATTCACTTGAGTCATAGAAAAGATCCGTGGATAAGAAAATCTTTGCTCCTTGCCTTAAGCCATGTTTTTCTTTTAACATTTTTCTCGAAAATATCTGTGACATACAGAAAATGAGACACAAACTTTCTTAAAGAAATATATTGGCTTACAGAATTGGAAAGTGTAGCAGTAGCAGGTCAGACAAGGTTTGGCCCAGAGGCTCAGGATGCCCTTGAGGTCCAACGGTTTTCTGAGGTCATCTCTACCCTGTCCTGCTTCATGTTTGTTCCTCCCCCACACAGGAAGTCCTCTTTGCCTCACATCTTCTTGCTGTATTGTGCAGAGCAAAAGCCAAGTGCTTTGGGCCAGGAACTCTAGGGAAGTGAGGGTCCTGAGATTTGATCTGATCAGACTTCAGCTAGATTGAAAACTCCGTTGCAGGGGCCAGGAATGGAGTTAGGTTCCCTGGATGACTCTGCCTCTGGGGGGAAAAGGGCTTGTTAGGAAGATGAGAATGGTACAATCCAAGTTCCGCAAAGAACCAGGGGAGGGAGAATGAAAACACCACCCAGGGATTTGGACAAGTAGCCTGAAATAAAATCTTTTGCTTTTTTACATGTCCTGTTTTATTTTTAATATTAATTACAATTTTACAATATGTTCTGGAATACACTTTAGTCTAAACTAAGAATTCCTTTCAATATTTGAGTAACATGAATGGTACAAAGCTGTTGTTTAACCCATGACTTCAGACATTACTTGGTACCAGGAGGTTAGTGTAAATAAGTCTTACATAATCTTAACCTACTCAATTATTTAATATAAATACACACTTGATGTTAAAATACATTGAACACTGAAAAATATTTTATAAATATTGTATCACAGATATAGTTTCTAGAAAACCAAGATTTTCATGAATATTGCCCATTTTAAGGGTGGGTTATCTACAATTCACTTTTATTTACAACTCTGTATAGTCTTTGCATTTAACCAGTTCTTAGATATTAAGAGCCACGGTAAAAACATCTGAAGATGCTTTATTTTTAATGTGCTTTGTACCCAAGGTCATTAAATTTAGTCTGAGAATGTGTTTAGGAGCTGTAATTGTGCTGTGGGACAATTTAAAACTAAAATTGAACTCTTAACCCCAGGTTTCCTCTGAGGTAATTCTAGATGAAAAGTAGTTAAGAGCAAATAAATCTATTTATCTTCATTAATAAAAATGCCTCATAGTACTGTTCAATACCTTTTAAATCTAATGATATTTCCATCTTACATACACAAACACTGATTTCAGAAAATAGTTGTTCATTTACTGTGGTACTCAGATGTCACGTGAGAGTGGATCCTAAAGAAAAAGGTTTTTAGTTATTTTTAAGCAGGTACATAAATCAACTATCTTTCAGCACTGTTTCAGTGTTTATAATCACATTTAATACTTTATAATTAACCTTAAAAATCAAAATCCAATTAAATACTTTGCCCAAAGTCACTTATCTACTAAATGGCCACTGGAGAACCCAGGCACCCTGACTCTGAGATCCATGACCTTAAATGCACATTGTGTATTCCTATTTATTCTGGAAATGAGCAGTAAACATTTGCCAGATAAATCCCAGGGAGCACATCATCTAGATGACTTGCGGCAATACTGTTCTTGGGCTTTCCCAGTTGGAAGGTGGACGGGCCAGCCCGTGTTTGAGCTTTGGCATCAGAGCGGGCTGTTTCCCAGAAGCACATCTGTGCAGTGCCTTTTGAAGTCATGCTTCGCTGGGTCTTTGATGTGTTTCTTCTGCCCAGGTTCCTTTCAGGTGTCTGACTTCAAATGAATGGTAATGGTTCCATTCTTCAGCGATAACATAACAACATAATGGAGCTGGCATTCTTTTATCCTTGTTGTTATGTTGGCCACAAAATGTAATATTTTTAGAGAAGTTTATTTTTGCTAATCAGGATCATGAGTTCTAGTATTTATCTTTTGGTCATTATTTTATATGTTTAGTCCAATCAATGGCAGATTAAATTAGAAATCATTTTAGGAACGATTTTTTGGAAACACGACTTCATTCAAAAGAGGTGTGGGAATGGATTTTTGTTTGTTTGATTTTGTTTAATAACCCATGGAAGACTTTAGAACATTTCCTCTCCCCTCATCCCCTCATGGAGATGCAGCTCACCTGCACCACTTTCATTTTGAGTAATTACATCATGCTCCAGTCAGTTCATATGGCATTCAGTAAGTTTTGTAGGAATAGTAAGGATGAGCTGGGGCTGCAGTACTAAACCAGAAACTTAGGAGAAATGGTAAATGTAAAATGTCCCTAAAGTCAGATTTTGAGAAACAAAGAGTAGGATGCTGTTTATCAGGGGCTGGGGGAAATGGGGAGATGTTGGTCAAAGGGTCCAAATTTTCAATTTTAATCTCTCCAGATCAAATGTATAACATGATGACTAAAGTTCATAATAATGTATTGCATACCTGAAATTTGCTAAGAGTAGATCATGTTCTTGTCATCTACACAAAAGGTTTAAAAAACAAACAAGAAGCAAAAAAACCAAAAGAAAACAAAACAAAACTCCCAACAACATAATCTTTCTATTTTGAATCATATTTTTAGTGTGGCCTGTGTATTTTGACTCTACTTCCATTGTGGCTTGCTCTTTCTTGGCTCTCCCCCAATCCCAACTCCCTCTGTGATAGATACAAGAAGCAAAATTAATCTTAAGGAAAATGGATTGATTGGGAAGGTTCAGGGTGGTTCAAGGGGGAGGTTTAACACTGAGGTTTTAGGACTGGAGCCAGTTGCCTGTTTACCTGGTAGGTACAAGTAGGTGACTTTCCTTTGGTCTCCTTCTCTGCTCAAGATTACATAATTTGGGAGAAGGCGGGAGGACTCAGGTCTGTTCCCCACATGAGCCCATCTCTGTGCCAGAGGGATGGTGCACTTGTGATGGAGCTTGAGGCAGAAGTTCTCTGCTGTCCTCTTTGTCTCCTCTTCTGTATTTCACACAGTCTGGGATGTAGGCAGTCTAATTTGATACAGGATTTTGCTCTGGGGAAGAAAGACTTGCTGAAAAACAAAGAACTAGTGGTTCTGGTTTCCAAATTAGTTTCATATTGATCGCTGGGTAATTCTCAGTGACTCATGTTTTTCACTAATCAGTATAGCAAATTGGTAAGATTGATGAATGTGAACAAGGGCATAATAGTGAGCCAGAACATAGTAGCCATGTCTTCACCTGTGTCCTCCTCCAAGGAAAATCCAGAGGAAGGAGGAGGGGCAATTAGATTAATACTGGTGCTGCTTGTTCTGCTTCTGCTTTATGTAAGATTTCTCTGCTGTTTTCAACTAGCAAAGTAAGCCAAATAGAATGTTAACACTAAGAATGATAAAAAATTTTATGGGGTAGCTAAATTACAATAAACTGGGGGAAGGGAAGAAGAGAAGTTCAATAGATTAGACAAAGGGGAATGAAAGGAAGGAAGGAGATAGGAATAGGAAAGACAGAATAAGTCTAACATAATTTTCCTGTGTACACATATGAAAATACCTAAGTGAACCCCACCATTGTGCCCACCCACAGGAGTGAGGTCCTAATTAGAATAAGATATATCCTGTGTTCATATAATTTTATCAAAATTGATTCTACTGTTATGTATAATTAAGAACCACCAATAAAATGAAAAATTAAAAAGAAAAAAAAAGACCTGAAAGGATCTAAGTGGTTCTAAATAACTTAATTGCATCACAGAATGAGGTCCAAGACTACTTTTAGGAATCCAACAAATATCCTGCATCTAAGTTAATGTCTGGTTAAAACAACAAAATTCCCAGGCATGTAAAGAAGTAACGAAGTACAACTCATAGTAAGTAGAAATACAAATCAATTCCAGACTGACCCACAAATTGCATAGATTATATCATTAGTAGACTACTGGGTTGTTGACTAGTTATGAATGGGAGGGATCACAAAGAATCATGAGGAAATACTTGGTAGCGATGGATATGTTCATTACATATATTGTACTGATGGTCATGAGTGTATACATATGTTGGAACTTCTCAGATTACATACTTTGTATTTGTACAGTTATTGTATTTAAATCATACCTTGATAAATCTGCTACAAAATGAAAAAAATGATAATAAAGAATGTTGATAATTAGAATTTTATAAAATAATATATCACAGATGACATATTTCATGGAGCATTTAATTATATAATTTAGAGAGCAGTTGGGAAAGAAAGTTGTATGAAGTTTCTTTTCTAGGCTAAATTTATACTTTTAAAAGTAATTTCAGTTCATCATCAGTTGCTGAATTTTTGGACAGTTTGAAACAAATTGTTACGTTTAGAGAAGGTGAAACCAAGGAAATTTTTATTTTAAAAAATCACTTTGAAATCTTAGAGCAACTCCTATTGGTATCATTTATAATCTGAAGTTTCTACCTCATATCATCTATTTAAACTACACAGAACTAGTTTTTAATTAAAATTCTGTGTAGGCTTAAGTATGAATATTAGTATCTAGTCTTATGCACATGTAATCCTTTAAGAAGAAATATTAAGTCCGTAAGTGTTATTATTTTGGCTTAATCAGAGGATCAAGATATATAGGAGAGGAAATTGGAAGAAATTTCCCCCCCAGGATTCTAAGTTAATCTTTGTTAAATTATCAAGAATATTAAAAAGTGTATTGCAAATTGCTGTGGAAGCAAGCATAAAAAATACTTGATTTAATATAGTTGAAGTGTGGGTAAATAAATGCAAGTCTAGCCTGTGATAATCTTAGGGTTCTGTTAGGAATTAGAAAAAGGGAAACCATATTTCAACTAAGCTCTTTCATCGACTCTTTGAAGGCCATTTTTAGGAGGGGGATTAAACTGTTGAACTGTTATATGTAATAATTTTTCATAATTAATCCCCTAGAGTGTCCATCTGGGATACTTTTCATTCAAAGAAGTATGAAAAGGGATAAAAAGTTATTATGAAGAATTAATCACTGCAGTGATTTTCATGTATTAGGAGTGAGGTAGAGTTTATTTTGTATTGTGGGAAGAACTTCCTAGCAGAATGAATAAATGCAGATGACCATGGCAGCAGTGACTGATGTGCTTGAAGACTGGCCACAGTATGCCTGGAGTGGAATGATCCAAGAGGAAAATAATGAGTTCAGAGAGGTAGCAGGCAACTAGATCATGTTTGGTCTTGTAGATCATGTTTGGTCTTGGAAGAACTTTAGTGTTATTTTTAGTGATTTAGAAACTCACTGGAATGTTTGAACCAAATGAGTAACATGAGTTGTCATTGACTTTATAGAGATAATTCTGACTTCTTCATGGAGAGGAATGTTAGGACTAAGGGTAGAAGAAACTAGACCAGCTAGAGCTACTGCAGCATCCTGGTGCAGAGGTGGAGCTGATGAGAAAAGGTAAGATTCAGGTTATATTTCAGAGATAAACAGAAAGGATTTGAATTGGAAGTGGGCAATGAGTGAGGGGGAGGCATCAAGAATAATTCTAGGGCCGGGTGTGGTGGCGCACGCCTGTAATCCAAGCGACTTGGGAGGCTGAGTCAGGAGGTTGGCGAGTTCAAAGCCAGCCTCAGCAACTTATCGAGGCCCTAAGCAACTCAGTGAGACCCTGTCTCTAAATAAAATACAAAATAGGGCTGGGGATGTGGCTCAGTGGCTGAGTGTCCCTGAGTTCAATCCCTGGTTCAAAAAAAAAAAAAAAGAATAATTCTAGGGATTTTTCCACATCAAAAGATGCAGTTCCCACGTATGGAATATGAGGAGATTAAGAGGTGAAGATGTGGGTTCATTTTTAGACACATTGAGATAGCAATTAAAATGGCTGGAGTTCAGGGGGAGCCTGGTTGGAGATTAGAATTTGGGTTTTGTTAGTACACAAGGTTTTATCTAAAGCCACCAGACTGGATGAAATCCATTTAGGAAGTGAGAAGAGCAATATGAAGACAGAGCTCAGAGCACTCCATGGTTTGGAACTGAGTAGATGAGGAGGAATGTGTCTGACTACTTTCCTCTTGGAGCATTTCACTCCAGGCATACTGGCCTTGCCATGTGATGAAAGTATTTCACGAAGAAATGACAACTCCAGTTAAATCCTGTTTAAAGTTCAGCAACATGAGGTCAAGAGAAATTTTTGGTTTTGATTTTCTTTTTAAAAATCAAACTAAATACATCATGGGAGTGATCTGGTAGAGAGTGGGGGACAGGGGGAACTGCTGCAATGCTGAAGGAGATGCGATCTAGTACAAAATGGGGAAATGAGGGGTGGTCTATTTTGCACAGCTTGTACAGTTAGGAGGAAAGACATCTGTGCATGGACACAGATGGAGGTTGGTAATTAGGTGTGATAGGCATAATTGGAATTGTTTTTTGGGTGTGTACTTTCTTGTTTCAGTTTTTGTGAGCTATCCTAAACAGTGGACTAGAGGATTGGAAATGAGAGGTAATGAAGGGCTGAGAGAGAAGGCATTTTTACAAATAAAGTGAAAAACTACCCATCAGTAGATTTTTAGAACAGCTGATGCCTGTCCTAAAATACATTATATTCTGACCCAGTTTGTTCCAACCCTTCACACAAAACCTATAGTACGTAGAAGATAGCCCTCTGATGTCTTCCTCCCTTTCCTCTTAGTTCTTGTTGGTGACATTCTTTCAGTCTCCCACAGCACCATGAGCACAGGTGCAGACTTCCATGGTCAAAGAACTGAGACCAGAAAGGGGGTTTCAACATAATCCTTCTTCCTTTGTTGTTTAATTCTTTCTCTCATGCTTCAAAGCAGGACTCTTCCTTTTTTGTGCCACTCTTTGATAGTCTAGGAAAGCCTGGGGACTATCTCCTTAAGATAGTCATTAAATGAAAAAAAAATTCATAGTAATATGAAAGAAACCAATCAATGACATACTGCTTTCAAAATATAAAAAGCACAATTATGATGTAATATATGAGTCTTCATTATGTGTTAAAACAATAAACTAGTGACAGGTCTCGTGACTGCCTTAATTTCTTTTTCTTAAAGTGCATATGTTTTAGTTGCAGGTGGACACAGACCTTCATTTTTTATTTTTATGTGGTGCTGAGGATTGAACCCAGGGCCTCATGCATGCTAGGTGAGTGCTCTATGACTGAGCCACAACCCTAGCCCTGTATGACTGCCTTAATTTCAAAGTAGTAATGTAAATAATATTTTAAGATAACTAACAGCTAAGATCTGATATGAAAATGTGATTTCCACTGGTGACAAGGTCAGCAGCATTGGTAAACAGTTCTGTGACTTGTTACCTATATTCATAATTAAAAGAAGTGCTAAATTTCATAAATATAAGACAATCTTTTTCTGACCCAAATGTGATCCTTCATTCTCTGCATGAAACTGTTGGAGGACTTTAGTCTATAAGTTTGATCCCTGCCTCAAGGTATCTCTGAATGTACCTGTCCTGTCCAAGGCCAATTCCCACTACCTGGTGTCTAGCCTCATACCCTACATTCCTGCCCGTTTAAACAGACTTCTCAGATTGTTCTTTTATTTTAACTCTCTCTTTCTCCATGGGTTAGTTTCCTTCCTTCCTTTCAATATGCTTGCATTCAACCTATCTTCCTGAGGGGCAATAAATACCCTTTACTTACATAGGTGTGGTCAGTGCAGTGACTGGAAGTGCTCTTTAAATGTGAATTAATTGTAGAAGCTGCTCACAAATGTTTATTAGATAAATAAAGAGATGCTTCTGTTTCCAGTTGAAATGCATAGACTTTTGTCTAAATTAGAGAATGTGTTGTCTTTCTACTGGTGAAGTGAAGATCTTTATAGGATTGATGAGCATCATAAGCTCTGGTAAGAATGTAAAGTTCAGGCCGTGAAGGTTAACATTCTCACAGATGGATGTGCTGGGTTTTCAAATTTAAGTAATTTTGGTAAGAAAAATAAAGATTGACTGTAAAACCAGTTTATTGGTTTCAATGAATGTCTAATGGAGAAGATGATTTTGAATGATTTCTAACTTGTTAGACTTTAGAATTAAAAATATGACTAACTTAAAATTTCTTTAAATCACATGTTTAAAAATATACTTCTGATTTAAAATTTGCAGAATAGCAGTGTAGACACCACATATCTTAGAAGAATAGAGTTCAATGGTAATAGAATTTAGTTTGAGGAAGTATTCAGAATTAGTATTGGAACATATCTTTTATCCTTGATATAAAATTATTATAATTAGCTAGATTAATTTGTTCCACCATTCTAGTAACTGATATTCTTGAATACATCCTTTAATTTATATGGCTACTAATTTTATCTTGAAGTATTTATTTTGTTCCTCTCTGTGTTGGTCAGCTTTTTGTACTTGTGACCGAGATACCTGACAAGAACAACTTAAGGAGGAGAAGTTTATTTTGGACTCAAAGTTTCAGAGGTCTCAGTCCATGGTGGGCCATTTTCATTGATCTGGGCCAAAGATGAGTCATACCATCATGGCAAAAGGTGTGAGGGAGAAAGACTTTCAGCTCATTGCAGGCAGGAAATGGAGGGATAAGGCACCAGGGATAAAAATAAAGGCCTGTCCCTAGTGACCTACTTCCTCCAGCCACACTTGCCTATAGTTACTACCCATTAGAGTAGTCCTTTCAAATTATTAATCAAATGGATTTAGGTCACAGCTCTCAAAATATAATCATTTCAACTCTGAACATTGTCTCATGAACTTTTGAGGTATATCTCATATTCAAACTGTAATAGTTGTTATTTTCTGTTTAATTATTGATTGAGTAGTTGAATTTTCTGTGTATTTATGCAAACAGATGAGTCTGTTGAGGTAATTGTAAAGCTTTTATATTGGCACTTGGCACTTAATAATCTCTACACAAATAAAATACAAATTTATATATACACACCCATACATATGCACAAATATTTTATTTGCTCAAACTTTGTTATAAACCTGTCTGTAAACTCTGAATGAGGACCCTGTTCTGTACATCTTCTCATCCCCAGTTCCTGGCAGTTTCTGGCTCATAGTATGTTATCAGTGTTTGTTGCCTGAAGGCGAGCCCCCAAGGAGTGCAGGTCACGTGTAATGGAAAAGATGGAGAAAGATAAATATCATTCAGGTGTCTCATACTGAAGGTGAAAATATTTCCTCCTTTTACCTATTTCTGTCCAGTATAATTAGTGTTTCTTACAAATACAAAATGAGTGTTTACTGAGGGTGGATGAGGTGCAGGGAGGTACAGTATTTACCGGGGATGCTGGCTGGGATACATTGTCCTGGTTCTTTATGGCCAGCCTTCATTTTTGTTAGATATTTACCAGCCACATTAGGTGAAAAGCATTTTGAATATAACCTGTTGGTTTAAATGGATATTTGGAAGAAGAGTTATTTAATCAAGTCATATAGATAAGAAAAAAATGTATTATGCACACACGGAATTTACTTTAGTGTTAAGCAATGTTAGAAATTTTATTATATATTCAATATCAACCATTTATATATCAAAGAACCTATGTAAGTTAAGTGATATATTAATCTTAATAAAACTAAGATATTGCATTCTACTGCCATGTACACTAATTCAAACATAAAATAAAAATTACAAAAACTAAGATATTATTGCATTTAAAGTGTTGCTTTTCCTAGTTAAAATTGGCAGTCATGGCAATGAAATTATTGGTTTCTTTCCATTTACACGCTTGCCAGTTCAGTAGGGGATTCGAATATTTTACAGGGTTATGAAAATTAATCAGTTGCATTTTCTTGTCCTAAAGGCAAACACCCGCATTAAAATAATCACATTTCGTGTACTTTACTTTTTGATTATCATTGTATTATTTCCCCTCCTTAACAAAAGCAGAGCAACTACTGAACTATATATAAAGTTATTTTATACTTGCCAATTTATCTTCCCTTGGGGGCTACTGTAGATTTATAAATAGCCTGCTGACTTCGAAGAAACAGAGTTCTGTTCTTAGGAACTCATCTGGAAAGGGCATTTCTTTAGGGGATATGGAGACCATGTGTGTGTGGAATTTCAGCTACAGGAAAAATTCCAGGATTTAGACAAAGAAATATTAGGAGTTTAAAATCCAAAGTCAGTTTGTGAAAAATTGGTTTGCTCTTAATAGCCATATTATATATTTTTAGAACCTAATATATTGTGGATTCATAGTCCCCAGTCTGGAGTTTCCAGATTCCTAGAGACTTGTAAATTCAGATTGGTACCACTGATTGTACTATCCTGATCAAAAGTACTGATTTTTTTTAAGTAGTATGTTTCTAACTTATTAACAATGAGCAACTATGTATTATTCAAAAATTATTGTTTAATTTCCTAAATTTTTATAACATGGAGTTCATCGCATAAAAATAAGACATTCCTTTGGGAAAGATTCATGCCAGTTCAAAGCTTGACCTTTAGAACTGCCAGATAGGTGAGACTGCTACCTCCAGAAATTTTAATTTATTGAATTACTATATACATTTGGAAAGCTAAGACCACAAATTACCTAACTGAACTTTATTTACAATGTGTATCAAAGTTTGAGCTCCTTTTTCTTCCATGTTAAAATTTTTGATGAAAGACTCAAGTAGTTTTATGATATTTCCATGATATATATGTACAGACTATATTATGTTGTTCCTTATATTATCTTTAATGTAATGAATGGGTGATGCTTAATTCATATATTTAAAATAAAGTCACTTTTATGGTACTCGGATTAAGAGATATACAAACTAAGCTTTATTGTTTTCAGTGCCAGTGTTTCTCTCTTTTCTTTTTTTTTGTTTTTGTTCTTTTGTGGGAGGAGGAGAAAGTCAAGGTTAGACTAGTAGCACATGTTAACATTGAGCTTCAGCACTTGGAATATATTTAACACTCCATCCTGTTCCTCCAAATCACTGTAAGTCCACTGAAACTCTTATTGAAGAATGTGCATGAACCTAGTGTTTTGAAATTTTAAACATTTAATGAACAGTTATAAAATCGCCCCACTTTACAGTACAATTTAATTTTTAAGAAATTTTGCTTATCTCATTCTTAAATGGCATAGAAATGTCAATGAGACATTGCTCATTCTTGTGATTTATAGTCTTTTTCTTTGGAATGGTGTTCTAAATGCCTAACCTAAATTCTTCTTACTGCAAGTTATCCTTACAATTTTTTTGTTCTATCTATAATTAAAGGAAAGTAATTAAGTTATTTGCATTTCCTCTGGGCTGCCTTCATTTATTTGAGGAATATTATGAAGCTCTCTATTTTTGCTAGCACTCTATTCCTTTTTTTAAATTTACTTATTGATTCTTTGAACACAAATGGAGTACAGCTATTGTTTCTCTGGTTGTACACAAAGTAGAATCACACCATCTGTGCGTTCATACCTGTACACAGGGCAATGGTATCTGTCACACCACTCTATTCCTTTAAACTCCAAAATGCATTTGTAACAACACTAGTATCCTGAAATGATAAAAAGTTGACATAATACTCTACTGTATTCCTAGTATAATATAAAGGAAAAGTTGCATGAAAGTGATTTTTTATAAAAATATTTAACACATTTTCAAAAATAATATAAATTTTAATTTGGAAATGTGTGGGCATGACTACCAGGAGTAGTGTAGCTAGACATGTGTGTGTATGTGTAGCATCATTATGATCACCAGAGTTAAATGGAGGTTAAAAAAGGTTTGTTCTCTCATTGACTCAGAAATGAGTAATATTTGCATAACTGTTGCCTTCTTGGAAAATTCAGTGTATATTAATAATGGAATAAAACTTTTGACTTAGGTAAGTATAAATGTGGTTGGTTGGTTTGTTTGGTGCTAAGGATTGAACCCAGGGTTTTGTGCATGTGAGGCAAGCACTCTACCAACTGAGCTCTATCCCCGATTTCTATCATGAGTCTCTAACAGCTTATTCCCAAGTTGTGATTGACCCAAGAAAGTTACTTGAGACTCTCCCATGTAATGCAGTTAACGCAGAAAGCCTATTCTCAGTCTACGAAAAGCAAGTAATACTCTATAGTCACTGTGAAAGCTCCAAAATGTGGTAATTTGTATTCAAGAAGGTCAATTCTGGATGATCCCATTGAGAACCTTTGCTCCAGGTTAAACTTTTAAGCTTAGTGTCTTTTTTCTAAAGTATCAGTAGTCCCCCCTCCGTAGTCTAACCAAATTTTCCTAACCTTAAATTTGAGAAGAACAAAGGATTTGTTTTCCTTAATCTCAGAATATCCCTATGATATATAGTATGTGTAAACTATAATAATCTAGCTGTAAAAGTGAATTTTTAAGCAAATTATTAGTTGTTAATGAATGATTATGGGCGATTACCAGAAAGCTACTTTCGTCTTCTTTGAACTGAATTCTAGTTCATATTGAGAATATTTTGTTTTAAAATACATGGGGGATGATAACATTTATAGAGCTCTCATCCGGTAGTTATTGTGTTACCTGATTTCTCTCATTTTTTAAGCCTGATAGCTATCTGATGAAGCAGGCATTACTGATATCTTTATTTTATAACAGGCAAATTGGAACCATATAGAGAGGTTAATTGTCTTGCTCAGTTCCACACAACTATATAAAGTAGCAGAGCCAGGATTTATACCTAGGTTTTTCCAACTTGGCAGAAGTTGCTCTGGATTGTAGTGCTGTTCCAGTGACTCCTTGAAGGTGGATTATCACTGTAAAATGCTAGGTAGCATGGACCCTCAGAAAAGGTCTCCCCATCTCTTCTAATAGCAACTTATCTATAATTCCTCTTATTTCCCACTTTTCTTTTGAGTGAGCCAGCCAGTCAGACATATGGGATATAAAAGTGAATTATGCACAGAAATTCTACTTGGTGTTATTTAAGAGACATTGATGGGGGTCAAGTGCTTGGAACTTGCCAACATCATGATGCTCATCAGTGATAAACAAGTGAACTTAGTCTTCCTGTGTGGTCTAGAATGATAGAAAATGTGAAAACACTGCCTTGTATGTACTCAACAAAAACTGTATGAATTATAAAACTCATAAGGCAGAGCTTAGTGCTTATTTTTTGTTAATTACCTGCCCACTTCAACTAATGGGAAAGCCTGCTTCTTAGTTCTTCTGGCGCCTGCTACCACTGTGTTGCCCTTGGTGATACTTGTGACTTCTAGATAAACATTGCCTTCTAGTTTCCTACGTGTGCATTAATACATTTACTTAAAGTTACGTGAGTGGATCAGATGAGTTTTTGTGCTTGGCAGTGAAGTAATCCGATTTTAACTTAGATGTAAAATTTAGAAGGATCGACTTGGTCTTCCCACAATGTATAGATGTATCAAAACATCACATGTAACCCATAAATATATATAGTTATTATTTACCATTTAATTAAAACCTAGAGAAAATAACATTTGACATGATCTCTTCCAGTTTTTTGACAAAAGACCACTGATGTCTCTGGAGGAAAAAACTCAGACAAAATAAAACAAAACAAAAACCATCAAACTCAGACTACTGCTGAAATAAGGATTGACAACTGCTAGAAATTTTGATGTGTTTTTCCTGCCTGTAAGGAATTAGATTGGGAAAAATGTGTTGTCTCGTGAAACCAATAACCCAGTTATTTCATTGTAGGAAATGTGGTTTTTCTCTTCATAACATGCTGTTGCTGGAGACCCATGATTTTGAACAGCTAAAAATCTGGCCAGCCTTCTGAAATCCGCTGCATGGATGCCCCTTTTTTTTGAGGAGGCTGGAATACTGTAATCACTATGGCTTCTCCTGACTCTCTGTTCCCTTGGTCCCTATTCTCTTCTTACCTCTGTCTACATCCAGCAGCAGAAACTCAGAAAAAGTTAGTACCTGAAGTGTTGAGAGAGGTGGAGCAGCTGACGGTGGCATCCCGATAGGAAGAGGTCTCTTCAGGTAAAGAGCTCAAGGTGGCTCCAGAGAACTGAACAGTTGGCATTATTATCTCAACCTAGCAATATGCAAATGGAGAAGGTCCTTTGGTAGTCCAGAGGCCATGTTTAAATTAATGCCTCACAGTCACTGAAAAATGGGCTTATAACTCTTTGACAATATTTGCATTCTTGCTACAGGATTGAAAAGTGTTGTATAATCATCCAAAGCACAATGGACCAGGTCAAACGCTCTGTTTGATGGAAGAAGCAATAGAGATGTCCTGGCAACTTGGAACCTATTAAAAAAAGTACCATACTTCAGAGCGAGGGCCAATCATGCTGAAGATGCTGAACTATATATATTTTTTTGAAAGTATTTATTATAACTAGAATAGCGTTTAGAAATCAGTTTAACATAGCAGAGGTGGAAGATGTGAGGTCTGTGAAACTGTAGCAGAGAGCTCCAGGAAGAGAACAAACCCATATTTTACTAAAGATTAGGAAAGATTGCAAGTAACACCAAGACTAACAGGAAGTCAAAGAGGAGTCAGTCTAGAGAAGGCAAGAAAGAATTCCTGTTTTGAAAAACTAAATGACACGAAGAACAAACTTGAGGAACTTCTTGGATTTCAGAGAAGAATCAGGAGATAAAAATAGGAAGGAAAGAAAAAGCTGAAGTGATGTGAAAAAAAATACAGCCTTATTCTTACATAAAGGAACAGAAATGAAAATAAAGGTGATTGCACCTTTTGTCCCAAAATAACAAATATTAAGGAACAAGGTCAGTGAAAAAGTACTGATGGAAATGAATAGTTATTTAGGTTGCTGGATAACATTTTATTTAACAAAATAGCGCTTTATCCTAAATGAATAATCATATCTGTGTAATAATTTGGAAACATGCAACAAATTCTGAGACATTCAAATGTTATAATACCTCAGAGCCTTAAAAGTCATGGTTTTGAAAATATTTAAGATAAGGGAATGGTCTAATATATGTGGTTTCTGTGTTTCCCAACCTGGCTGTTAAGAGAGTACCAAGGAAAATATACTTAGTGGGAAATAAATTTGGGAAGCTGCTTGCCACCCAAATTTATTATGACTTTCCATGTCATTTATTATTATTTGGAAAAAATCTTAAAAGATGTCTGCTCAAATTGCTTAAACTTTCTTATACCATTTGTTACCATAGAAATCATTTTATCTGGAACAGATATTAATATATTATCACCCAGATTGTAGCAGTTTGAGAAACAGTGTTAAATAAAAAAAAACCTAGATAAAAATTGAAAAGTATATGAAATAATTTAAAATTACCTCTGAATAGTGAAATTGTTTTTATACTTATTTGTAATTCTTAAATTTTCTTCAACATTTTTTCAATAAGAATGCAATACTTTCATTATTATACAAAATAGAGCAAATATATATTTGGAAATTTAGGAAACTGGCTATAAAACTTAGTAGTCATTAGAATACTTAAAATGGAACCATACTCCTGATGGAATTCATATTATAATTACTTCCTATTACAGAATTTTGGATTAGGCATTTATTTTAAAATAGAGTGAGAGATAGTTGACTAAATCTTTAATGATGCACATAGAACTATTTCTTCTTGAACTGTGAATGAGTTCAAATAGAGCAAAAAATTGAAAGTGTTATCCTGAGTGAAAGTATAATGAAAATAGTTGTTGTTTTTTATTTATTTTGCTTTAATCAATGAACTGAATACAACCTTTCTTATTTGTATATGAAACCTGCCCATAAGAAAAATAGAATTGAAAGGTTAGTTACTGTTGATGTTGAGGGGGGTGGGTGTGTCCACATGGATGTGTGTGTAAGCTTTGTAACTTCTTCATTTTCTCAATTTTTAGTACATCAAAGTGAAGGACACTGTAATCCTATCCTTTGTCCCATCTCTTCCAAATCAACACAAATTCTTCTAATTATTCACAGATGAGATTAAGTCCAAAGGAAATTTTGTTCATTTTGTTGTTCCGTTTTCTCTCTCTCTCTTTTTAAAAGAAGACTACCTTCTTTTTGCAACTATGTTAATTGATAATCATGTCAACATAGCTTACTGTTGCCAAAATCATGTTATTGCATTAATGTAAGAATTTTAGACTAACAGGAAAATCTGGAAGTAATTTAGATCCTTGCCTTTTTGAAGAATTTGAACTGCGATCCCATCAGTCTGTCTAGAGCAAATTGGGTTGGGAGGTGAGAGACTAAAACTTGAAGAGGTTAGTCCTTGTGTTAGACTGGGGAGTAGTCACTGTAAGTTGTAAAGTGAAATCAAAAGAAATGCATGTTCTAATTAATAATTCTTTCTTTGAAACCTAGCTTGATATTTTTTCAGTTATCCAAGTTAATTTTTTGTGATTTAAACTGAAAACCACAGCACACAACATTAATACCCTTCCTACAGGGGATATATTGATGCTGCAGAAGCAAACAAGCCTTCAGATATACTGGTGTGTGTGTAAGTATCATAGTATTTCTCCTCATGTTCACTTACTAGGTAGGACATCAGTTCAGAAGATCTCATCGTGCATATTTATTTTTAGAACAAAGATAGAAAGTACTGAAATCCTCATATGGTCAGCTCCTGCATTCCTGATTTCTTTGAACACTTTGATCAGTGTAGTGTGGCAGTTTTGCAGCCAGATCTCAAACCAGGTGGCATAAAGATGACAGACCTTACAAGTAACATTCAGTGACAAAGCTTTTTTTTTTTTTTTTTTTTTTTTTAGGGTTAATATGCAGTAATAACTAAATACTTAACATTTGAGAACTCTATGAAGATAACAAATTATTTTTGAGTTATTTTGATCCAGATTGTGTGCAAATTGTTTAATTGCATATCAATGACAAAAGGGTGCTGTGGTAAAGATTTCAAAAGCAAAACATTTTCATTTCACTCAGTTAAAATTCTTTCTCTTTCTGGGTCTCCAGGAGCATAGTTACTCATTTGCATTGTGATTGGCACAATTTTGGTGGTTTTTATCTGTTTCTATTTAAAACTTGGTTGTTGATTTGAAATTCTACCTCCTGGGAGAGAATCTTCCTCCGTGAAATAAGAGAAGCCATTTTTCTGTCTAATTCTTCTCTCACAGATGATTTCTTAACATATTCCTAAATTGGATGGAAATACTGCAGATGAAGGGAGAAGTTTAAGGTTGAAAGAATTTAACAAATTAACAATACTGTTTTTGCATTTTGTGTCCGGTTTTTGTTTTTTTTTTTTTGTTAATGGGAAATTCTTTGGCCCTCCAATAGGAAATTAAGGCATGAAAATTAGATGATATATGCTACAAACTTGAAGAGCAAAAATTGTGACTAGAAGAGCATTTAGAAATACATGAACATCATTATAATGTTGAGTTAATACTGTTTTCCAAAACAGTCCTCAGGTGCTGCAGAATCAGATAATAATCTCACAGAAGGCAGCTCTTGACAACAAGAGCTGTTTCTCACTGAATTTTTAATACCTACATTTAGAAAAGCAGTTTTCACATGATGGACTTGATTAAATATCCATCAAGAAAATTAAAATATTGAGGCAGAAGGATTCATTTAATATTCTTTTACTGAATTTGTATATCTCTGTCTCTGTAGCCAGGTATATTCTTTTTCTTTTATTTTTGGGAAAAGATATATGTATGACATACAATATTTTAACATTTCTGTATGAATTTGCTTTTTCTCTATATTAAAGCAGTAAGATTATAGTATAGTAAATACTGTATTATAATGATAAAATCAGCTTTGGAGCTTGGCCAGTCTAGGTCTTCTTGATTGTAGGTGTTTCTGCTACCCCTCCATCTTACATGAAGTTCTTAGAGTAAAGTCCACCCAAAAGTTGGCATTTACTTCTTTCTCTTCCACAGGCTTGCACTCCATTCCATTTTTTAGGCCTTTATATGGGTGTGTACTTTTTTTTTTTTTTTTTTTTTGCCTATGTCATGAGACTTATAGGCAATAATTAAGATAAAGGATGCTGCCGATAAACTGGATTCTAGTCCTAGTTCTGCTGCTGACTAGCTGGTGATTTAGGATAAATTACTTAACCCCTTTGTGTATCAGTTTCCTAGGTGGAAAATTGAGATAATATCACTTACCTTCCAGAACTGTTGTGAGGATTAAATGTGGTAATATACATAAAGTACTTACAGCAACGTGTGGTGCACATCTCAACTGTCTTTGAAGACTGATTAGAACTTGACATTACCTGTTTCACCCAAGGGTTTTTCCTGACCCAGTATGATGTTTTTATTTCTTCTTTAAAAATTTTGCTTTAATTAGTTATACATGACAATAGAATGAACTATGATACATCATACATAAAGGGAGTGTAATTTCTCATTTTTCTGATTGTACATGATGTAGAATCACAACGGTCATGTAGTCATATATGTGCATAGGATAATAATGATTCATTCTATTATCCTTCCTAACCCCATACCCCCTCCTGTCCCTTCACTCCCCTCTACCTAATCTAAAGTAACTGGGCTCTTCCCTAGCCCCCCGCCCCCAGCCCTTATTGTGAACTAGCATGCAGATATCAGAGAAAACATTTGACCTTTGGTTCTTTGGGATTGACTTATTTTGCTTAGCGTAATATTTTCTAGTTCCATCCATTTACCTGCAAATGCCATAATTCTATTCTTCTTTATAGCTGAGTAATATTTCAGTGTGTGTGTGTGTGTGTGTGTGTGTGTGTGTGTATCACATTTTCTTTATCCATTTATCTGTTGAAGGGCACCTAGGTGAGTTGCATAGTTTAGCTATTGTGAGTTGAGCTGTTATAAACATTGATGTGACTATGTCACTATAGTATGCTAATTTTAAGTCCTTTGGGTGTAATCTGAGGAGTGGGATAGCTGGGTCAAATGGTGGTTCTATTTCAAGTTTTCTGAGGAATCTCTGTACTGTTTTTCAGAGTGGTTGCACCAATTTGCATTTCCACTAGCAATGTATGAGTGTACTCTTCCCCCCACATCCTTGCCAAAATTTATTGTTGCTTTTACTCTTGATAATTGCCATTCTGATTGGAGTGGGATGAAATCTTAGTTTTGATTTGTCTTTCTCTAATTGCTAGAGTTGTTGACCATCTTTCATTTGTTGATCAATTCTATTCTTCTGATGTTTTTATTTCTATGGACCAAACATAGACTCTTCCCTTGCTGTATCCCATCCATACTCTGTGAGTTCCTAGAATATCCTGTACTCTGTGCCAACCTCCTAAATTCTATTCTTGAAAGTCCAGGTGGACCTCCTATTCTACCATTTTTCTTATTATCAAAGTAAAGACGTATTCTTTAGTAAGTATATGAAACACATATTACCAAACTAGATTGTAAGCTTTTTGAGTGTAGACACAGAAATGATCTTTTATGGTATCCCTAAATGGTCTTTATCATAGGAAAAAGATTTGTCCTAGAAACACATGCTGACTGTAACATTATGCGTGTTGCTGATCTGTTTTTCAAAAGAGATTTAAGTCAGAATAGAATTATACTATGAATGTATACTATACATGCAATTGAATTACAATTTCAGTTGTGCATTTTATTAATAGATTGTAACAGATTATTTCACATTATGTGTTACCTGAACATTGTTTAAATAAACTATGATTGTCCTAAGGCTAAATTTTATCCAAGTGGTGAGGAATTTGCATTTACTGCTTATTAGACTTTAATTATGAGGAAACTCTACCTTTCAGTGGACATTATAATAGTGACAATAGTAGTTTAACATTATGTAGGGCTTACGACGTGCCATATAGTATCTGTCTCCCAACACTTAATCTTGACTAAAAAACCTTGAGAAAATGAAAAGTCATGATGACTTGTGAGAGTCTAAATTTTGGAAACAACTTCTTGTTTTTGGAAACAAGTTTCTTAATGAAAGATTTTAGTTTAGAGAGAGTGTGTTTAGTGGAAGTAGTGCTTCTAGAGAGTTCTCCAGGCTACTGATGGCTCCTGATACCAGTCACTGGTAGTCAGCAGAAGGACTAAAGTGAGGCAGTGGACGCTGTAGCAACACAGAGTGGGGAGTAGCAGTAGTAGGAATTTCTTTTCCACTAAAAATCTGAGATCTTCAGTCTGTACAAAGTAAAAGATGAAGAAAATAGTAGCACTCTGTATTTAGTTTGCAATTGCCATTTGGTTTCTAATTTAGGTTGTATATTTTCCTTTAATGTTTCATTTTGACATAGTGTGTTTTAAAATGGACTTTTCTTGTGGATAAAATTTTATGATATGCTTTTTCTTAAGTTCTAGGCGACAATGTGGCTGTGTTTTATTTACTTGGAATCATTTGTGATAGGAACCAGACTCAAACTTATTTCAGAAATAGTGTTAATTATACAAATAAAGAGGCAGATATCTTTTTGATTCCTCCGCACAGTTCAGAGTTGCTCCTGTGGAGCATTCCTGAAGCTATATTTACATAATCACACATCATCTTCAAATGCAGGAGCTATTTTATTCTTGCCTATTGGAAGTTATACTTAATGAATTGAAGTGACATACCCACATTTGTGGTCATGAGACAGAATAACATTCAGTACATGGGTAGCTAGTGTCTGCCAAAGAGAGTAAAGGTAATGGAAGGTGGACTCTAGTATGCATGATGAATTGAATATATAATGTATTCCTTTAATTATAATAGGTTTTAGTTGGTAGCAAATGAATATTAATAAAGCAAAAGAGAAAAAAGATGGTTTATCAGGTTAGGTTCTGAGGGTATAAGAATTTTGAGTGGGCACCATACAAAGAGTATATAGTGCAAAGAACCAGTAGTCTGTGGCCTGAGTCTCCCTATTGTGATTCTCGGAGTCCAGTCCTCAGAAGGCCACTGTCTGTGGTGAAACCCAAGAGAGATCTTAACCTTTCCCATTTTTTTGCATCTCCTTCATGGCAAATGGGGACTGTTGGTGGCAGGCAAAGGGAGGTCAAGATAAAGATCAGGATTTTTAAAAATCCTCCATTTATTAAAAAAAATCAAAATCAAGATAATATTCTGAAGAGTTTTTTTGGGGGTGGGGAGATCGAGGGAAGACTGGGAAGTCAGTTTGAGTATTTCTTTTACAAAAGGATCTTTTGATAAGGTTTAAATATTTATTAAAAGACTTAAATTGTATTTAAGGTGATCATTTCTTTGAATTTTATGACTCTAAAGACAACTTGATTGTATTAGGTCACTGCATTTGTTAAAAGGGTTTAAACTCAAGGTGCTTTATTTGTGATTTGGAAATATTAGGACTAGAGTCTGAAAGTCAACAAAAGATCAAATTGCCTTGATTGCCTTTTAATTGTTTATTTTATTCATATTTCATATGGCAAAGAAGACCAAGATGGAAGACATCTTCAACTTATTTTCTAGTGAAATATTTTTTGAATTACACATGAAAAAATATTTTTAATAGTTTAGTGAAAAATGGGAGCTTGTTTTATAGTTTACAAATGGTGTACTTCAATGCAAAATTTTTATGAGATTTTAATTTTCAATTTTTATTCTAAATTCAGGAAAATGTACAATATTAGTTTTATTAAGATGAATCAGAATATAGTACCTAGTTCAAAATGTAAATCTCTTCAGATCATTTTTAAAGGTAAAACCCTTCCACAGTTCCAGGTGCCTTCAAGGTGGTGTCCAACATGTGTAGCACAGAAATCTCATCTTTTTCATTTATTCATGTGCTAGGAGGCAGGAGGAGCAGCATGCATTAAATGACAGACTGATAAAAACTTGTTTTGGAGATGACAATCGAGCAATGTAATGGTCTTATTAAACATGTAAAATGTTTCTTTTTTTCTGATTTGTGTTAGGATTTTTCAAATATATAGCATGAATAATAAAGGCCACTTATTGGGTACCTGCTGAAAAAAATTACTACACATTGTAAGGTGTATGCTTAGGTGTCAGTCTTCGGAAGTGAGGTGAATGCATGGATTATCAACCTTGTGTGTTGGTAATTCTATAAATTCGTGGTCTCTAGCCTTTTAGGCACTAGTTGTTGCTGAGCAAAGCTTCAGTTTGTCCTCAGTTTTCTCCCTCTCACATTCCTCATGGGGGTCATGTTACTGTCATCTTCTAAAGTTCTCTACATTTAGTATATCTCTGTCCCCTTTCAGAGGTTGACCATTTCTCTTCAGTCCCTGAGAAAATACATGTCATCCAAAATGTCCACCAGCCTTCTGTCCCATACTGGCATCCACCCATATTCTCATAAATTCATACTGCCTTCTCTCCTTTCAAGGTGTAAAGATTACATGCCCCCAACAGTACTCTTCCTCGATCATTTTCTCTTTCCTCACTCCCTCCCTTTTTCTTCCCCTAACCCTCTCTTTTCTGTTGGCTCCTTCCTTGAAATCTGTTTGCCCTTACAAAACCCTTCCCTGGCCCAATGTCAGCCTCTAACTGCTGTGCCCACTCTCCCTCTGGAAGAACACTGTATTCCTTACCACCCATTCATTGTTTATTTCACTCTAGTTTCCGGCTGGAAATGCTTTCACCAAGTCACTAATGTCCACTGACTTGCCAGGTGCTGTGGATGCTGACTTCAGTCATGTGCCTCCTCTGTACCAAATGGAGCCCCACACTGAAATCACAGTAAACATTAGTTAAACGAATTATGTCTTCTGTTTACATTATCTTACTTCCCCTCTTCTTACTTACATGACTTTCCTTTCTCTTGGGTCTTTGCTGGCTCTTTTTCCTGCTTCTTAAATATTTATGTTCTCTGAGGTTCCACGAGACCACTCTGTCTTTCACTCTAGCAGGATTTACTTTTCTCTGGATAGATTCTCCATTCACAAGCTTGCCTCCAAAGGATGGGTATATAGCAGGTCTCCTTCTTGACCCTTATTAACAGGCTAAAGTCTGACTTCTCCATTTAGGTGAATCCAATTTTAAATTCATCATAAGCCTCATAAAATTGGTCCCTTTACATTATCACCTATTAATGACGTCCTTGTGCGTGACATCACCAGATACTCAATTAAACCAGAAATCTGGGCATAGATCTTGCTGCATGCAGTATCTTACTTCTAGATTCTTTCTCTCCTTTTTATTCCTGTCACAGGAATACCAATTCAATACCATCTCAGTTTTTACCTAGAGTACCTCAGTTCAGTTTTTTTGCCTGCCTCTCTAGTTCGGGTCATCTTTCTTTTGTTATTTTTGTTCTCTTTTTCAATTTATTTAACCTAAAAACAAAAACAAAAAATTTGTGGAGTTTCTCTGGGTTGCATGAATTTTCTTTTCTGGAATGGAAATACTGATTTGTGAACCCTTGGGAAAACATAATTTTTCAGAAATTTCAAGATGTAACTGATATACTGCTCTATAAGTGTTCACGATTTAAATAATTATCATTGAAAATTATTTCTAGCTGTATATTAAAAATTACAGTTTATTCCTTATTTCAGCAAAAAAGGGGGAATCTCCCATTGTTGCAGGTTAGTTTTGGGGAGATTAAGTGGGCTCGCATTCCCCTGGATGGGGCCAAGAAGTGTCCTTGTTTCCAGTGTTGGAGGATAAACAAGACTGACAGTTGGATCTGAGGGAAAGGCTATGCTAGGCGGAGGGTAGGCAGAAGCCAACCCTTGTTATCATGAAAAGAAGAAGGGTGGAAAGATTCTTGGAACATGAAAATATTTGAATTTATGAGAATGCATTCGACTTATGAATCAAAGATATTTCATAGGACAATGAGGATTTATAGTCAACCAAAATCAATCACTTTGTAACATATTTTTCATCACAATCACAATCATTTCATTACAATCACTTTGTAACATATATTTCATCTCAGATTCCCAGATTGGTTGATAGATGGTGGCAGGAAAGACTGAATGTTCCACTGTAATTTCTTCTGTAACTTCTATTTCCTTATGTAGCACTGCTTGTTTGCAGGGTGGCACATGGTATCCAGAGTCATCATTCAGATGTTAGAGTACTTGGAACAGGGTTAAAAATCAAAGACTGTATCTTAGATTTCTCTAAAATACCTTTTTATTTAAAAAATAAAAAAACCATACACTTTGTCTAAGTTCTTACCACATTACACACACACACACACACACACACACACACACGCACGCACATATTTTAAAATGAGGAATGATAATTCATATTCTACTTGATAGATAATTGGAGAATTTTATTTTATTCTTTCTGATCTCCCTGATCTTTTAAAATCTAGAATCATTACTCATATTTGTATGAAAATGATTTTACACTCTTTTTTTTCTTCAATGTTTTTTCCTCTGTATTCCTTAGCTTCAGAAAAAAGTCAGACTTTTTTCCTGTGATGCTAAAATTTCTTCCAGATCACATGCTGTAGCTCCCTTTCTTTTTTTCTTTGATGCTCTCCTTAAATGATCAAATATAGACTTTAAAGTATATATAGCTAGCTTGTTAGTCTGACTGACTTTGTCTAAGTTTATCCTATTTAGATAGCATGAATCTTCAATATTCAGTTTTGCATATGGGCTGTCCTTTAACCAATAGTGTGTATTTTTCTTCCTTAAGGTTGACTGAATTAGAAGCATGTTCACCTGTGTTATGTAGGGCTCCAAAGACCTGCTTAACTTTGAAATACTCCTATTCATTATAAACTAAAATGTGTATTTCTAAGTGTAAACTTTTTGCAGTTAATAATATTTTAATTTGCTATTTTTCCCTTAGATCCTGTAACATGTTCCATTTATGCCTGACCTGTATTTTTTTCTAAAGATGTGCAATTGAAAGGTTTAAGGAGCAGGCACACCACTTTCCCCTTTGAGGTCTGGTCAGTATTTGTATGCAGCATAACAAGTATCTTTCAGATTGAATAAATGATTAGTAGTACTTTCAAGGAAAATTTAGCAAGCTTGATGGGGCTGAAGTCCATGTAGTCCACAGGTTTAAAATTTAGAGAAGAAATTTCAAAGAAATTTAGATTTTAAGGAAATATTGGTTCCTAAACAGCCTTTTAAAATTCTGTTTTTATAAACTCTGATCTGTTTAAAAATCCATGTTATGTGGGTTCTTGCAATGTGAACCTAGTGCCGTATTTGGGTTTGTTTTGTGATTTTTCCTTCCACTAAGCTTGGAATGCAGTCTTGAAGAGTAAATTTTGGCTTTCGAGAGCCTTTGCAGTCACATGCCGGTTCATCACTGTGTCTGTGGAGTGTCTGTTATAGCTCTCAGTGAATTAATTTCCCCTTCTTTCTGTTTCCAAGATTTCTTTGCAGTGTTTCAGTTAAAAAGAATCCACAGTTTTAACACTGTGGTAGAGAACATCTTTACTTGGTTTTTCTATTTGCTGTGTGATGGTTATTTGAATTACTGCTATAATAGGAACTGTCAAATTTAAGTTATCAGTGCAAGGCTTGGAATAACAGAATTCTTAGCTTTTATTTTTTTCAGTCATTTTGCTCATTTCATTATGCCATTGGGAATAATAAGAAATGATTTAGTATTCCATCACTTAATTTGACTTTTCTTGTGTATACTAGTCAGCCTAAAATTTTTGGTTACAATGGGTCTTTTGCATTATCTGTGAATTTAATAGTTTTCTGGCACAAATTGTACTGTTAGCACCATGAAATGATAATTGCTCCAGCATTATCCAGAGTCTGGTGTTGGACCCTGTCCTTAGTTTGGAAGCAAAGATGGTACAAAGGTTAATGTGAGTCAGGGTTTGGGATTTCTCTTATCAGCACTGGAAGGTGTCTTGTGGTAGGCTCTTGTAAAGCAATTTTGAACTGTGGAAATAGCCTTAAACAAGGAGTTGAGTACCCCCAGAGCTTAGGTGTGTGCTCTGTTACTTACTAAGTTTCAGACTATTATCTGTAAATAGAATTTTGATTTTTTTTTTGCCCCTGAGAGGTATTAAATCTCCATATACATTATCTTAGGCATTGTCCCCATTTTACAGATGAGGAATCTAAGACTTAAGGAAGTTAGGCAGCTATCCCAAGATCAAACAGCTTTTAAACACAGAGAGGGAATTCATACTCAGGAACTGTCTGGCTTAAAGACTTGGCTCTTCACCACTCTGCTTTTACATTTTTCTTTCAACACGCAAGGTACTATTTGCATCTTATGAAGATTAACTAGCTAATGTGTACATCCTTTATGAAGCAAGCTATTAGTCTTGATATGGGAAAAATATGGACATGTTTGGAACTTGAAGCTGTTGTTAATCCCTTCTGCTATTTTAAGGCTTTACATTTACTTCATGACTTTATATATAAATATTTTACACCTTCAAGGTTGCTGATATTTTGTCTGTATCATGTTTCTTGATTTATAAAGTGCTCACATGTTTTTTTTCCCCCCTCTCTAAATCTTTACTAAAGAGAAGGGAATCTACATTCCCTCTCTCCATATTCCATGGATTTTTTTTTTAAAGAAAAATATAGTAAATTTGCTTCAGAATCTTTTTCAGGCTGTTCTGGTCTCCAGATTTTTAATAATTAGCTCTACTACTAATAATTTTATGCAAGAGAGTAGGATCTTTAACATTTCATTATTTTAATAGATAGTCTGAAGTAATTACACACAAAAAAGTATTGATTGCTTCAGTAAAGATACTGAATAGCCAAGAATTTTGAACTTTGTTTACTACCTATACATGCAAGCTATTTTGAGTGTTCCTGCATTATTGAAATACTTGAGGGCCTTCCTTAGTTTGTATGCATTGCTGAAATACCCCAAGATCTGATTCTAGAATGCACAAAACATTTTAAATTGCAAGAGGAAGACAAATGAATGCTTACTCATGTTGTAACACTTTTCTGTAATTTACCTCAATTTCTGAGGTTGTCTTCTGGTACCTTTTATTGAGGTTAGGAGTAGATTTTAAGTACTCTTGATTCCAAGTAATTTGTTTAATTGTCCTAATGCTATCTTCATAATGATTTTAAGCTGCGGTGCTCTGTGAGTGAGTGCCCAGGGACTGGGTAATTGACATCCTGGCAGAGAGGTCTGCTTTCTCTTACTGGCCCTGTGGCAGCCTCTGTGACCTTGCAAGGGCACTTTTTAAATTTTTTAGCTTCCAGTAGCTCTGAAGGCAAAGTTCTAGAATAGGGTTTGAGATTTAATAAGTATGATAATTTAAGTAAATTTAAATATTTGTAAACAGAGCTCTCAAGTCTAAATAGTAATTTTAAATACCCACTAAAAGTATGAGAACATTTTTCAAGATTATTTTTTTAAACCCGGGGGAGCAATATAGTTTATAATTTCCTTACCAATATCACATATGAGTGATGGTTTCAACTGTTTGAAATATAAAAGTTCAAATTCTGTCTTTGGTTACAAAGTAGTATCATGTGAATTTTTAAACCTTCTGAGATGGGGTGTTAGAAATTTTTCCTTTATCTTTCATAAATAGTATGCATTGAATCTACTGGATTTTTGTGATAATTTAGATTTATCTTTTATTAATAATTTCAAGTATTTAGCATATCTCCCCATAAACATTCATCAATTAAAAAAGGGCCATCATGGACTGGGGTTGTAGCTCAGTGGAAGAGTGCTTGCCTAGCGTGCTGTGAGGCACTGGATTCGATCCTCCTAAGAATAAATTAAAAAAAAAGGTTTTGTGTCTATCTACAACTAAAAAAAGAGTTCAAAAAAGGGTCATTAATTCCCAATTACTTACAGTGATGCTTTCAGTGAGCATGAAACCCAGTCTTTAGATATGTAGGATGTCAGAGACTTTCTGCTTCTGAGAAGTTTAGAGTGAAGAGATTTCAGTTTAATGTAGTTCAGAGGTAGTAAAACTCCACACTGGACTTGAAAGGTTTTCTAGGACATGTCTTCATTATGAGAAATCCAGCTGAAGAGGGGGAATCCAAGGGCCCCAGGCCACCCTCATGTGCACCTGGACTATATCTAGAAATAGAAAAAATTCACCTGAATTTTTTTTGCCTTAATGCTGACTTCCTGGGTCACTATTGAGCAATCTTGTAGCAGATGTTCCTGACTTCTTTCTCTTACCCTTCTGCTCTGCCTGGCCAGAGCTTTGCTTCTTTTGTCCCTTCAGAGACTCTCCCTTGAGTACTGACCACCTTATGCAGTGAACCTCAACCTGCTATTCCAGTTTTATCTGGGATACTTTTCTGTTATTTGCCTGTTAGCTTAAACTTTTGCTCTTTTCCTCCAAACAACTTTTTGTAGATTGAATCTGCTCCCTGAATTTTCCACCCTGCTTTTCTAAATTTTATCTCTACTTAGAGGCTATGACTTCTCACCTTAACTTCCTGTGTATTACTTATGCCTTATCACCTTTAACAAATTGTGGTAGAAAAACACATAACAAAGCTTATCCTCTTAACCATTTTAAAGTATACAGTTCAATAGGGGTAAGCAGAGTCACACTGCTGTGCAGTAGATCTCCAGAACCTTTTCATCTCGCAAACCTGAAACTCTGTACACATTAAACCACAGCTGCTCATTTCCCATCCCCACCCCCAGGCCCTGGCAATCTTCTTTCTTTTTCTTTGAGTTTGACTACTTTAGATGTATCATATATGTATAATTATACACTATTTATGTTTTTATGACTGGTTTGTCTCCCTAGCATGATGTGACTAGATTTCCCTTTTCTCAAGACTAGTAATATTCCATTGTTCATTACTATGTTTTACTTATCTGTTCATCATTCAGTGGGTGTTTGGGTTACTTACACCTCTAGGTTATTTTCAGTAATACTGCTATGACCATGGCTGTGCAAATATATGTTTAAGATCCTGCTTTCAATTCTTGGACATTATTTTTTGAAATCTGAGATATATCCTCAGAAGGGAGATTGCTGGACCTTATGCTAATTCTGTTTTCCACTTTTTGAGGAACCACCATATAGTTTTTTATAGTGTCTGCACTATTTTACATTTCTACCAGTAGTGTACAAGGTTTCTAATTTCTCCATATCTTTTGGTATTTTCTCTCTTTGGTATTTTTAATTTTTTAAAATTTGTGGTGCTAGGGATCAGACTCAGGACTTCTTACATGCTGACTCTGTGCTCTATCACTAAGCTACAATCCTGGCCCTCTTTTTTTGATAATTGGATATAAGGTGATCTCATTGTGGCTTGATTTGCATTTTTGTAATGATGAACATGTTAGCTTTCCATCACTACAACAAAATATCCAGACAATAGACTTATAAAGAGGAAAGGTTTATTTGGGGTTACAGTTTTGGTGGTCCAGTCCATGATCAGTTGGTCCTATTGCTTTGGGTGTGTGGCGAGGCAGCAGCACATTATGGTGAGAATTGTGTAGTTGAGCAAAACCACTCACCTCATGATCCAGGTAGTGGAAGAGGGGGTAGAAAGGGCCAGGGTCCCTTAATCCCTTTTGGGGGCAGCCCCCATTGGCCTAAAGAACTCCCACATGGGTCCTGCCTCTCAAAGGTTCCAGCACTTCCAATAGCACCATTCTGGAGATGCAGCCTTTAAGACACAGGCTTTCAGGGGACACTCGAGTTCTAACCTGTAGCAATTAGAGTTGTGGGGCATCTTTTCATATGATTGTAGGCCATTTGTGTATCATCTGTGGAGAAAAGTTTCCAGGTGTTCTTTGCCCATTTTTTATTGAGTTTATTTCTTGGATTGTAATTCTCTATAAACCAGATTGATATGTAATTTGGAGATATCTTCTCCTATTTCATATGCTGTGGATGAAGTTTGCTGTGATCCCATCTTATTTGCCGAATGTTGCTTTTGTTGCCTGTGCTTTTGATGTCATATTCAAGAAATAATTGTCAAATCTAATGTCACAAATCTTTTCCCCCATGTTTTCCTCTGGGAGTCTTATAGTGTCAGGTCTTACCTTTAGGTCACCAATCCATTTTGAGTTAATTTTTAGACATGGTGTTAGGTAAGGGTCAAACCTCCTTTGTTGCTGGTGGTTATCCACTTTTCCTGAAACCATTTGTTGAAGAGATTGTTCTTTCCACATGGAATAGTATTAGTCTCCTTGTGGAAGATTCCTTGGTCTTAGAAAAAAGTTTATTTTTGTCATCTCTATTGGGTTTCATTGGTTTCTACATCTGTCTTTATGCCAGTACCACACTGTTTTGATTACTATAACTTTAATATGTTTCAAAACCAGAAAGTGTGACTTCTTTAGCTTTGTTCTTCTTCTTTTTTTTCAGAATTGTTTTGGCCCTTTGGAGCATTGCATTTTAAACACAAATACCATATACAGCGTATTCATGTTTGCCTCCTGGGCTTATTGCAATGTCTGGCTCACAATAGTTATCTAGAACATAGCAGCTTAATTAATGTTCCAGGCTACTTTTGTGATGGATTTTTGAGTTCAGTTCCTGGGTGAAGGGCCAAATAAGTGCTCAGCTGGCGACTGATCTTCCAGGGAAGTAGAATCATATAAAATCCATACTTCATATGTAATGGAATTAATGAAATACAGCTGAGTAGTAAAAATGAAGTTTCATTAAAAATAAGCAAATGAAGCAAACTACAATGTCAGCAATCTTGTCATGATAAAAAATTGAACCCTCAGAGATTTAGTTTTCAAATTTCCTTGAAGTAACAAGATAAAAACCAGCATAGGAGTTAAACTTGCTTGAGTGCTTAAACTATTTCAGATAAGCTTCTCTTGTTTGTTTGTTTATTTATTTATTTATTTATTTATTTATTAATGAGCTAGATTCTAAGAATAAGAATATAGTACGTTTAAAAGCCTTAGTGCATAAAGACTGTGTTGTTCAGCATTTACCAAAATCCTGATGAATGAGAGGAAACATGAGTACAGTACTTCATTGCTTTTTCTATGATTCCTCTAATTGAAAGAGAATATCCCAACATAAGGAGGTTTGTGAATGGATGCTCAGATTGTGTACTGATGGTGCTTCTTATCATGAGCTGATATCAAACCAGATTCTTAGTGATTTGAAGTCCCCCCTAAAAATTATATATTTTTAAAATTTCCAATTTTGTACCTGCATGGTTCCTATTGAATATATTCTTTTATGATATGGTCCTAGAAATTTCCATAGAAATCGTGTTGCTAGGACTGTGTGCATTCTCTCCCTTGGGGGTTGAAGTATATTATCATTTGGGAGCAAGTAGTTGCCTCTGCAAACTGAAAGCTTATAGTGAGAACTGTGACTTCAGCAGGTAGTCTATCCTGAAAAGATTCCAGGGTTCACATAGTTCTTGGCCTAATAATTTCATTTTATCAGTCCTGCTGTCCTTCAGATTTGATTGACATCAGGTTTTGGCTGGTGAACCAAATTTTTGTGTTCTCATGAGTCTAAGTTGATAGGAAAATGTCTGGAAGAGATTTGGGGTCTGGGTCTAAGTCACATACTCTGTCTTCTCTTCATTTTGGAGAAGGTTGCTGGTTTCTCATAGTCAAAATGCAGTTTTTTTCTGAATTCTGAGAGTCATGAAGAGTCCCCTTTGAAAAAGAGATTGTTGTGAAAAGATAGGAAATAAATAAAGAAAATAATATTCTGCTTTTTGAAAGTTTTATGTTTGGATGATCTCAAAATCGAAATTCCTTGCATATATGGTAACTTATCATGTCCTCATTGAGTGTCACACCTTTCTCAGAACAACATGACTTTACAGATGAGCACATTGTGAACACACAGGAGGTTCAGTATGTCTTCTAAGGCTGGGATGAGAAACATTTATGAATTAATAAATGTGTCTGGGTCTAAGTCACATACTCTGTCTTCTCTTTCTTTTGGAGATATATTTATTAATTCATTGTTTGAAAACTTAACCTAAAAGCAAAAGAATGGAAAATGCTTATAGTTATAATCGTATTTTTGACATCAGCTTTACCACATAGACATACTGCATTTAGTCTTCTTTATTCCATGTTTCTTGTTCATCTTTTGAAAAATATAGAAAAAACATATTTCACACCTAATTTAGATTAAATTATGGTTAATACAATTTACCGAAATAGAGTGTTGGTGATGTGAGTATTAATATAGGGCTATAGAAATCTGATGTGTATATTTTTTACTTTCTAGTAAAATTTTTAGTAAATAAACTGGGTTAGAAAAATTTTGGATTAACATTTAGTTTATATACATACTCCCCAAATTTATGGCTGTTTTTTATTTGAATAAAATTGTTATATTAAATAAAATCTCCAAAGTGCCAAGTCTGCTTAGACTTAGTATCTGCTTCTCTTTGGAAACCTCCTAGAGAAACTTATTATGGTGTCTGTAATATTGGACAGCATCTATTCTCTTATTTGTAAGTTTGGAGCTCAAAAGTGAGAACTTTAAGATGCTATGATATGTGTATAGTTTTCAATTTTGTATACTATCAATTCTGCATTTGAACCGGTAAGTGATAATCTAGACTTTCCTCAAGCCATTAGATTAAAACAAATAAATTTCCTCTTTGTTGACAGGGTGGAGTTCAGCTTACTCTTTCTTAGATGTGAAAGGAAGAGAAGGTCATTTCATGTCTTGCTGATAAAGGTAAGGTCATAGAAATTATTAAAGAGATTGGGATGTTTGGTAGGCATCATTATTACGCTTTAACATTTTGATTTTGTGGTATGCTGAAATCAAAGGAAAGATAATGTATTTATACAATGAATAGAATGCACAGTTGTTCCTTTAATTATCAATAAGAACACAGAAGATAAGAAGTAGGTGTAAATCAACATGACAAAGTGGATGTGGATTTGCTATATAATGAGCAGGTAACTTGTGGCTTTCATTTGAAATGTTGGCTTTCACACTTAGTCTGTTCCTCAAACATTTACACACTTAGTAATAACCTTTCTCAAATATTGATGATATCATTCTGATAACATTTTTCAGGTTAATACAAACTAGATTACAAAATTGTGCTGTTTTCAAGCAAATCCAGTCCATTACCCTTGTCATGCTGATGGTTCTAGTTGACTTCAGTGACTTTCAAGGAAATGTGAAATGGGTTGTATGGACGGCAGGGCCCACCTTTGAGAAGGTTGCCCTGTACATTGGTGACTGTTCACTAGGAGCCACTCTTCTAACCATTCTGTCCTTGTGGTGTAGCTATTTTCTACAGAGTGCACTGTAAGGAAAATTTTACCCATGTATGGCTTTCACAACACATCTATTAGGTTTTATTTACATTCCCATTTCAAAGAAGTTAACATTGACACATGGGAAGATTAAGAAACTTGCCTTAGGTTACATGGGTAACAAGGTGTATTAGTCAGGGTTCCCCAGAGAACAGAATCAACAGGAAGTATGATTTTAAAAGGGGATTTATTAGACTGGCTTACACAACCAGAAGCTGGATAGTCCACAATGGCTGTCTGTAGCTTGAGAGCTGGAAGAACCAGCAGCCGCACAGCCGAAGAGGTGGAAGCCTCAGAACAGGAAGGATCAACAGTGCTACCCCTAGTCCAAGATGAAGGCTTCTGGAAACTATCTGGAGAATCACTGGCAGAGTTTGTTTTGGAAGAGTGAAGAAGTGAGAGTCTGATATCCTCAGATGATCGAAGCAGCAATCAAGGACCCATTCAAGAAGAGTAGAACTTGCATCTGCATCTGCTTCTTTGTTCTTCCAGCTTTTATTCCATCCTTTTGGGCAGTGCTGCCAACACTTAGGGAGGGGCTCCACTTCAGTTCACTATCCCACATTACAATCATGCCTAGATACACCCTCATCACACCCAGAAACCTCTTAATTATGAGTATCTCTTAATCCAATCAAATTGACAGTTCAAATTAACCATTACATAATGGTTGGGGCCAGAATTAAGTTGATACCTCCTGCTCTTTACTGCCATGCTGTGCTGAAAATCTGTACCAGGATTTGAGCAGTGACCTTGTAGTAGAAGACCCTGCATTATCATGCATCAACTCGTGGCTTGAGCTACAAATGTACACTTTTTGCCAAATTTTATTTTTAGGTAAACTTATATATTTCACAAATAGCTCTTAAATTTTGGCCGCTTAGTTTATCTTCATTAAAAAACAAATGTACAAAAATAGCTGGGCACAATGGTGCACACCTGTAATCCCAGTAGCTCAGTGGGCTGAGACAGGAGGATTTTGAGTTCGAGGCCACTCTCAGCTACTTAGCAAGACCCTAAGCAGCCCAGCAAGACCCTCTTTCTAAATGAAAATACAAAAAGGGGCTGAGGATATGGCTTAGTGGATAAACACCCCTGGGTTCAATCCCTAGTATCCCCCCACCCCAAATAATAATTTCTGTGAGAGTTGCAGTACACTGACTATCCATGGTACAGAATAGAAGACACAGAGACAAACCCACAAAAATACAGTTACCTCATACTAGACAGAGGAGCCAAAAACATACAATGGAGAAAAGAAGTCTCTTCAACAAATGCTGCTGGGAAAACTGGAAATCCATATGTCGTAAATGAAATTAAACCTCTCTCTCTCACCCTGCACAAAACTCAACTCAAAATGGGTCAAAGATTTAGGAATTAGACCAGAGACTCTGCACCAAATTAGAAGACAAAGCCCCAAATGTTTTTTTTTTTGAACTGGGAATTGAACTCAGGGACACTCGGTCACTGAGCCACATCCCCAGCCCTATTTTGTATTTTATTTAGAGACAGGGTCTCACTGAATTGCTTAGGGCCTCGCTAAGTTGCTGAGGCTGGCTTTGAACTCGTGATCCTCCTGCCTCAGCCTCCCAAGTCGCTTGGATTACAGATACGCACCACCACGCCCAGCCCTATCCATGTTTTTTTAAAGATTCAGTTTGTTATAATGAAAAGTGAAGGTAATAGTAAATAAACCAATGCATATTTTTTACCTTTTGATTAATAATTAAGCATATTTTCTAATTTTCTTCTTTAAAAAGACTCTGGGATTTATTCATCATTTCATATTTCTTGGAATAGTAAATGAAAACAATATTAATTGCAATTTCTGTGAAAAGAAGTCACTGCATTTTTCTTTGAAAATGAAATATGTAGGGACACAAATCAAATATTTGTTGGAGTGAAGTTGTTCACTTTTTATTTTTAAAATTTATTTATTTATTTATTTAAATTTTACAGACTTCCAGTTTTTGACCCAGTTATCCCACTGCTCAGTTTATACCCAAAGGACTTAAAATTAGCATACTACATACAGCCACATCAATGTTTATAGCAGCTCAATTCACAATAGCTGGACTGTGGAACCAACCTAGGTTCCCCTCAACAGATGAATGGCTAAAGAAACTGTGGCATAAATACACAATGGAATATTATTCAGCCATAAAGAAGAATAATATTATGACATTTGCAGATAAATGGATGGAATTGGAGAATATCATGCTAAGTGAAATAAGCCAATCCCCAAAAACCAAAGGCAGAAGGTTTTCCCTGATAAGTGGATGATGATATATAATCTGATTGGGGTGTGGGATGGGGAGAGAGAAGAATAGAGGAACTTTGGATTATGTAGAGGGAAATGAGAGGGGGAGGGGGCAGGGGTATGAAAAATGGTGGAATGAGAAAGACATCATTACCCTATGTACATGTATGATTATATGAATGGTATGAATCTACATCATGCACAACCATAGAAATGAAAAGTTGTACCCCATTTGTGTACAGTGAATCAAAATACCAGACCTTAAACTGTACTTCAGAGCAATAGTAACAAAAATGGCATGGTACTGGCACCAAAATAGACAGGTAGATCAATGGTACAGAATAGAAGACACAGAGACAAACCTGCAAAAATAGTTACCTCATACTAGACAAAGGAGCCAAAAACATACAATGGAGAAAAGATAGTCTCTTCAACAAATGCTGCTGGGAAAACTGGAAATCCATATGTAGTAAAATGAAATTAAACCTCTATCTCTCACCCTGCACAAAACTCAACTCAAAATGGGTCAAAGATTTAGGAATTAGACCAGAGACTCTGCACCAAATTAGAAGACAAAGCCCCAAATCTTCACCATGTTGGCTTAGGATCAGACTTCCTTAACAAGACTCCCAAAGCACAAGAAATCAAAGCAAGAATCAATAAATGGGATGAATTTAAATTAAAAAGCTTTTTCTCAGCAAAGGATACAATAAAAAAATGTGAAAAGAGAGGCTACAAAGTGGGAGAAAATCTTTTCCACACACACTTCAGATAGAGCACTAACCTCCAAAATTTATAAAGAACTTACAAAACTTTTCACCAAAAATACAAAGAACCCAATCAATAGGTGGGCCAAGGAACTGGACAGACCACTTTACAGAAGACCATATACAGGCAATTAATAAATACATGAAAAAATGTTCAACGTCTCTAGTAATTTTAGTTCAAATTAAAACAACTCTAAGATTTCGTCTTACTCCAATTAGAATGGCTATTATCAAGAACACAAACAATAATAGATGCTGTCATGGCTGTGGGGAAAAAGGCACACTTTTACATTGCTGGTGGAGTTGCAAATTGGTCCAGCCACTCTGAAAAGCAGTGTGGAGATTCCTCAGAGAAGTTGTTCACTTTTATAACACAACTAGCTATAGAATTAGGACATTGCTCAGAAATTCTTTTCAGTAAGAAAAGAATTAGGAGCCCAAAGAGAACTGAAAATCTTCACACGAGGGCTGTGTCATTTTCAGACTTGTTCCACATTGCTGTATGTAAAGGCTCACGGATGCCAGTAATTGTTTAATTATTATATTTTTATAGTTTTCTGTAATGCACTCTCTAACAAAAGCATGCTCCCTTGTTTTTTTTTTTTCTTTCTACAACCATGGTGGCAGCAAATTGAACCATGACTCTAACAGAGGGAGGGACTAAGGAGGTTTTAAATGGTTTCAAAACTAAACTCAGTTTCAACCCACTACCTCTGGAGTGAACAACAATCTCTTACAATGAATACACCTGAACAGCTCTTGAGAATCTGAATGTTAGAGAATTTATGAGTCAGATTAGAGTGATTGCGTGATCTGCTTTTAGTAATTAGAGAATAAAGGAAATCTTAATGCAACCCAAAAAGTGAATAAGAATTTTTCCCGAATTACTTCAGTGAGGTTAAGCCAGTTTATTTTCAGTAAGAAGGAAATAAGTAACAAAAGGTCAGGAAAGGGTTGATTGACACTTGTTCCATGTGAACATTGCAGGGTGAACTGGTTCACAGTAATCATGGGAAGATGTACTTTATTTTTCTCATATCTTTTCTAATAACAAATCAACAAATGTAGGAAGAATAAAAGTTATACTTCTTAATGTATTTGACTTTAATTTACTACAGTGAAAATTTTTTTGTACTCTGTATCATTTTTTAAACATTGTTTTTAGTAGTAGATGGACACAATACCTTTATTTTATTTATTTTTGTTTTTACATGGTGCTGAGGACTGAGCCCAGTGCCTTATTGCCAGGTAAGCTCTCTACCACTGAGTCACAACTCGAGCCCCTTATACTCTAAATCATTAAAAAAATACTCAATAAAGTTCTCAGAGGGTTACGTTTCCATATTTATGAAATATTTTGTTACTTAGAAATGACCATTAAAAGATGGTGGCATAATTTTAAGATTGCAGAAATAATGCAGTTTGGAGTATTGCTATTTCTCCTTTTGGGGCTTAAACGGAATCTCATTTTTACCCTAGGTTGTATTTGCAGGGTAAATTTAAAAATTTTAATGAACACATACTGGCCCATATTTATGGGTTAAAATGTGATATCTCAGTACACGTATACAAGGTGTAATAATCAGATCAGGGTAATTTGCATGTGAATCACCTCAAGCATTTATCATTTATTTGTGCTGGGAACATTCAAAACTGAAGCTAAAATTTCAAAACCTAAGTTTTCACCTTGGCTGCTGCATCATGCCACTGTGCGTAAAAGCTTGCATTGACTTGGTGCTGGGATTGGGATGAGCAAACCACAAAGGTCCATGCGTTGAAGGTTTAGTCTCCAGGGTGGTGATGGTGGGATGTACTGTGGGCCTTTAGGATGTGGAGACACTCGAACTCCTCAGATGGTTGGCGGTAAGCCTTTGAAGGGGATTGTGGGTCCTGCTGTTCCTCCCTCTTCTTGCTTCCTGGCTCATGGTATAAGTGGTTTGTTCCACATGTTTCCACTGTGATGTACTGCCTTCATCAGGGGCCAAGAGTCATGGTGCTGCCCATCCAGGGACTGAAAGCTTTAAAACTGGGAGCCAAAATAAACCTTTTCTCTTTATAAAATAATTATCTCAGATATTTTGTTATAGTGGTATGAAATGAACACCCTTGGAATATCAAAGTCATGGAATTTTGTTCATGGGGGAAGATGGTTGGGGAGCCAACCAGAAACAATAGTTCTTGATCTGGCCACTGTTTCTTTCCAAAGGGTAGGATTTTGGGTTTGGGTCAGGGCATCAGGAACCTTCTACAGTGCCAGGGTAAGGGATTTGGAAAAGGTTTTATGAATTTTTTAATCTTGTTCCTAGTTGTTGATGAGATCAGATTTCAACCCCAAAGGAAAAGGGTCTTTTTTTTACCAGGACTTGGAATGAGGTTAGGGAACCAGTCAGATAAATTGGTATATAGCCTAGTCAGCCTGTGGAGTTAGGCAGTATCTTTAAATATTTAGAAAAGGTGCTCTGATGAGCTGAGTAGAAGAGGTTGGCTTTGTAGGCAGAAAGGGGATGAAAAAAACAAACAGGGAACAAAGCAAATCATTTCAGAGTTGCTTTTCTTACAGAGTTGAACAGGAGGGACTGCCTCCTCATGCTGGCACAAGTATATTGGGTTCCTCTCGATTGGTTGCTTTGAATTTCCCAGTTTTGGGAAAACTGGTTTGTTTCAGAGTTCAGTTTGATCGGTATTAACTAGGATTGGTGACTCCATTCTCTTGGGCTTAGTGCAGGAGCTCATTCCAAAGTAATGGCCTCCCTCAAATTGCATTTAAGAGGGTCTACTTATTTTTTTTTAACTTCTGATACACTTATTAGACATTTGTATTTCATCTGCAAGTTTCCTGTGTATGTGTTTGTCAATTTATCTTTTATAGTTTTATAGTTTAAGCTTTTTACTAATTTGTGTAAAGTCCTTAGTAATTCAGATGACCAATTTTTGACTGTCTTTTATATAAAATATTTTTATAGTTCATTGCTTACCTTCTATTTTAATGAGCAGAGGTTTCACATTTTACATTCAGGTTTAATGAGTTTTTCCTTATAATTGCCCCTAGTTTCCAGATTTAGAAAGTCTAAAGTGACAAATTAGGCCATAATTATAGTTACAGGATGGAGCATGTACTTTGTTTCTGGACCTAGTGTGTCATTCTCTCTTCACAGCAATCTTTGGTGGTAGTTGCTACTCAGTGACTTGCTTTGCAGATGAAGAGACTAAGGCATAGTTATGTAAGTCACCTGTCTAAGGTAGCTCAGTAGGTAACAGCTAGCCTTTGAACTGGTCATGTGACTCCAGATCCTGTGCTCTTCGCTACTATGCCACACTTCCTGATAGAACAGAACCAGCAGGGTGCTCTCAAAATGATTAAGGTATTAATGTGACGCGTGATAGAAACCATTTGGATTCAGTTAATGTTTTATTTTTCTAGTCTCCAATGAATATTTTTCCTGTTGATGTTCCAGAAGATCTTTTTGTCACATTCTTTCTATTATAGCATTATCTTAACAATTTAGGAAATTATTTGGCCTAACCACATCTCAGTGTCATTAAATCAGTGCATATGGACAAGATGATACTAGACAGTGAAAAATTAGCTAATGCATAGTTTTATATTTCTTAAAAAACTTTGTACATTGAAAATACTGCACATCATGATACCAGTTATAAGGTATACTGACTTCCTAATTTAAATTTGAATTTAATTACAGATATATCCAGTGTCTTAAAAGACATAGACAACAAAAATAGTTTTTTTGTGAAATGTTCTATTATGTAAAATGGCAAAACAATAATGATAAATCTATATTATTATTTTTAATATTTTTGGACTTTTTAAAAAGCATATAAAATGCTATTAAAGTATGTGCTTATTTATCATTTACTAAAACAGAATTTTCCTATCAGGAGAGACCCTTTATCAAAGTACCTGAATGTTGTTTATCTTTGATTGGTTCTCATTCAAGAACAGCAGAATTTCAGAATTCCTCTAACTCAGGGTTGTCTTTATAAATTCAAGGCATGACAACTAATTAAAATAATACTTTAGTCTACATTAAAGGCAAAAAAAAATCTCCTTTTTATCTTTCAAAGGTTTGTGTGTGGGAAAGAAGAGACTCAGGGACTTGGCAGTGATGGGAACTGGGTTCGAGGTCTCTGCCTGGGCAGGTGATTTACCTTGTGCGGGCCACCTTTACTTCAGCAGGACAATAAGGCTGTTGATTTCACCTCAGATGACAGCCAGGGTGGCTTCCAGATCTGAAGGTCATCTTGGTGAAGCAGGTGGAGATATCCTGGAGTAGGTCTAAGCGAAAGGAAGGCAGGCGACTTCCTGTCAGGGTAGGAGTGTCCCACCCTGGCTGTGCACCTTATTAAAATTGGAGGCTTTGGAAAATGCTGATTCCCTTTGAAAGATTGTGATGCAATTCCAGACTCAGGATTGTCTATTATTTAACAGCTGCTAGTGAATCTAAGGGATACTACTGGTAAGGAAAGGCTCTTGAGTTTGCTGTTCCTCACTAGTTTTTCTCCCATGGAGGAAGGTGACATCTTTCTGTGGACTGTTCAGTTTTTTAAAACCTTGTCTCCTTCCCATGGAGGGTTTTTATGATAGCGTGCAAAGGGAAGCATGGTAGTCATTTGTGTTCAGAGGTTCCTGAATGGAAGGGCAATTCTTGAACCACAGATATTTTGTTTTCCTATTGAAACGGGTATAGGAAAACAGGAATGCATACGTATGTCTGCCTTATTGTGGAAACAAGAAACGCTGCTTTCCTCATTGGAGCTTAGCTTGGGCTGGGCAACATGAGTAGAGATACAGATATTTTTCTGAAGAATTGTGGTTTTGCCTTTTTACTCCATCATAATAGGTGGTTACCTTTGCATTCTGCTTGTCAGGTACTGTGCTAAGAGCACTTGGCACATGTCATCTGGTTGACGACTGTAATGGAGAAAAAAGTTTGTAGTCTTCTTTTTACAAATAAGGAAAATCAGAAACACAGACTTTAGTTATCTGTTCCAGAAAACCCAGCTAGAATTGGTAGGGTGGAGATTTGAATTTAGGTGAGTCTGACTTGTAGTACTTACGATAGGTAATGGTGCATGTGGTTTTTATATCAGGTCTTCAGGTCTCCTCCAAGGTTAGGAGGCAGAGGTAAATTTTTATTTGTTCTTTTTAGTTATACACGACAGAATATATTTTGACATATCATACATACCTGGAGTTAACCTCTCATTTTTGTGGTTGTATATGATGTTGAGTTATACTAGTCACGTTTTCATATGTGAACATAGGAGAGTTCTGTCCAGTGCATTCTATTCTCTTTCCTATTCCTATCTCCCTTCCCTTCCCTTCATTCCCGTTTGTCTAATCCAATGAACTTCTGCCTCCCCCCAACACACTTATTGTGTGTTATCATCCACATATCAGAGAGAACATTCAGCCTTTGGCATTTGGGGATTGACATTTCATTTAGCATGATACTCTCCAGTTTCATCCATTCACTGGCAAATGCCATTTCTCATTCTTCTTTATGACTCAGTAATATTCCATCTCATATATATAATATATATAATATATATTTTACACATACACACACACACACGCACATATGAGCATTATTCTCAGAGCAGTGGTTGGTTCCATAACTTAGCTATTGTGAGTGGAGATGCTATAAACATTGATGTGGCCATGTCACTATAATATGGTGATTTTAAGACCTTTGGGTATCTACCAAGGAATGGGATAACTGGGTCAAATGGTGGTTTCATTCCAAGTTTTCTGAGGAATCTCCATCTGTTTTCCAGAGTGGTTGCACCAATTTGCAATCCCACCAGCAGTATGTGAGTAAACCTTTTCCCTCACATTCTCACCAACATTTATTGTTACTTGTATTCTTGATAATTGCCATTCTGACTGGGGTGAGATGACATTTCATTGTAGTTTTAGTTGGTATTTCTCTAATTGCTAGTGATGTTCAACATTTTTCATTTCATGAGGTGAGTGGTTTTTATTTTATTGATTAGGTAATTCATTTTGGTGTTGTTGTTTTTTGAGTTCTTCATATATCCTGGAGAGTAATACTGTATCTGAGGTGTGTATGGTAAAGATTTTCTCCCATTCTGTAGGCTCTCTGTTCAAATTCTTGATTGTTCCTTTGCTGAGAAGAAACTTTTTAGTTTGATGCCATCCATTTATTGATTCTTGATTTTACTTGTTGTGCTTTTGGAATCTTGTTGAGGAATTTGATTCCTAAGCCAACATAATGGAGATTTGAGCCTACTTTTTCTTCTATATGCAAAGGGTTTCTGTTTAATGTCTTGGTCCTTGATCCACTTTGAGTTGAGTTTTGTGTAGGGTGAGAGATGGGGATCTAATTTCATTTTGTTACATGTGTATATCCAGTTTTCCCAGCACCATTTCTTGAAGAGGCTATCTTTTCTCCAATGTGTTTATGGCACCTTGTCTAGTATGAGAAAACTGTATTACATGGCTTTTTCTCTGTGTCTTCTATTCTGTACATTGATCTTCATATCTCTTTTGGTGCCAGTACCATGCCATTTTTGTCACTATAGCTTTATAGCATAATTTAAGGTCTGGTGTTATGATGCCTCCTGCTTCAGTCATCTTGCTAAGGATTGCTTTGGCTCTCTGGGCTGCTTATTTTTCCAAATGACTGCTTTTTCTATTTTTAGGAAGAGTGTCATGGAACCTTGATAAGGAATTGCATTAAATCTGTATAGTGCCTTTGGTAGAATGGTCATTTTTTTTTTTAATTTTGGTTCCTTGAACACAAATGGAGTACAACTATCATTTTTCTGGTTATACACAAAGTAGAATCATACAGTTTGTGTATGCATACGTACAGACAGGGTAATGATGTTCGTCTCATTCTATTATCTTTCCTTCTCTGCCCCCTTCCCACCCCTCATTTTCCTCTACATAATTCATCCTTTCTCCATTCTTCCCTTACCTCCCCCCGCCCCTGTTATGTGTTATCAAACACTTATCAGAGAAATCATTCAGCTTTTGGTTTTGGGGATTGCCTTATTTCAATATACATGATATTCTCCAACTCCATCCATTTACCTGAAAATATCATAATTTTATTATTCTTTATGGCTGAATAATATTCCATTGTGTATATATACCACAGTTTCTTTATCCATTCATCTATTGAAGGGCATCTAGGTTGGTTCCTAGCTATAGTGAATTGGACTGCGATAAACATTGATGTGGATGCATCACTGTAGTTTGCTGATTTTAAGTCCTTTGGGTATGGGCCAAGGAATGAGATAGCTGGGTCAAATGGTGGTTCCATTCTGAGTTTTCTAAGGAATCACCATACTGCTTTCCAGAGTGGCTGCACCAATTTGCAACACCACCAGCAATGTGAGTGTACCTGTTTCCCCACATCCTCGCCAACACCTATTGTTGCTTGTATTCTTGATAATAGACATTCTAATTGGGGTGAGATGATATCTTAGGGTAGTTTTGATTTGCATTTCTCTTACTACTAGAGATGTTGAACATTTCTTCATATATCTGTTGATTGCTTGTAGATTCTCTTCTGTGAAGTGTCTGCTCATTTCCTTAGCCCATTTATTGATTGGGTTATTTGTATTCTTGGTGTAAAGTTTTTTGAGTACTTTATCAATTCTGGAGATTAGTGCTCCATCTGAAGTGTGTGTGGCAAAGATATTCTCCCACTTTATAGGCTCTCTCTTCACATTGTTGATTGTTTCCTTTGCTGAGAAAAAGCTTTTTAGTTTGAATCTATCCCAATTATTGATTCCTGCTTTTATTTCTTGTGCTTTAGCAGTCATATTAAGGAAGTCTGGTCCTAAGCCAATATGATGAAAATTTGGACCTACTTTTTCTTCTATTAGGTGCAGGGTCTCTGGTCTAATTCCTAGGTCCTTGATCCATTTTGAGTTGAGTTTTGTGTAGGGTGAGAGATAGGGGTTTAGTTTCATTTTACTGCATATGGATTTCCAGTTTTCCCAACACCATTTGTTGAAGATGCTATCTGTTCTCCATTGAATGTTTTTGGCTCCTTTGTCAAGTATGAGATACTGTATTTATGCGTGTTTGTTTCTGTGTCCTCTATTCTGTACCATTGGTTCACCTGCCTATTTTGGTGCCAATACCATGCTGTTTTTGTTGCTCTATAGTGTAGTTGAAGGTCTGGTATTGTGATATCATCTGCTTTGCATTTCCTGCTAAGGATTGCTTTAGCTATTCTGGGTCTCTTATTCTTCTAACTGAATTTCATAATTGCTTTCTCTACTTCTATGAGGAATGTTATTGGGATTTTAATTTGAATTGCATTGAATTTGTATAGTTCTTTTGGTAAGTATGGCCATTTTGACAATATTAATTCTACCTATCCAAGAACATGGGAGATCTTTTCATCTTCTAAGGTTTTCTTTAATTTCTTTCTTTAGTATTCTGTAGTTCTCATTGTAGAGGTCTTTCACCTCTTTTGTTAGATTGATTCCCAGATATTTTTTTTTGAGGCTATTGTGAATGGGGTAGTTTTCCTAATTTCTCTTTCAGAGGAGTCATCACTTATGAATAGGAATGCATTAGATTTATGAGTGTTGACTTTATATCCTGCTACATTACTGAATTCATTTATGAGTTCTAGAAGTTTTCTATTGGAATTTTTTAGCTCCTCTAAATATGGAATCATATCATCTGCAAATAGTGATAGTTTAAGTTCTTCTTTTCCTATTCATTTCCCTTTTATTTCTTTAGTCTGTCTAATTGCTCTGGCTAGAATTTCAAGGATGATGTTGACTAGAAACAGTGAAACTGGGCATCCCTGTCTTGTTCCAATTTTTAGAGGAAACGCTTTCAGTTTTTCTCCATTTAGAATGATGTTAGCCATGGGCTTAGCATAGATAGCCTTTACAATGTTGAGGTATGTTCCTACTATCCCTATTTTTTCTAGTGTTTTGAGCATGAAGGGGTGCTGATAAAATTATCAAATGCTTTTTCTGAATCTATTGAAATAATCATGTGATTCTTAACTTTAAACCTGTTAATGTGGTGAATTACATTTTTAGATTTCCAGATGTTGAACCAACCTTGCACTTGGATGAAACCCACTTGATCATGGTGCACTCTCTTTTTAATATGCTTTGTATGTGATTTGCTAAAATTTTGTTAAAAATTTTTGCATCTATGTTCCTCAGGGATATTGGTCTGAAATTTTCTTTCCTTGATGTGTCTTTGTCTGGTTTTGGTATCAGGGTGATATTAGCTTCATAGAATGAGTTTGGAAGGGTTTCCTCCTCTATTTCATGGAATACTTTGAGGAGTATTGGAATGAGTTCTTCTTCTAAGGTCTTGTAGAACTCAGCTGAGAATCCATCTGGTCCTGGACTTTTCTTGGTAGGTAGGCTTTGGATGGCTTCTTGTATTTCATTGCTTGAAATTAGTCTATTTAATTGTGTATGTCCTCCAGGTTCAGTTTGGGTGGATCATATGTCTCTAGAAACCTGTCGATGTCTTTGAGATTTTCTATTTTGTTGGAGTATAGATTTTCAAAATAATTTCTAATTATGTTTTGTATTTCAACAGTATCCATTGTGAGAGTTCCTTTTTCATCTCAAATTTTAGTAATTTGAGTTTTTTTCTCTTCTTCATTAATGTGGCTAAGGGTTTATCAATTTTGTTTATTTTTTCAAAGAACCAACTTTTTGTTTTGTCAATTTTTTGAATTGTTTCTTTTGTTTCAATTTCCTTGATTTCAGCTCTGATTTTAATTATTTCTTTTCTTCTACTACTTTTGGTGTTAATCTGTTCTTTTTCTAGGGCTTTGAGCTGTCGTATGAGGTCATTTATTTGTTGACTTTTCATTCTTTTATTGAAGGTGCTCCATGCAATGAGTTTTCCTCTTAGTACTGCTTTCATAGTGTCCCAGAGATCTCGATATGTTGTATCGTTGTTCTCGTTTACCTCTATGAATATTTTTATTTCCCCCCTGAATTTTTCTGTTATCCATGCATCATTCAATAGTGTATTATTTAATCTCCAGATGTTGGAATAGTTTCCGTTTTTTATTTTATTATTGATTTCTAATTTCATTCCATTATGGTCTGACAGAATGCAAGGTATTATCTCTATCTTTTTATATTTGCTAAGAGTAGCTTTATGGCATAACATATGGTCTATTTTAGAGAAAGACCCATGTGCTGCTGAGAAGGTGTATTCACTCGTTGATGGATGGAATACTCTATATATGTCTGTTAAATCTAAATTATTGATTATGTTATTGAGATCTATGGTTTCTTTGGTCAATTTTTGTTTGGAAGATCTGTCCACTGATGAGAGAGGTGTGTTAAAGTCACCTAGTATTATTGTGTTCTGGTCTATTTGGTTCCTGGAATTGAGAAGTATTTGTTTAACATACGTGGGTGCCCTATCATTTGGGGCATAAATATTTATGATTGTTATGTCTTGCTGATTTATGCTTCCCTTAAGCAGTATGAAATGACCTTCTTTATTTCTTCTGACTAACTTTGACTTGAAGTCTGCTTTATCTGAAATGAGAATGGAAACCCCTGCTTTTTTACTGAGTCCGTGTGCATGGTATGTTTTTCCCATCCTTTTACCTTTAGTCTGTGGACATGTTTTTCTATGAGATGTGTCTCTTGAAGGCAGCATATTGTTGGGTCTTTCTTTTTAATACAATCTGCCAGTCTTTGTCTTTTGATTGATAAGTTTAGGCCATTAACATTCAGGGTTATTATTGAGATTTGAGTTGTGTTCCTGGTCATTTTAAAACCCTTATTTTTGGGTTTTAACTGGGCTTGGTTTCTCCTTTAATTGGCTACTCCTTTAGAGTAATTCCTCCCTTTGCTGACTTTCATTGTTGTTTTTCATTTCTTCCTCTTGGTATATTTTGCTGAGAATGTTCTGTAGTGCAGGCTTTCTATTTGTGAATTCTTTTAGCTTTTGTTTATCATGGAAGGATTTTATTTCATCGTCAAATCTGAAGGTAAGTTTTGCAGGGTATAAGATTCTTGGTTGGCATTCATTTTCTTTCAGAGGTTGAAATATGTTGTTCCAGGCCCTTCTTGCTTTTAGGGTCTGGGCTGAGAAATCTGCTGATATCCATATTGATTTCCCCCTGCATGTAAGCTGATGCTTTTCTCTCACAGCCTTTAAAATTCTATCTTTATTTTGTATGTTAGATATTTTCATTATAATGTGCCAGGGTGTGGATCTGTGGTAATATTGTGTATTTGGTGTCTTGTAAGCCTCTTGTATTTGATTTTCCATCTCATTGGTCAGATTTGGGAAATTTTCTGATATTATTTCATTGAACAGATTATTCATTCCTTTGGCTTGTATCTCTGTGTCTTCCTCAATCCCAATAATTTTTTAAATTTTATCTTTTCATGATGTCCCATAATTCTGGGAGGTTCTGTTCATGATTTCTTACCATCTTTTCTGTTTGGTCGACTTTGTTTTCAAGATTAAATATTTTGTCTTCATTGTCTGGGGTTCTGTCTTCCAAGTGATCTAGCCTGTTGGTTATGCTTTCTATGGAGTTTTTAATTTGGTTTATTGTTTCCTTCATTTCAAGGATTTCTGTTTTTTTTTTTTTTTTCAGAATCTCTATCTCTTTATTGACATGATTTTTCCTTTCTGCAATTGCTCTTTTAGTTGTTTATTGGTATGATCATTCATTGCCTGCATTTGCTCTCTTATCTCATCATTTGCTTCTCGGATCATTTTAATTATGTACATTCTGAACTCCCTTTCTGACATTCCTTCTACCAATACCTCACCTTGTAATATTAGCAGCACACTATATAAACAATATGCGTTCTTAATTCCTATAGACCCTATTTGGATATTAACTGTTTTGTCATAATATAGAGATGAGTTCACATCATTATCTACAGCATAACCAATAGGTTTGCAATAAGGATTACAATTTCAAATGGTGGAAAAAGAGAATGAGGAGGGGTGTAGAATATAGTATTAATGAGATAGGAAGTGAGTCTATAGACATACTATGTTGTAGGAAAAGTGAAAGTGGAATTATAAGAAATAGGTTGCTATCAATGAGAAAAGAGAGAAAGAGTCTCCAAGGAAACAGATATATAAGATGATGATAGAGTGATAATAATATTAATAAAAGAAAAAAGTGGGAATATAGTAGGTATAATGGGAATTATCATAATAATACTATTTTAAAAAGTTCTGCAATAAAATTATACTGTATTATTCAAACCTCCTGTTTTTCAGTAGTCTGATTCTTGAGAGGTGCTTGATAATGTGGTGTCCCAAGAAGGCTCCTGTCCCACTGCATCCAGGTCAGGAATATTCAATGCTTGCGTGCAAAGGCCACCTGGTGTTGATAGATGGTCAGTCACAGTGTGGGTGCAGGCCTGAGCACTAGACCAGGGACAGGGCACAGGCCTGTGGTTGGTGCTGGAGTTGGCGGGCCTGACGGCTCAGCAGGCCTGTTTTCACAGTGGGGCTTCCTGCAGCAGACTTGTGCTCTGACCTGGAGGATCCTTGGGGCTGGTCCTGGGCTTCTCGCTGAGGCTGCCCACAGTAGACCTGTGCTTGAACCTAGAATGGTCATTTTGGCAACATTAATTCTGCCCATCCAAGAACATGGGAGATCTTTTCATCTTCTAAGGTTTTCTTTTCTTTCTTTCTTTCTTTAGTGTTCTGTGGTTTTCATTGTAGAGGTCTTTCACCTCTTTTGTTAGGTTGAGTCCCAAATAGTTTATTTTTTAGGCTATTATGAATGGGATAGTTTTCCTAATTTCTCTTACATTGGGCTTTCAGAGAGCATTCATGTGGTTTTATGATTTTATATATATATATATATATATACATATATATATATTTTTTTTTTTTTTTTTTGAGTGCTGGGGATTGAACCCAGGGCCTTGTGCTTGTGAGGCAAGCACTCTACCAACTGAGCTATATCCCCAGCCCTAGATTTCATGATTATAAAATCATGAATTTTATAATTAAAATTCATAGTTAAAGATATTATTATTGTTGTGATTTGTTTGGCAGTACAAACCAAATGGAAACTCACCCTTAAAGTTGTTTGTAGGGTGTATGAGAACTAGCTTCAGACAGAAATATGAGAAACATTGAGATCTTTATGCTTTGTCTTGTCTTTTCTTTCTCCCCTTCTGTTAGTTCCCATGTGTTTTCAGGCTGTACCCAATTCTCTTTCAGAGTTTTTTCTCCTTCTCTGCCCTTCCTGGTGGCATCCCATAGAAACATTGAAGTGTAACTGAGTTTACCTCCTTTATTGCACTGGTGAGGCAATGTATTGGTTGGATTCCAGCCCAGAGACTTTTCTTTCCCTTGGTGATTGTGCATTCAAGGAGGTTCTTTGGAAGAGGGTGTGTTTGAACAATGGAACTACATACCAAATTTGTATATGTGTACGTTTTCTGGTCTACGACTGTCAGAACCTCAAAGGAGTCTATGTTGAAACAACAAGATAGAAGAGGTTTGTTTTTGGCATCCCACCACATTGACTTGTATACATTTTTATTTTATATTTTCTGTGTTTGTTACTAATCAGATACTACTGTGATAGCTCATTCCCCAAGGGTTTTTATTATTGACATATTTCCTGATTTATTTGTGGTTTATCTTTCCTCTATTTTCACAAATTATTTAGGATTGTTCATTTAAAACAAGCATCTTATTAATAACCTTATAATTTGTTTTTATCCAAAGGGAATATATTTCATAATCAAATATATATAAAGAAATATATTATATAAACACAATAATGTGAAGAGAGAGTGTCCAGAATGGGAGAAAATTTTTACCACATGCACCTCAGATAAAGTATTAATCTCCAGGCTACATAAAGAACTCAAAAAAATTAATAAATAACCCAATCAACAAATGTGCTAAGGAACTGGACACTTCACAGAAGAAGAAATATCACTGGTCAACAAATATATAAAAAAAATGTTCAACATCTTTACCAATTAGAGAAATGCAAATCAAAACTACTGTAAGATTTCATCTAACCCCTGTCAAAGTGGCAATTATCAAGAATACAAGCAACAATAAATGTTGGCAAGGATGTGGGGAAAAAGGTATACTTTTATATATGACTGATAGGATTGCAAATTGGTGCCACCATTATGGAAAGCAGTATGTAGATTCCTCAGAAAACCTGGAATGGAACCACCATTTGACCCAGTTATTCCACTCCTCAGTTTATACCCCAAAGTCTTGAAATCAGCATAATACAGTGATGGAGCCACATCAATGTTTATAGCAGCTCAACTCATAATAGCTAAGCCTTGGAACCCAAATAGATGCCCTTCAACAGATGAATGGATAAAAAAAATGTGGTGCGTGCTTGTGTGTGTGTGTGTGTGTGTGTATGATGGAATATTACTCAGACTTAAATAAGAATGAAATTATGGCATTTGCTGGTAAAATGGATGAAGCTGGAGAATATCATGGTAAGTGAAATAAACCAGTCCCCTAAAACTAAAGGCTGAAAGTTTTCTCTGATGTGCAGATGCTAATTCACAATATGGTTGGGGACTAGGGAAGAGTAGAGTTAGTTTAGATTAGGTAGAAGAGAGTGAAAGGAGGGGAGTGGGTATGGGGTTAGGAAGGATAGTAGAATGAATCAGACATTATTACCCTACATACATATATGTGACTGGTGGGATTCTACATCATGTACAACCAGAAGAATGAGATATTATATTCCATTTATATATGATATATCAGAGTGCATTTGATTATCACATATAACTAATTAGAATAAATAAGAAAAGCATAGTAATAGTTATCATAATATGATATATTCCTTAATACATATGATGTCACATTATAAATGTCATATAATTGCTTATAGTAACATTACATAATCCTTAATAATTTCCACAAGCATTTTATCTAATATACTTAATCAAAAGGTAGTTTCTAGTTAGAGGATTCTTAAGTGAGGGTTGGTCAATATATATAGAGAGAGGAAAAAATTAAGGTACAGAAAATGGGATGCATAGTTAGCTAGAATTTATTTCTTTGTGCATAAACTTCTTCTGATAGTCATGATTGTGCCAAGCTTACATTTGTGATTGTTTCTCTACATAAGAGATTGAAAATGTAAATTTCTCTAACCAGAGGGTTGATGGAGTAGGTGGGTGGGGGGCAAAATGATAGGGAGTAATACGAACTGTGACAAAAAGAGAGTAACTGCACTGCTTAAGAGCATTTTTATCCACAATGTACAAAAACTGTGATAGCTTAGTAAACATGAGCAAGGTCAGTTTACGTGACCCCATTACACTTTCTTTGTAGAACAAATGTCAATAAATGGGATATATTTGCAATTTATGATAGGGTGAAGCAAATGACTTTCAATCATCCTTTGAGGAATATGTGATTTTTAAAAATTAATGTCTCTATTATTCATTAAGCTAAAACTTCCATGGGTAGATGGGCTGTTGAATACCCGCAGCTTACAAGAACATTTGCTACGTAAGAGATGTGTTATACATTTAACAATGTAGTCACTTCCGACCCTAAACATCCCTTAAGTTGGTCTGTTCTTATTCATTTCCACTGTCATTACCCTGATCTAAGACAGTATCATTTTTGGCCCAAAATATTGCTAAACATATAACCTACAAAAATTTTTTTTTTCTGACTCCAGTCTGGCCTATTTCAGTCTACTGTCTATTTGAAGTCAGAATGTTCCTCTAAGGATTCAAAACTAATGGTACAAATTTTTCAATTAAAAGCCCTTAATTTCCATTGCCCTTGGGGTAAAGTCTTTACTAGCTTCCTAGTATTCTGTGCTTTTGTAGTTTTTTAAAAAAATTTGACCTCAAGTTAGTTAACTGGAAGATCCCATCAAATGGGGTCAGAATTATGACTCCCCCAGGGAAGTTAAGAAATCTCACAAGGCCTTATTTTGGTGTTACGGAATTTTCAGACACAAATAAAAAGACATGTCATAAAATACCTACTGTAGACATAAGCTTCATGCTTATAGATTATGGATGATCAGTTCCAAAAGTGTCTCCAAATTTCCCTTCTCTTTTTGTGTACAGTAACTCTTTACAACATGACTTTGTAGCTCTTTCTATTAAGATGTGGAATCTTCCTGTGGTCCCACATCTCTTGCATCTGGGCTGGCCTTGTGATTGGCTTTAGACAGGAGACTGGTAGAAGCAAGGTAGTACTAGTTCCAGCCTGGGACTACTACCTTCTGTTCTCTTTTGGAACTCTGCCACTGCCATGAGAATAAGGACAGGCTGTCCTGGTGGAAGTTGAGGAGTCAGATAGAGCAGAACCAAGACCTTCTATCTAGGGCAAGCTCAGCACGACCAGCCACCAGCCATTTGACCCCCAAAACATGTAAGACAGCTTGCCAAGATCAGCAGTCACTTATCCAACCTACACCTTACCATGCATGCTTGAGTGAACCCAGTGAAAACTGAAGTGTCAGCTAACCCATAGACACATGAATAGTTATTAATGTTTGGAGCTGCTGAGTTTTAGGATAGTTTATTTTTGCAGCAATAACTAAAAACATAGTTATTAGTGCCTCTTCCATCCAATCACTAAAAACAAGTCTTAGTTAAAAAGGAGCACCTTGAAAATATTTGTTCTTTACTTAGAAAAATCATCATTCACTGGGTGCCATGGCACACACCTGTAATCCCAGTGACTTGGGAGGCTGAGGCAGGAGGATAGTGAGATCAAGGCCAGCTTCAGAAACTTAGTGTGACCCTGTCTCAAAATAAAAAGGGCTGGGAACTTAGCTCAGTGCCTCTAGGTTCAATCACCAGTATCCCTCCTCCCCCCAGAATTATCATTATGTTTAAAAGTATTTTACAGTTTCATTGGCCAAATCCTGAGATTTGCATAGAATGGAGTTTGAACATTATTCAATTTCGATTTGTTTTAAAAAACCACAAACAGGGAATACAAAGTAGATTTGGGTTCTGGCTGGAGCTAACATATTTATAACCAAGGAAGAAACTTATACAAAACACATTTAGCCACAATTCCTGACTGCTTTGTGGTTTTGGAGTGAGATGTTAAATTTATATAGAAAAAGGAACATGACTTCTATTTATTTGGTAGAATGAATATTTAAGAAAACATTTCCCAGGATTTAAAAAATATATAAAGCTCAATTTAATATTAAATATAATTCTAAATGTATTTTTGATCTGGGAAGATATTAAGGAAAATCTTTAGAGGCCCCCAAAAAGGAAAATGTTAAAATAAAATAATTCTGGATCTGACAGAGCATTGGTGACACAACTCTGAAAATGTGGCATTAATAGTGAAAGGATGTACTTGGAACCAAAGTTTGCCTATAGAAGGAAGCATAATAAAAGTGGGAAAAATAAAGAGCTTATACAGGATGTTAGAAATAAATTCAAATATACTTGTAATCACAATAAATGTAAGTGTAATTTGTTTTTTAGTTCAAGGACAAAGATTGTCACAATGAAATTTTAAAAAATCTAGCTGTACTGTTTATGAATATTATGTCTAATATATAACAAGGGTTGAAGATAAAAAGTGAAAAAGTCTTCCAGCCAAATGGTCTATGTATGTGTTAGGGGTCAGTGTGTGTGTATATGTATGTGTATATATATATGTGTGTGTGTGTGTGTGTGTGTGTGTGTACTAAATCATAATAAGGGGAAAGCTTGTATGCACATAACACAATAGGAAATAACCATTTGAGAGAAAAAAGCATTACTGCAGAGTAAAAACATCACTCCATTTTGTTAAAGGAATAAAACATTCTGAAGGATACAGTTTGTAACTTATGCATCTAAAAATTGGTTTTTAATTTTTAAAATTAACTGAATTACAAGGCGTAGTTAAGTAGATGTTTTTGGTGGCTTTGACCATAACATTCTTCATTATTGGTTGATTAAGCAGGTCCCAAATCAACAAGCCTGTTGGAGTTGAGTCACAGAAATACTACGTTTGTTTTAATGGCTCTATGTTCTGTTTTATATCACAAAATTGTCAATATACATTCTTTTCAAAGCCGGGTGTGGTGGTGCACGCCTGTAATCCCAGCACTCGGGAGACTGAGGCAGGAGGATCGTGAGTTCAAAGCCAGCCTCAGCAACTTAAAGAGGCCCTAAGCAACTCAGTGAGACCCTGTCTCTAAATAAAATACAAAATAGGGCTGGGGATGTGGCTCAGTGGTTGAAGTGCCCCTGGGTTCAATCCCCAGTACCAAAAAAAAAACAAAAACAAAAACAAAAAAACATTCTTTTCAAAGTCATGGAAATTGTTTTTAAAAATGACCACATACTTTGCAGATAGCTAAAGATAGTGGACAGTTTGTACTAAGTTATCTCCTCAAATCTTTTTTCCAAATGATGTAAAATAAAATGATAAGGAATAAATTTTAGTGTAAAAACACTCTCAGCATCCGTTAGAGAGTGGGGCTTTGGGGTGGGTAGGTCAGTGGTAGAACACTTGTCTAGCATGTGTGAGGCCCTGGGATCTATCCCCAGTAATGGGGTCGGGGAAGAGTACCACAATTGCAGATTACCTGTGAGCCCTGTGGACCTTCACTCTCCTTCTCCCCTGCCACGCCGTAGAACTTTGCAGTTGAAACAGTCTGGAAACACTGTAGGAGAAGAGGAGCAACACTGGTCAGGAAACTTGAGAAGGCTGGGAAAGACTACCACAAAGGTTACATATATCAAAATCTGGAAATACTAGGAAAAACACATATACACATAAAACAATTGGGCAAATTAGAATTAAGACAATGAGGAAAAGATTTCCTAGTGGGTATTTAAATTGCCAGACCCAAAATTTGATGGATTAAATAGGTTTTCAAATGCAAAACCTTTCAGGGAAGGAAAAAAAAACCATAAAAGCAAAGAAGGAAGAGTTCTTTGGCAGCTGGTGTTATAGTTTGGATCTTGAGTGTTCCCTAAAGGCACATGTGTTAAAGGATTGATCAACAACAAGGTGTTATTGGGAGTGGGTTGGGCCTAATAGGCGGTCTTAGGTCACTGCGCATGCGTCCTCTGAGTGACCTTTGGGACTCATGCTCCTTCCTCATTTTTGCTTTCTGGCTGCCATGAGGTAAGCAGCATGCTGCGCCACAGGCTCCCATATGATGTGCTGCCTCACCATGTGCCAAAGCATTGTCGACCTTGATCATGGACTGGAGCATCCAGAACTGTAAGTCAAATTAACGTTTCCTGGGGCTGGATTGTGGCTCAGTGGTACAGCACTTGCTTAACATGAATGAGGCCCTGGGTTTGCTTCTCAGCACTACATAAAAATAAATAAAGGTATTGTGTCCATTTACAACTAAAAAAAAATATTTAAAAAATTTCTTTTTAAAGCCCTGACCTGCAGTGATTATCTTCAGATACTTGATTATGGTAATGGAGAACTGAGTAACACAAATGGTAAAGGGGAGAAGAAGGAAAGAGGACAAATTTGGGATTCTATAAAACAAGAGAACCACAAACTTGGAGGATTTATACCCTTTTTGCCCCTGTCACCAAAATAAGCAAACAAACCAAACAAACCTACTGGAGAACCTGGACTTTGCAAAAATGGCAAAAAAAATGAGTCTTTACACTAGAAATTTTGTAAAATACTTCATATCACAAAATGAACAAAAATAAGATAAATCCCTGCAGATCAAATGAAGAAGTGAGGTAATCAATTTTCATACATATCCACTAAGGAAAATATCACTTCTACTTTGGAAAATAACTAGGAAGCAGGATAAAACTCTGTATTTTGAGTAGAATTAAGCCCGTCAATTGGGAATTTAAAAACTAAAAACAAATGGAGAAAACAAGGAGAAATAAAAATATGGTTCATAGAACTCAGAAAATAAATAGAAGAAAATAAAAAAATTATCCAAAGAATAAAGATAAATAGACTCAAATGAAAATTAATAACAAGCATCAAAGAAAGACAGGAAAACTTCCAGGCGATTATATATGATACAAAAGAACAAAGTAGTGAAACTGAAGTTTTGAGAAGAGAATCCCCTGCTTCTGCTGGTGCTGGGGTCTGTGTAAGGTTGCAGGTCTCTGTCTCTGAGAAGTGGTGCAGCTCTTAATGTGGGCAGACTGCAGCAGCTAAGTGTCAATTTCTTCTTTCTGGGTTATTGTGTCGTGAACTTGAAGAATGAGATCCACAGACCAGGATGAGTGAGTGTAAGAGTAGGATTTATTGAAGAATGGAAACAGGAACAGAACTCTTGCAGTGCCAGAGGGGACAGGTTTTCTCTGCGTGTGCTAGTCTAGGGTTTATATAGCTCTTGGGTCAAACTTAGGCTAATTAACCTTTGGAAACATCCTAACGCCATTGGTCTGCTCTGAGTCCCACCTTCAATTCAGGTCTACCCCACTTCAATGTTCTCACTGCAGGTCAGGAAGTGGTCGATTGTCCATGGTCTGTGCTCCTAGGTTCTAGGTTGCAGCACTGCATGGAGTGGGCTTCTGCAGCGGGCACCTATCCAGTGCCCAGGCATGTCCACTGAAGGGTGACAGGTGACGTGCTTTGGCTCACAGTGCCTCAGGTCTGCTCTTTTGTGGTGTATTCCATGAGGTACAGGCCATACTTGCTGGCCTCATACAATCAACTTGGAGATTTAACCTATGTCAGTGATAATGATAAAGTCCTCAAGGTCAGTAGGCAAAAAGAGCAAGTTACTTACAAAGACATGATAGAGACTAGCATTATATTTTCAAACTAATATTCAAAGCAAGGCAACAATGGCATAGTTTTATTATTGTTGTTATTCTCAGTGAAATAAAGTGTGAATCGATATTCTATATCCAAACTACCATCCAAATATCAAGACTTTAGAAAACCAGTATTTAATGTATGAGAGTTTAGGGGACTTTGTGCCCATCTGCTCTTTCTGAGGAATTTACTAGAGTGGAAGCTTGATTCAACCAAATGATGATGAGAAACTTCAGTATAGGGACTGATAGGGTGAGCATTTAAAAATAAATAAATATGCATATAAAACTAAAACAAAAGTGGAGATTAGATAATCCAACTGAAAAATCAGAGGAGAGGAAAATAGAGAAAGCTCCTTTGTTGTATTGGCAATAGAAATAGATGGTGTTAAAGGACTACATGATTCTTCATGATAACGTGAGTGATAATAATGATACTGAACACTTTCTGTGTATCAGACATTGTTCTGATCACCTGATAAACATCATTTAATTTATCTGCAACAATTATATGAGGAAGATACTGTTATTAATTATGTTACAGATAGGAAACTGAGGCATAGTGAGATTAAGTAGTGACTGGTTTGAAATTGTTAAGAGGGGATACTGGGTTTGAGTCAGAGGAAGGCTAACTGTAAATTTTTCTTCTTAAATTATTTCACTGACCCAAGTTTTTTAGGCTAGTCCCAATTTCAAAGATTTTGGGATTAAATTACTTTATTAGCTTTTGTTAGAAAAGCCATTAATGATGTGTCTCAGTATAGTATGATGATTGATCTCTAAACAACAACATATTTCTAAGGAAATCATTGTTTCTTATACCAAAAACCCAGAACATTTTGCCAGTATTAAAACATTTAAAATCTGGTGGTTGTTATGGTTTGGATCTGGAGTCCCTAAAGGCTCCTGTGTTGAATGCTAGTCCTCAGTGCAGCAGTAGGTGGGGCCTTTGGGAAGGTGATTGGGTCATGGGCTCTAACCTCATTGTTGGACTACACCATTGATAGAATTAATAACTCAATGGCATTATTAGGGGGTGGTAGAAATTGTAGGAAGTGGGGCCTAGTTGGAGGAAATACGTCACTGGGGGTGTGCACTAGAAGGATCTGTCTTGTTCCCACTCTGTCCTCGCCTCTGTCCCTCCTTCTCTTCCCTCTGTCTGTCCCCACTGGCTGCCCTGAGGTATGCCATGACATAAGCAGTTTTCCTTTGTTCTGTCGCTCTGCCATGATGTGTCTGTCTGCCTTGCCACAGCCCTAAAAGCAATGGGGCCTGCTGACTATGGAATGAAAACCCTGAGATTGTGAATCAAAATAAATCTTTCCTCCTTTAAGTTACTTTTCTCAGGTGTTTGGTCATGGGGACTAGAAGTTGATTTACACAGTGGTACATAATACTAAATTTAAATGGGACTTTTTTTTGTTAAGTAAGATATAGATTTTCTTGTTTTAATAGTATAGTAGAGCTCCAACCCAAAATTTATAATGATGTTCTTTTGGTACCAGAAGTCTCTTGTGTGGCATCCAAATTCCACCTCTTCCTACATGAATTTTTACCATAAATAGTACAATAATGATGTCCCAAATGTATTATCTGGAAGGGAACGTAATTGAGTTTTAATGAAGATATTTTATTTCTTATCTTCCTATGTTTTCGTTTAAATTTACTTGTGATTAAGTTGTATAACTTTAAAAAAATTGTGTAAATTTTTAAAATTGTGATTAATTTTTTGTATATAATACATCATAATCTAAAATATCTATAATGAATTGATATTATGTATGATAGGCATTCTGAGCCAAATATTTCTAAGCCTGGCAACAACTCTATGCTATCTCTATTTGCCATATAAAGAAAAAGAGGCACGAATTAGCAAAGTGAATACAAGTTAAGATTTAAATTTAGGCAGTACCAAAGCTCATACATATTCCACTCTGCAGTGCTATAGTTCTGAGTGTGTGTGTGTGTGTGTGTGTGTGTGTGTGTTTTACTAAAAGCAATCACTGAAACAACAGTTTGTACTCTGAACAGAGAAACAGAGAAACTGCTCAGTAGTTCTGTACTGTCTGACAGAATGACTGTAATGTACCATGGCTTTTGTGTTCCTAAATAGCAGACCTGAGAAGGAGCCCCAGTCTTCCTGCAAACAACAGATGGTTACTGTTTAAATGAGGGTAAACTCTGCCCCTTACCATGAAGTGATTTTAGTTTTTTGTGGGATGGGTGGGTTTGGAGGTTAGGTCACAGGAATAAGCTAGGAACAAGATTTAGGAGGAAGAAGAAGTAAACAAACCAAATATCTGTAGCTTATTTCACCCTTATATACTCTTTAATCACAGTCATGTGGCAGGTTGTATTTTTCTGCCCTCTGCTCCACCCCGCATAGAGGGGGAGGGATGAAGGGAGAGCAGTGCAGGCTGTTGGAATTTGTAGTGTGTTGGCATCTAGCAGTGCATTTTGCTGTGGGATAAGTCCTGTGGCTTGTTTTCTGCCTTCGTGAATAGAGCCTTTCCAACTTTGCCAAGCCTACAGTTAATGCGGTCAAGGGATTTATTATGAAATGTACTAAATCTTGGCATGGAGCTAATTGCATATAACAAGAAGCGTGCTAGAGACTTGGACCCGAGAAGTGACACATGCAAAAAGCATTCTCTTTCTGATGCTGCTGAAAGAGGTTTTGTGTAGGGGAATGTCTGCATGTCTGCACTTATTGCTAATGAGGTAACTCCCCCACCTCCAAAGTGTATTTCTGAGTTACTTGTTAAAATAAATGAAGTTTTTTTTCCCCTCTTTTTTGCATTTGTATGAACAACTGGCAGTTTAAGTATGACTATTTATTTACTGTATCCATGTCTCAACTTCTTAATATATCATAAAAATATATTTATGACAGTTTAAACTATATGAACATAATTATGCCTTAGAGTAATACTTACATAAAGGTATGAAAGAGAAGTTGTATTAATTGTCTTGGGTGGATATAACAATATGCCACAACCAGGAAGTGTTTAAACAACAGGAATGAATTTTCTCACAGTCCTGGAAGTCCAAGGTCAGGGTGCCACATGATTGGGTTCTGGTGAGGGCTTTCTCCTAGCTTGCAGATTGCCACCTGCTTTTTGTGTCCTCGCAGGGTTAAGAGGCAGAGCATGTTCTCTGGTGTTTTTTCTTATAAAGGGCACTAATCCCATCCTCATGACCCCACCATCCTGACTTCATCCGAACCTGATCACCTCTCCAGTCTACCATCTCCAGGTACCATCACTTTGGTGGTTAGGGCTTCAACATATGAATTTGAGGGGAGCTCAGTTCAGTCCAGGGCAGGAATTTTTAAAGGAGAGGGCAAAAATTGCATCTTTTAAAGTCCATTGTGTACCCCCAAAACTTTATCTAAAAATGAAGCTTTAAAGTAATAAAGAGCTGTTTTTATCCTTTTCTATAATTTTGGTACAATTTTGTTGTCTGAATTTTCTCAAAGTTTTATTAGGATATTCATTTATATGTTCCTCATAGAACACTAAGATACAAAATGTATGTAGTAGGTGCTTAATATTTGTTTGATTCATTAAGCACTTGATGACTAAACATGTTTTGTAACTTAAGACATTTTTCACTTTCCCTGTCTACATGCTACATGAATCTTATTAAATGTGTAGAAATAAGACTTGGTTCCGTGGAACAGTCACACCCACCCACTTCTGATATTATGATGAGTATTCCTCTGCAAATAGGATGACTGGATTCTGGAACATAAAGCCTGGTACCTTTAGGGAATAAATGCAAAGTTTCATTGATTTCTTCCCAGCTTGGTAATATTCCTGTGCATGCAAAGCTAGGGGTCTGATACTTAAAAACCAAATGGGACAAGAGTTATTATAGTGGTTTCCATCATATGGTTAACAATAATATTTCTGATTACTAGTGGTTTTAGAAATAATAGTCAGCCTAAGCTTAAAGCATAGCAGTAGTGGCCATGAATTTCATCCCTGGCACAGCAAAAGGGAAATTTTGGGATGAATGAGTATGTAGTATTTGATAGGGGGAAAAATGAGATAACTTTCAAAAATAGACCATCCAAGAGGTTGCTTGTGCCCTCCCCCAGCATTGCAGATTCATTCATATCTAGGGCTTATGAAAGCTATTGGAATTGTGATCAAGTACCAGAAATAGGCATTGATTGGGGTGATTAGAACCTGATGGTTTCCAGAGGAAGAATGGCTTGCTTGTTTGTTCATTCATTCAGCATTTATTTGCACAGGGTCTCCTGCATTGAGGCACCATGCCAAGGTCCTAACAAAGAGAAAAATCAATGACAAGATTTTATTGTAAAGTACTTCATTTTTATTTACTTGACTAATATTAAATTGAGTCTCCCCTACATATAAAGCACTGTCCTGCCTCTTGGGATTAAATATACAAACATCATTAAAAATGGTTCTTTTCAGAAAAGCTTATTGTCTCATTTAGGGAAATTCACATAAATGTGTAATTGCTCTTAGTTATTAAGTTTAATAACTTGAGGTTTAGTGCCAGGTTTAAATGGAAGTTAACATCTAAGAGGAATGTAACAGCTTTCTAAACAATTCAACAAGTCTGGTACGTGTATCCCAGTAGATTAAGTCCTTGCTATCCAAAAGGGTGGTCTGGTAACCAATTTCAGTGTCATCACCCAAGAGCTTAGAAAATACAGAATCTCAGGTCCCACCTACTGAATATAGTCTACCTTTTAATAAAATTTTCATGATTCATATGTATATCAAAGTTTGAGAAAATTTAATATAAGGTTTGGCTTGAATTCATAATTATAGGACATGAGATTTTATCTGACCTCATGTTTTATTTACATATGCATCCTTTTTTAACAAGCTTTTGTTGAACACAAGGGTTTTTTGAATGTATACTAGGTACTGTACTGGGAATTGAGGTCAAAGAGAAAAGATAACCTTTAATCATAACTCATAGTGAATTCTATAACTCAATAAGAAGTAATTATATCAGTATGGAGAGAAGATATGAGTCCTAAACTGAACCTTGAAAGATGCACATGGATTTATTCAGGGGGAAGGGGAGACTATAGATAGGTTGTTGAAAGTTTTAAAAGCTATTAGGTGATCTCAGTCAAGTTTTTATATTTTGGTGCATTTTGTCAATAGTATACAAGTGTACTTTGGTTCAGGAAGGGTGGGATAATGAACTTTAGAGTTCAGTATGAGTTATGATGTCCAGATCAGTTTGTGTCCAGATCAGTTTCTTCAACTGTAAAGTGGGAATATTAGTCCTGAAAGATTTTAATGAAGATGTCAGAAGAAAGATTTTAGTACTATGGAATCCAATAATTTTTAAGTGTTATTAATGATTGTAAGAATAATTTAAAATTTTTCTGTGTATGTTTCTAATCTACCAAAAAGAAAACATAACAATGTAACATGTTCTTAAAATAAAAGTCTTCCCTCTATAATATAAATGAATTAAAAACATGTAAGAATAAAAAAAAAAAAGAAAAATAATGAGTCAGAATGTCCACAGACTGAAAAAATATTTTTACCTTCTGAAAGAGGAAAATTTGCAAGCCCAACATTCTCTTTTGGCTTTAGACTTTGCACTTAGTGTTTATAGTCCATCCCAGGACAGGCGCTTTCTGTCTGTAGTAATGGGCCATTTCAGTCCTTCTTAATGAGGCTTTACCCCAATGCCTTTTAAATATTTGAATAGGAAATTTGTGTGAAGTGGACTCTTCACCATGTTGTGTGTGGGCTTCCCAAGAAGAAATAAATGCATATGTTTTCAGATAAAATCAGATTTCAGATAAAATCTTATTTTTTATTATTTCATAAATTCAGGAAACACATTTTGGTATCATGCTAATAAAGAACAGCTGATTCTTTCTCATATAAACAGAAATTGAAATTAGATTTCTCTAATCAGTGAGCAAGAAATGTTCTTTATTCAGTGCTCAGGAACTGGGTACACGCATTTTGTGGCTGGAGTCTGACATGACTTCAGGCAAAATTTCTTGGTGCCTTTCCATTCTTGTAAAATGGCATTCTGAGAACTACCAGTAGAAGGCAAAATGTAAATGGGAGGTATTAATCTCAAACAGGGCAAGAATGGTGGAGAGGGTCTCCTGCTGTGTAACAGAATCTGAAATGGATAAGAACATAAAGTGGGCTGAGGTACACAATCTGAGTCTCACAGTGAAATGTGCTACTCAAGGTAAACAGTTCACTTTTGTTGTCTTTGGCAGTTCTTGAGAACCTTGTCATGTTAATGTAGTTATTGAAATTGAATTTGGAAATTGTAATGTTGCTCTCATATTTCGCTTAAAAACAGTGCTGCTAACTCCCACCTTGAAAGGAATCACATGTATCACATGAGCAGGGTACTGCTAATATTTTAGTAAATCCATAAAAAAAGATAGTGAAATGAAATGTTATTTTTAAAAAAGCACAGTTAAGCCGCATTTTCTTTTCATAACTTATTTGCAGTGAGATGCAGAATATAAAAATAACCCACTGCCCAAGTTCTCTTAACAAATACACAAATGATATTCACTGTGTGTCAGAGATTGCCCTGGGTCTCTGTGACCTTGGCAACATTCCAGGGGTTACGTTTTCACATAGATAAACTGATCTGGAACAGTTTCTCCAATGTATTGGCACAGGCCAGCTTTTCTTAAACAGTAAGCATTTATACCTTTTTCTCCACCTATTTTTCCTCAACAAACTTAACTATTACTGGGGCAGGAGGTGGGGAGAGAAGAAAGAAGAGAGTAGGCCCTAATTGCCATTTATGCAGACATTTCCAGATAGTCTCTGGCAATGTTGTGATTCTTGATCTTGGTTCACATTTGCCCTGTCTTTTATTTTAAAGGATTGAGACTTTTTAAGGATTGCCTTCAGACCATATTTAATTTTTCATATTGACTTCAATAGAACAGTTTAAATGGTATTTCTAAAACTAGATATGTATTTTCCCTGACATATCTTTTGATAATTTTTCTTAGAGTTGTTGATTTGACTTTTGGTTATTTTGGAATTATCTGAGAAAAGTAAACTTCTTATAGTTTTTCATACATGGTAATCTTGGTCACTGAATACTGAGTGAGAATGTTCTCTATACTAGTTATTTTTCTTTTTTGTTCTTCTTTCACATTTTAGCACACTCCTTAAAATGGCTGTATGATGAAAGTAAGTTCCTTTCATTATTATTTGAGTCTTAAAATTGTTTTACATTCATGATGAAGCTTGTAATTTCCTCTTCTGAGTTCTCTGAGTATTAGTCAGAAAAACTTACTCTGCAAGTACCACGATAGAGAAGAATAAAAAAAGAAAACAAAATAGTGAATATAGATGTCCCAAGATCTTCAATGCATCTTTGTATGTGAGAGACTTGGTAGTATCATGTTCAACTTTTAATATAAACAAGTATCACAAAATTCTTTTTTCTGCTTGGTTTTACAGTTGTATAGTTAGTCCAAAGTCGAAAATGTGTTTGTTCTTGAAAGAAAAATGTCTCGCATTGCTTAGATTAATGGTGCTTTAAAACATGTTTATTCAAAAATGGCAGCAAAGAGGTGAATAGGCTAAATGCTCTGCATTAGAGATCACTGTGTCATATACAACAGATGCCGTGAGTGAACTGTTTATGTAGCTGCCTTCAATTTTCTTTGATTTATTATCTATGAGAAAATGAAATGTTTTGTCTCCATTTTTTAAACAAATATGAAGATTTTAGACAAACATATCCATTAATTCTAAAACTCAATTCCTGAAGAAACCTTAGCCTACTGCATGTCAACTCTATTGTTAAATTATATATTTAGGTTCTTTCAAGAATTACTCCATTGAGAAACTGGATCTAGGAAAACTATTTTAATTTTGGGTTCTTAGGGCATCCATTGGTTGTATTTGACATATGGTACTTCAAAACAATCATTAATAAATACTCTTATGTTTGAGATGTGTGACATTTGTCTTCTTTGAAGGGTTATAAAAAATGTGCCCTATATGTACACAGTTGGAATATGAAATTTTTCCTAAGCCTTTGTTTTCTTTGTTTTCAGATATTAGGAATCATCCTGTGAACATTCTAAAATATTCAAAAGTAATTGTACTATATGCTTTATTTAGTGCTTAAATGTTATGCAGACACACAAATCATAATAGGAAGGGATGTTTGTGGCTATCTGTTGGATGTTCTAGAGAGCTTTCAGTTGGTATTGGACTTCCATTCTATTGGGGACACACATATATCTTTCAGTATAATCTTTGTGACAACTCTTACCTGTATCACCATTTAGATGTAATAACAGGAAAGCAGTAAAAACTTTCTACTTCCAGAGATTTATTTTTGATTCTGTGACATAGTCCTAGTTAAAAGCTCTTTGGGGATTTGTACAAAGTATGTTCTTCTAATGCTAACTCAAAGGATAAAAATGAATAATATCTTTCACTAAGGGTTTGAAAAAAATATTTATTCTCTTGTTGCTTTGTTGAAGTTGATGTGACTTCTCAAATTCATGATGTATATGTCTATGCATGTACATTGCCCATGAGTATACACAACTTCTGACAGGTAAATCTAGGCTTGATTTTCAAAACATCTGTTCCAGTATAGAAAGAGGAAAGTTTGGGAATGGAGTTTTTGATTAACATTTGAGAGGTGATTTTATGTGATTGGTTTTTTTTGATGCCTTGAGATTGCTGAATCCAAATCTGAAAGTTGAAATTAGCTATAATTTGACCACGATCCATTTCTTCGCTATTTAATTATATAATTTCTCTCATTATGTTCTAATGCTAGGAAATTGTGGAGCTCAAAATTACTTAGAAAAGTAGAGTTTCTTAGAATTATTTATGAGTATCAAATGCCAAATTGTTTTTAGCATCCTAAATTAAAATATAAGTATTTTGAGAAAAAATACATTTTTGTATGTTTCAGGTTAAACTTCTAGAGTTTTCTAGAGTTTTGTGAGAGGTGTTTTTTTTTTTTTTCTCATTCGTCCCAACAAGTAAAATTATAGTTATAACCAAGTGTTTGCAGAAAATTATTGGGTCTTAGAATAGTAAAATATTTTATAAAATGGTTAAGTGCCAAAATTGAAACCTTATTGTAAGGAGAGGCTTGGACCAATAAATTAATATAAATAATACACTGAATCACAAGTAAGTAAATAGAGGATACTGGTTTGAAAGGTTGAATATTTCTAGGAGTATTTGTGATTATATGTAGTAAGCAATATTCATAAGAGACTAATGGATTTATACCTTGGTTTATTCATGAATCTGAAAGTTATCATAGGGAAGCCTGAGACAGGTTTACCTGATAGGCTTTGCCTACTTAAATGTCAGCCAGTTAGAGCAGGTTTGGGGCCTTGACCTTGCCTTTTTGAAGCTTGATGATAAGAAGGGCTGCCCACTCCCCAGCTAAGCCTGGCTCCTTGCTGCACCATTACCACAGGAAGGGGGATTAAAGCCCCAGGTTGGAATCACATGGCTTGGCTTTTGTCCCAGTTCTTCCTGCTTATGTAGGATGACCTTGAGTGGACTCCAAAAGTTCTTGTGCCTTGGGTGCTCCCAGTGTAAATAAGTGATAATAATATCTATTCCTGCATGACTCACAGATATTCAGTCATTGTAGATAATGTGGTACATTTGAAGACATTTGGGAGTTTTGGCTGGCTAGTAAAATGTTATTCTTCTGCCTTGCAATCACCTAGAAAACTAGAGCATTCGTAACTGCCAGTTGTGCCCTTTATAGTACCCCTTGGCTTCTGCTTAGAATATCTGGTGCATTTTAGTAAAACCGTTAAAAGTGTTGAAAGAAAGAAAAAATTAGCTATAATGCTGCATATGTCTTTCTGGTATTTTTTTCTAGGCAGTTAAAATGAGAAAGACAATAATGGATTTATTCTTTATATGTTGCTTTTTCCATGAAATATTATAACACAAGGATTTTTTTTTCTTCTGGCTCCAAATTCTTTGTAAACATTATTTCTGATAGATGTATAAGACATTCAGCCAGGGAGACACACTGTGGTTTACTTGCCTCTTCTATACTTGGATGTTTAGATTATTTCTAGTTTTTGATTGTGTATGTAATATTGTGCCATTGGGCACATCTTCATAACTTTGACCTGATTTTGGCATGTCTTCTTAGTATTAATTCCTAGCAATGGAATTATTGAACAAAGGATAAGTGCTTTAATGTTCTTCATAATTACTGACAAATTATTTTTGAAAGATTTTAAAGGTACTTTAAATTTGCCCTTTGGACTGGGCATTTCTTGGCTTTCCACTTTAAACACACTTTATTTTTCTACTTCTTTGAAATATGCTCCTCCAACTCCCCAGCACACTTAAATAGGATCATCATTTTTCTCAGGTGTTTGTCCCCACATTCATTTAATTCAATTTGAAATTTCAGTGTTTTTCTGAGATGGCAATGATTAAAGGTGTATGTATTTTCTGAGACTGCTGCAACAAATTACCACACACTTAGTGGCTTAAAACAACAGAAATTTATTCTCTCACACAGGGGGAGGACAGAAGTTTGAAATCCATATTCCTAAGCTGAAATCAAGGTGTGAGCAGGGCTATGCTCCCTGAGTGTTGTGATCCATTGATGGGATCATGACATGAATTCATCCCTTTCCTCATCCAGTTTCTAGTGGCTGCTGGCATTCCTTGAGCCGTGACCCTGTCACTCCAGTCTCTGCCAGCTGTCACACTGTCTTCTTCTGGTCTTCCTCTGCCTCTTTCTCATAAGGATACTTGTGATGGCATGTAGGTTCCACCGGCTGTTCCAAGAATCTCCCTAACTCCTCAATCTAATCACATCTGTAAAGAGCCTTTTCCCAATAAGGTCACATTTACAGAATCCAGGGACCCGGGGTCTTTGGGGACCACCATTCAAGGCCACAATAATAGTTTGTTCCTAAGCTGAGTACTTTGAATAATGATTTGAATTTCCCTTTAAATCTTACATGTTGATGACAGCAAAATAACTGAGACCACTGGGAAATGATGTAGTTGAATACAATGTGGGAATATGAGCATGAAGATGTAAAGACTTACAACAGTAGTATTTCTACAAGTATTAATGTGGCTTCCTGTTATATGTGGAATACTTCTATTTGTTGAGATATAACAGAAGAGTTCATAGTATATGATCAATTTTTAAGAAACTTTTCATTAGAATATGAAATTTCTACTCTACATGAGTCTACTTCAGACTCATGGAAAATCAAGAGAACTTATTTTAGTAACAGAGTTAAATAAGATTTTAAAACTTTTCCTTTTGAAATGGTACTGTCTGTACTGAAATTAAAATGAGCATGTTTTCCCTCTATAAACACTCTTGATGTCAACCAGTGTCCCTGCTCACCCACACATGGTGCAGTTATAGTTTCAGGTATATTTTTCTGACAGTCTATACCAGGCGCAGTGCTTGCTTGTTGCTGCTGTACAGTTTCAGAAAATAGCAGGTTGTCACTGTCACTTGTAGACTCCCAGGTGAGGGAGGAACTCAGGGAAGGTGGGAGAAAAGGCAAGGGTTAGAAATAACCTGCCAGTTCTAATCTTCAGAACCTTTGCATAAACAAGATTGGAATGAAAACAGTGTTTTTTTTTTTTTTTAAATTTAGAAACCTGTAACTTATCCAATCATAACATTCCATGCTGAGTGCATGCACACTTTTAGAAAGACACCACAGTGTAGTGCTCGAAGTCCCCAGATCTCCTTCAGTGCTGGCTTTGTGTATAACTTGAACCTAAGACGTCAGTTGGCTGCATGGTGTATTTTTATATTGCATTCAGTAAAATGGAAAGAAAGGATAAAATAACCAGTAAAAAATAGTTAGCAGAGTGGTAATAAGATTTAAGAACATTTACATGTTCATCAGAGTGTCCATTCCTATACGTCACATATTTTCAGTGCTTAGGCTCAACTAGATACATTGCAAATGTGTTAGAAACAAGGACTAAGGTCTCAGAAAAGTATAAAAGCAATCTAAAATAAGCCCAATGTCCTGTACCTGATTATTTTGTTTGAATACAAATGTCTGCATTATTCAAGGCAGTAGTTGGAACAGCAAAGAAGCTGTCTGTATTATTTTGGTAGTAAGAATATCCAGTAATAATTATTTGATTACTTCTTAGGGGAGGAAATTTTTTTTTTTTTTTAAATTCTGTTACTGCAAATTTTGGGAACTCAAATGAGTTACAGAATGCTTCTATGTTCAAAGTATACTTCTGGCCCACACATCTCTGAATTCTGAAAGGCAGTTTATCAAGCAACAGAGAAGGTGAATTAAAAGAAGATGAATACTGGCCCTCTCAAATAGCTTAAATAGCCCTTAAAAATTTACACTGAGAGTGCCAGTCATCCTCAATTCTATACCTCACATCTATATGTAAGGTAGATAAAACTTGTGACACTGAGACTGAGAGCCTGGAGCCTCCTGGGCAAAGGGCAATTTAGATACACCTGCTGTTAATACTCTGCAAAGTAGGGAGGGACCTTCAGCCATAAGTGGAACCATAAAAGAGAATTTTCTTCTCCTTAAGCAACTGAGCATAGAAGAGAGCCAGTGTTTTTGAAATTGACTGTTGTGATCCATTAATGGGATCAAGACATCACCTAGCAGTTACATAGATCAAAATAATATAGAAAATATCAGAATACCTCATGTAAGGATAAGTATGTGAAGATTTTTGTTCCTGTTCTGCAACATGATATAAGATCTAATACATTGTTCTGAGATGCAGCTCTTTACTGGGGAAAGAGTGGCTAGTACACCACTAGGTCTTTGTGTTCAGGTCTTGGGAGAGTCTGAGATACCAGATGGCAGTTATTACTGCTGCAGATGATTATAGGGGAGCAAGAAGAGTGACTTGAGGCTTTAGACTTTATATAATATGACCAAGAGATTTTTCCCTACATTCTTGACCAACTGTTCACTTCCCTGAATTGTGGACTCAATCATCTCCAAATATCTATAATCTAGGAAATAGACACCAAACAGCAGGGAAACCGGGCACAGTGACACACACCTGGAATCCCAGTGACTTGGGAGGCAGGAGGATCACAAATTGAAGGCCAGCCTCAGCAACATAGAGACACCCTATCTGAAAATGAATAAAAAGGGCTGGGGTTGTACTTCAGTGGTAGAGTACCTCTGGGTTCCTTCCCCAGTACTGCCCCAAAAATCAAAAACACAGAAACAAACAAAATCCAGCAATGAAATACCACTTTGTAGTTACCATTTTGGCAAAAAATGGTGTCTGATATCCCAGCGTTGATCTGAATGTGGCAAAAGAGAAATTATTTTTCTTCACTTTAGAACTCAATTTGACAATTCCTGGTAAAGCAGAGAAAATGGGTGCAGCCTCTGACCCAACACTTCCATGGCTATGAATCTGCCTGGAGGAGCTCTTCTGCATGTGCACAGGAGCATGGTACCAGGTGTGTTTATTCCTACATGAAGCAGAGTATGGTGGAGATAAGACATATCATATGTGTATTGATTCTGCTATCGCCTGCTTCATTTCAACAAGAGAATGGGAGCTATGCAAACTGTGTGTGTGTGTATTGCATACGTATTTAAAAGGCAGCAACTCGAGTTGAGGAATGAATAACAAACTGATTTACTTATGCTATAAATACAGAAGTTGGAGTGAACGGATATTTTTACCTGCACTGATGGGAATACTTTTAAACACACATACGCATATGATAAAGTTAGGAAAGAATGCTGCATAAGGATTCATATCATATAGTACAATTACATAAAACTTTGACCTACAAAATGTAGCAGTATCTATTATGTCTAGGCATTCCTACATATTAAAACAAAAAAACTGAGTGGAAATAATAGTCTGATAATTATCTCTGCAGAGAAAGAGAATGGGAAAGGATGGTGGGAAAGACTGGGTAATGATTTTTTAGTTCACATCTGTAGACATTTTCTGACAAAAATGAAGATTTTGAAGCAAAAAGGGTAAAATGTTAATAATTTTAAAATATTTGATATTTTTCTATTTACAACAACTTAAAATGTCTGTTGTATCTTTAGAAAGGTGGAATAATTGAGTTATAGATTAAGAACTTTGTTGGAACTTCTATATCTCTGAATACATTAAATTTAATATTTTAAAGGAAGAATGAATTGGTATATCCCAACTGTCTCATTTGCTGATCTCTGCTGTACTCAGCTTGATTTCAGTGATGAAATGTTTGAGAGTTACTTGAAATACTTGATTCTTTGCTTTTGCTGTTCTCAGTGAACTCTGTAGATTGCTGAATTCAGTTCTTATTTCTGTGTATGGTGCTAGAACAGAAGCTTTGGGAGGCTGGGATTTTGATCTCTGTTTCACCAGAGGTTGGAGTAGTAAATGCCTGACCTTTAGGAGAGTGTTTTAGTTAGCTTTTTCGCTGCTGTGACCAAAGACCTGACAAGAACAATTTTAGAGGAGTTAAGCTTTATTTGGGGTTCATGGTTTCAGAGGTCTCAGTCCATATATGACTGGCTGCATTGCCGTGGGCCCAAAATGAAGCAGAACATCACAGTAGAAGAGTATGGAGGAGGAAAGCAACTCAGGTTATGGCAGCAGGAAGCAGAGAGAGCTCAGCTCACCAGGGACAAAATAAAAACCCCAAATCCTCCCTCCTTCCTAGTTAATCCCTATCCGGGAGCTCATAAAGTTCACCTCTGAACTGTTCTGCATTGTTTCACGCATGAACTTTAGGGGGACACCTCATCAAACATAGGGTTTGGAAATTGTTGAATGAATGAATAAATGGATTCAGAATGAATCTGTAGCTGCCAGTGCTTTTTCACAGCCTGTTAGCATATGCATGTAGTATGACTGGGGCTAATTACCTGCGAAGTTAAGTTATGGCAAAAGACAATACGAGGTGCTGCTTTGTTAATCTGTTCCTTACTTACCTTCTAGAATGTAATACTGGGGCATGATTTCTCTGCACTGACTGATCAGCCACCTAACTTTGAAAGATAGGAACTCATTGTAATCCCATTCCTTCCTCCCTTTTGTATACCTCTGTTTTCAATTAATTTAGAGTTAAATTAGTGCCCAGGTGGACACAGTGAAATTTATTTGTGTATATCTGTATCTCTATTCTGTCTGATGGTTTCTGACTTGTTGTTTTTGTTATTTTATTAAGCATGTTTTATAACCATGTAAACGTCCTCAAAAGTCTTTTGAAACAATTAGGACAAATCATTTCCCTAGAAATTGCATTTGCTTTGTACAATTCATAACTGAATTCTGTTAAAAATGTGCACTCCAGGCACACTTTAAATGGTCCTGTATTGTTTTTTAATGACCCATGTGAGCAGGAGTATCACTTTATGTGAAAGCAATTTGTTCTGCTAAGCCTTTCAAAAGTCTAAATTTTAATAGATAGTAATATGCCATTGTATCTTCTGGAAATATGGAATCATGTACAAACGTAGAAGGTAAGTCTTAGAATCTTTAAATAATTCATGTTTTTGGAAGGCACAATTAGAATTATTTTGAATAAAGTATTTTAAAATACATTTCATGCAAGTCATATTCTGTTTGTGAATTCCTTTACACACATTGTTCAGAGATGAAATTTTTTCTTTAGTTTAAGATGATTATATTGGTTAGAGAATCTTGAATTTCTCACTGACCAAGTAGCATGAGTTAGCTTAAACAACTTTTCCCACTCTTTGTATTAAGAAAATGTAAAATTTTCAAATTTGTATTTGTAAGTACAGTAGTTATTTCAGTAATTATCATACCACGTCATTAGATAGCAGTCTGACATCAGTGGTTTGCTTTAAGAGTGCCTTCTAGAATGTGAGAATGTTACAGTGTATATGTAATCATATGACTTATGGATGTATGGTTCTGTAGTAATAATTTGTACCTATAATAGTGACTTTGAAGAACTAGTACCTTGCAGGCACTTTACTACTTTAGTTAGCTTTAATGTTAATTTTAGACTGATATTTTGTGAAGTAGTCAGCAGTATTTATTATATGGTATCAAACAGTGATTTAGAATATCAGATTAGCTCCTTACTTAAGTTTATTGATAAGTATGATTCACCACATTGCCTTTGTAGTAACTAGCTGTGCAGGTTTTACATTCATCCAGTCTAAGTGATGTGTGAATTACTAGTAAGAAATCAGACTACAAGCCTTTGATCAGCTGTGCAGCTTTCTTTTGCTTATTCTGAAATGAGAGGTGTGATAATAATGTAGAACATCATTTTCTCTGGTAACAGATGTGGAGGTAATTGCACCGGAAGTTTTAAAGTGTATTAGATTGTGGAAAACTCATGCATGGAAAAAGTCAGTTGTGAACTTGCTTTTTAACATCAGCTTGCTTTATTCTACAGCATAGTAAGTGGTAAGAAAAAGATGGTTGTATTATTGCATTCTTCTGTTTGCTTTTCTTCATCATCTCTTAAATCTCTGTGTGTAAATGCTACAAAAATAAAAGCAGTATTTATTTCATTTATTTTTTGGTACTGAGGATTGAACCCAGGAATGCTTTATGTCTGAGCTATATCCTCAGCCCTTTCTATTTTTTATTTTGATGCAATCTCTTGTAATTTCAAAGTGTCTCACTATGTTGCTGAGGCAGACCTCAAACTTGCTTTAGTCTCCCAAGTCACTGGGATTATAGGCATGCGCCAACACACCTAGCAAGAATATAAAAACAATGTTTTATATAAAGTAGCCTACCCTACATTAAAAACATTTTAAAAATAATTCTGAGATTTAAAAGTCTTGGAATTTTTAAATAATTCATGTTTTTGGCAGGCACAATGAGAATTATTTTGGATAAATTATTTAAAAATGCATTCCTTTATTTAAGTCATGTTCTGTTTGTGAATTTCTGTACATACGTTGTTCAAAAGTGGTGAAATTTTTCCTGCAGTTTATGATTGTAATTGTTAAGAGTCTTGAATTTCTCACCTGACCAAATAACATGAGTTAACTTAAATGACTTTTTCCCAGTCTTTGTTCTTTAAAGAGCCCATGTTTCATAATTCATTGGACTGCTTTGGTCAGATATAGCAAATTTCCCCATTTTAATTTGGTTTAGAATATATGAAACTTATTGCCATTCAGTATTGCTTCTCTAGTGGACACCTGATGACTAGAGCAGAGTAATTGGTTAATAGTTTGAAAACTATGGTTTTAATAATCAACTTGTGGTTTAGCAACTTATTAACAACTGTAAATATTGTTTTTACAGCTTAATGAAAATCAGTTTCTATTTTCTGTTGCTTTGGTTTTATGAAAATCAGACCTCTTTTACTAATCAGATCTTATACTTACCCACTTCTGCTTTAGATATCCCCCCTTTGATTAGCTCCATAGTAAACGTGATCCTCGTGGCTGTGTTGCATGTTCTAGATTTCTTTGCATGGCCTGGCAGCCTCAATGTTCAGAGCTCCTTGCAAAAGGGATGCTTGCTTACCTCTGGCACTTGGCTTCCCTCAAAACAGGTTATCATGGTAGTGCCTGGAGGGCAGGACAGTCTCCTCCCTTCCTCTCCTTTCCTCCCTTTCTCCCTGAGTTTACTTTTTTTCCTGATGGAAAATTTGGAATTTTTACATTCATTATGAGAACAGTGCTACAGTTTACAATTTAAATAGCAGAAGTATTTTTTCCCTGTCCCCTTACACCTTTTAAAAAATAACAGCAAATTTATTTCCCTTTGGAAAAGCATGAAGCTGCACAAGAATACTTAATGCATAATAAGATGAACAAAGTAGTTTTGGTGATTTTAAAGAAATATTTCACAGTTAAGGTTTGTTCTTGTCAAGGAAATAGTTTCTGCTCAGCCAAGGTTTTTCTCTGCTGAAAAGTGTTTGGATGTAATTCATATTAACTGCAGTGACTCTACTTTTTCCTGGCCACCTAGGCTAAATAACTCCTTAGATTGATATTTTCTTTGTGTAGATATTTTGATAAATCAATCAGTTTAGAGTCAAGTCTAGTTGATTTGAGAATCAAATGGTTTTAGAAATCAAATAGTATCTAAAAACTGTGAAAATACCTTTTGAGACCAAATTAAAATTAAAACTTCTTTGTTTTTGTTTCAGTTAATGTACTATTCTGTCAAAAACCCCAGTTCAAATATTGACACATTACAGATTAAACATTTATTTAAGTCTTATATGGGCAAAAACCACATAAAATATCAGCACTTGATAGGCGACAGGTCTAAAGCAAAATATTTGATGAGCTTCTAAGAGTCTTTATGTTTAGCCAAGAAAGAGTCCTCCTTTTGTTTTACATCTCCCTGGCCAGATCTATTAATGTTGAAGCAAACCTTTGAGGGCAAACCTTTATTTTCAATTTTTAGGGATATCTCACATTTTTGTCTCCATAATATAAACATATTGTGCCAGTTATAATTTCTTCAGTCCATGGGTTCTGCAAAGCCATTCTTGGATTACAGTCTCTGTCAGAATTGTTCCACCTATCTCTAGGCAGATATCACAGAATGCTTCCCTGCACTTGCTTTTGAGTACCTCTCAGCATAATGTTACACCATAGCCCTCAGCTTCAGATCAGCAGCTCTGAGATGTGTGCCAGTCAGACAGGCAGGGAGGTTTTTCAGAATGATGTCTGTGCTTTAGCCTAGATGTACTACTTTAGAATTTTGAAGGTGGTATCTGGATCAGTACATTTTTGAACAGCTTTTTAGTATATTTTGATATAGTCCCTTAATGAAGAAATATTGACCATACCATAACATGAGTATACCCTACGCCCTGGAGATATGTCATTGGCAATATTCGCATTTTAAATAAGTAGAAGTTTTCCTTGTTGGTTTCTGACCCAGAATGGAAATGCCCATAACTAGTGAAAGAGAATCATGCTTTATTAACAGAAAACAAAATCATCTGTCATCCATTCAGTCACCTGTATGTGCCAATTATGAGTCACTATTCAAGACTCAGCACCCAGGCCACTGACAAGGTAGTCACCTATACACAGAGCTTGGTCCTCTCTTTCTACAGTTCCTCTCTCTCTCCACAGTTCCTCTCTTCTTCATTTTTGTTTTCCTAACTAACTTGTCTGTTTAGATGTAAATCAGACAGTGCCATCTGTCTCAGTGATACCCATACCAGAACCTCTAGATAGAATTGGAGGCCACCTCTATTCTAGAATCCATGATATATTGCTCATCTGTGTGTCATTGTCTGTAAAAGTGCTCTCATTACTTGCTGTGGCTTACTTTTGTGTCCCTCAATAGACTATGAATTCATTCAGGGAAGGGGTGGTGACTTGTGCCCTAGCCTGGGAGAGCTGTGTCCCCAGTGCCTAATACAGTACTACTGTTTTTTATCTTGTGGTAAAGTTAGTGGGAATATATGTGTCTGTGGTCTTTTTTTTAAATATGTATTTTTTAGTTGTAGGTGGACACAATACTTTTTTTTTTTTAATTTTTATGTGGTGCTGAGTATCAAATCCAGTGCCTCACATGTCCTAGGTGAGCACTCTCCTACTGAGCCACGACCCTTTGTGTCTGAGGTCTTTATGAGTGAAAAGGTAAGAGGTCTTGCAGAAGAATCTGTTCCAATAAATATTGGAAATGTTGCCTGTTCCTTTTAGCAGGAAATAAGATATTTTTCCTGAAATTCACACTTTTTATATTGAATTAGAAGATTTGACAGTATTATCAGAGTTTCAGAATTTTGCAAAGGTAAATTTAACACTATTTAGTGTTTATGTCTGATACTTCACACACTACATTTGGTCTCTTATTAAGTCATTCAACAAGAATTATTTGAATTCTTCCCTTTGAACCCCTTACACTCTCATGGTTGCCATGGGTTCTTCTCTCCTAGTTATCTTTTGACTCTCAGCCCCTCAATCTCTTTTGCTTCTTAACACTTTATTTTTTCATGGAAGCTGTGATGTTCTCTCCTGGTTATCTGTAAGTCTAAGTACCTCAGTCTCCTTTCCTTGCTTTTCATTTGAACCCTCTACATGGTAGAATTCTTAAGGTTTTATTCAACTCAACTTCTCTTTGTTTCCTATTCCATTATCTGTAAAGATACCAACTTTTCTTAGGGCCTCTGTACCACCTGTATGTTGAAAACCTCAACATTTTTATCTTTAGCTTCAATACTTTTATTATAGGTAATAGTTCACTTTGAAAGTTCAGTCATGAGTAAAGGGTGTACTGATGGATATCTGCAGCTGAAGACAGCACTTTTCGTCAAATCCAGTAGTGCTTCATTAATGAATTCTTGTTAGACATCTTCTCTCTTTAAAAAATTATGAAAAACTCATGTTCTTTTCTTTATTCATTCTTCCACGCTTATAGTTCTCATCTGTTCCTCGTGATCTTGTTCTGCATCACAGTCCTAGGGCTGCCATAAGAAACTACCATCAACATGGTGGCTTGAAACAACAGAAATTAATTTTCCCTTGGTTTTGGAGGCCAGAGTCTGATATCAAGATGTTGGCAGGGCCATGCTCTCTCTGAAGAAAGAATCCCTTCTTGCTTTTACCTGGCTTCTGGTGCCTCCTGGCTATCTTTGATTTTCTTTGCTTTGTAGCTGCACATTTCAGACTCTGCCTCTGTCTTCACTAAGCCTTCTTTTCCACCCAGGCCTTTGTACATGCTGTGAAAGTTCTCTACCACTTGAGCTACACCCTTAAGCCTTCTCTTATGTGTAACTCTGAGTATCCTTTTTCTATGAGAACCAGTCTTTAGATTTAAGACTCATGTGGTATGACTTCCTCTAAACTAATTATATCTGAAAAATTCTGTATTTCCGGTATTCTGGATGACATAAACTTTTGGGTAGGACTAACCCACTGTACTCTTTAGGTTAATCCATGCAAAATGCCCTACTGCAGTGCACAGCTAGTATAAAATTTGGAAAAGCAGCTGCCAGACTCTGCTGCCTGTGGTTGGATGTCCTTGGCCAAGGTACTTAATGCTTTGTACTTCAGCTTCCACGTGCATAAAATGAGGACAATGATTCCTACTTGATGGAATTGGTGTGAAAATTAAAAGATTTCATATACATAACCTGTATAGAAAAATGCCTATCACAAAGTGGCATGTTAGTTAATAATTGCTATTTGCAATCTGTCTTTTTATTGGATTTATGAATATGATTTCCTAAGTTTTTTCCATTTTCTCTCTTCCTGATTTTATATATTATTTATTCTCTTTTTTAATTGTAATCATCCAAGAAAGGTTGCAGGGGTTGTGCTGTAGTAAAAGAAATGGCCTTACACACCTTCAGAACAAGGTCAGTTCTGGACTGACCCACTTAGAAACCTCTGCATGGTTGAATGGCTGGAGATTATGGGCCTATTGTGACTCCAGGTGCCTGTGGTTACCTGGGATTCTTGGAATGTTAATTAATTTTCATATTTCCTATAAATTTCCTCGGTGGCTTGAACAAAGTATTTCTGAGCTAAGTCCCCAAGTGTCATTCTCATTTACTGACACCCTTAAAAAAGGCTATGCCTGAAACTTTCTTGTAATTTTTAGGACTTTCAAATGCATTGTATATTTGTAAGGCCACTTTAAAATCTGCTCCCAGGTCCAGAAACTTTTGGTAACATCTTCACACCAAAGAATGTGATATAATTTTTAGATTATGTACCTTGCAATAAACACTCTGGATTTATTGTAACTGAGAGACCCTGAGATAAAGGAACACAATCTCATCTCTCCTCTGAAAATCTTCTGGCTTCATTAGAAGTTATATTGCTTCAAAGTATGCCTCATTTTATATTATTCTTTGCTGCATTTTTTCTGGGGTGGGGGAAGCCCAAATTTCTCAGATGATAGTAGTACTTAGTGCCTACTTTGGAAGTTGATATATCCATGGAAATAAATTGAAGTCTTTGGCATTTTTTTCCTGCTTTAGAGACAAGCAAGTGAAGCTTCAGCAACTTAGCAAGGCCCTAAGAAACTCAGCAAGACCCTGTCTCTAAATAAAATACAAACAAAAAGGGCTGGGGATGTGACTCAGTGGCTAAGTACCCCTGGGTTCAATCCCTGGTACCAAAGAATGAATAAATAAATAAATAAATATCAAATACATTTTTTTTTCCAGCCCCAAAGCTTAACTTTATTTTTATTTTTTTTAATTTTTTAAATTTTTTTTAATTTACTTATTGATTCATTGAACACAAATGGAGTACAGCTATTGTTTCTCTGGTTGTACACAAAGTAGAGTCACACCATCTGTGCGTTCATGCATGTACACAGGGCAATGGTATCTGTCATACATTCAAATACATTTTTTAAAAGAGATATATTTCTTTTGGGAAAAGTGACAAAATCTTTGAGTTGATGAAGATTTAATATACTATTTTTATTTAAATATAGTTTGTCATAACTAAACTATTTGAGCATACTTTTGATTAATGAAGAGTCCATTAGGAAATAATTTCTAAGTAGGGAACACATATCTATTCTATAACTCATAATTAAAAGTTGTGCTTTCTGCTTTCTATTTCCATTTCAACAGCAGGCACTGTGAGATTTACATTATTAACTTATAAACTTAGCTAAGGTGATAACGAGTCTTACAGTTAACAATAATTGCAAAACTCTTAGAATGAGATTCAAAATTCTGCCACTACTGATAATTTCTTGTTTTTGAAACAGTTACATCCTTTTGTTGACCCATATAAAGATCAGAACTGCCATAATAAATGAGATGCTTAGTGTGACAAGTTGACCTGCAAGTTTTTAGTCACCTTAGAATCATTTCATTATTTTTTTAGTGTCACAGTTTTTATTTTTTATTTTTTCAGACTTCATTTTGATTCATTGTACACATATGAGGTACAAATTTTCATTTCTGTGGTTGTAAATGATGTACATTCATATCATTATTGTTAATCATACATATACATAGGGTAATGATGTCTGCCTCATTCCACCATTTTTCATACGAATAATTTAATTTAAATCTGTAAACTTTAAATTTAACTTGGTTTCGGTTTCTCAAGAGTCGTTTTTAAAAGAATAGTAAAGAGATGTGCCAAACAATGTGGGGGTTTTAGAAGATGATTTATATATAGTCTTTGTTCCATTGTCTTTATGTTCACTTTCACTAATTCTTCCTGTGTATAGCTCTCTTACTGTGCTTAGAGCTCTGTGATAAGTGCCAGATGGAGAATGTGTAAAAAAGAAACAGTCCTTGCCCCATAGAGTTTATGCTTTAGTGTGGTATTGTTCTGTAGAACTTCCTGAAATGATGGAAATGTTGCATAATTGTATTGTTCAAAGTGGTAGTCACTGGACACGTGACTGTTGACTAATGCAACTGAATTTTTACTTAATTTTAGTTAATTTAAACTTGAATAGCTACATGTGGCTGGTGACATCTTATTGGACAGTGCAGTTCTAGTAGAAAGATAGTCATTTTCAAATAATCACTACAAAAATATAAAATTTCAAGTGTGACATTTTGTATCAGGAGATATATATGAACATTTGAGGTACTGTGTAGATCTATTTGTTTTATACAAGCAGGTCATTAAAGACTTAATTTTGGGTGATCAGGATGGAGAGAAGTGGATAAATTTAAAGAATAAATAGGAAATAAAGTAGAAAAGATGTAACAGTTCTTTGCTAAATGAGGTAGAGATGCATGGTCTCAAAATTGACTTCCAGATTTTTTGTTTGTGAAACTGAAGAGATAAGGCTATTTAGAGAGAAAAAATAGGAAAAAAGGACCAAATTTAAGGTAAAGCAAATGACTTTAGTTTTGCCATATTGGTTTGTAACGTACAGGCAAAACTCAGTTGAGAGTTTTGGGCCAGACTTAAGTGCTTGACAGTTGAAGCAGTAAGCAGGACATGCTCTCTGTGCATGAATTGTGTTGATGAGAGCCCAGTCATGAACTGCAGAAATGCTGGGTAAGAATTGCGGATTTTGAGAGAGTTGAGTAGTCAGTGAACTTGAGATTCCAACAAAGTCAGAAAATGGGCTTAGTGGAGATAGTTGAATAAGTAGGCTAGAAGACAGAGGGTGATGGTCTAAGATATTTGAAGGGGTGAGTTTTGTTTCATCCAACAATGGAATTTTGGGGGGTGATTATAATATTCAGGATCTGATAATGAGAATGCGTGACCAACATAAAATAGAGTATGTGGTCTTGGAGATGGAGGTCATGGAGAGTAATTAAGGTGAAAATATATTTAATTCCATTTTGACTAAGAAAGCAGTTAGAACCACTGTCTCCCATTAGAATTGTAAGATGTTTAAATGTATTTCATAATGTGCATTACTTAAGTAGGAGTATATTTTATGAAACTCATTTGTCATGGTGCGTAGTAAAACTAATGATCGCATAATATTCCTTAGGAAGGTTTTAGTAATTTAAAATGTGAGGTTTTGCTGTAGAAGGTCATTTGAAAATGATTAAAGAGGATTTGCACCATTATTTTTTAAAAATATATGACCTTCTCAACCTTGGCATGTACCAATAATAAAGTGCCTTGAATTTTGCATTTGTAGCTTTGAAGGGATTACTGTGACTGAATCACCTTTCTGTGCTTTGAAATCTTTAAAACTGAGTATTTGATCACTCATCTTTCATTACCATTGACTGTTTCTGGTTGCTCTTACATTTTTTCCTTCTTTTTTACAGTTAGCTGAAACCACAACCTGGAAAGAACATGAGTTATTTGAATCTTGTTCTGAGAAAATTACTGAAGTTTTAATACCTACAGGGAAAGAGAGAGTTATCAAAACCATTTTGACTTATTCTTTCTTAACTTTTTCTCATCCCTCCTTCTGGTTATATAAAAACACACATAAGTTGACCTTTCTAGCTAGGGTCAAGTTGTAAAATACTAAAATTATTTAAAAAATAATTTGAATATAGTTGTTCAATTTGACAAATGTTAGATCTTTCCCCTCTTTAAAAACAGCTTTTTAAGCAAGACATAAAGAAGATATTAACGGTATAAATGAAAATACCAATTTTAGGTGTGATTTATTTCTAGTATAGGCACAATTATATTTGATCTTCTTACCAACAACTCCATGTATAGCAATAACAAAAAGATTTTCAACAAAATCATTCCATATGGAAAATTCTTGTTCTCTAATTTTTCTCAGACTCAAGTCTTGAAGCAATTTTACTCAAATTACACAAATATACATATATCATAGTGCAGCAGTAAGAAGTTAAGTGTTTTATTCTCATGAATAGCCTCATTTTATTTTAAATTTTGTTCTTTTATTTGTTCTAATTAGTTATACATGGCAGTAGAGTGCATTGATTCATCACACATAAATGAAGTATAACTTCTCATTCTTTTGGTTGTACATGATATAGAGTTACACAGGTCATGTAATCATATATGCACATAGGGTAATAATGTCTGATTCATTCTACTATCATTCCTATCCCTATGCCCCCTTCCCTCCCTTCACTTCCCTCTGTCTAGTCCAAAATATTTCTATAACTCCCCCACAAAATCATTTGGCCTTTGGTTCTTTGGGATTGGCTTATTTTGCTTAGCACAATATTCTCTATTTACCGGTGAATGCCATAATTTCTTTCTTCTTTAGAGCTGAGTAATATTCCATTGTGTATATATACCACAGTTCTTTGTCCATTCATCTGTTGAAGGGCACCTAGTTTGGTTCCATAGTTTAGCTATGGTGAGTTGAGCTGCTATAAACTTTGATATGGCTGTCATTGTAGTATGCTGATTTTAAGTCCTTTGGATATAAACCTAGGGGTGGGATGACTGGGTCAAATGGTGGTTCCATTCCAAGTTTTCTGAGGAATCTCCATCTACTTTCCAGAGTGATTGTACCAATTTTCAGTCCTACCAGATATGTATGTACTTTTTTCCCCATGTCCTCCCCAACATTTATTGTTAATAACCTCATTTTAGATGGCAAAAACAGTAAAGGGCACTTTTATTCATTGTTTCTCATAAGTAATCCAATTTCTGACTTTAATGGATTTAAACTTCCTCCTGAATTTACTCTGCTTAATTCCTGATTATTAAAAATATAACTTACCAATTAACAGTGTTTTAGCCTCTTCAGGATTAAGCCATTTTGATAAACTAACTCTTTCTGTGTAAATACTTAATCTTCTAATTTCTCTCAGTACTTCCCCTATTACTCTAATATGACATTCTTGTCCTGGCAAACTTCTGTGGAATTGGGTTCATTCAATGTCCTCTCCATCACAGTGGGTTCTTTGCTATTGGGAATCTGTTCTGATATGAGCCTATTAATGTCAGCTGAGGGGTGACTGGTTCTTTATGATCTTCTGGGTCATTGTGAAGGTATTGCACACTGAAGCCCACAATCCCAAGTGTTTATCTTTAGTTTTGAAGATCTTGGATAATGTACCTCTTTCCTGCTCCTCTGTTACCCCTCACCTTGTCTCTGCATAGCTGTAGCATCTCAGTAGGTCTTAAGAGATGTTCCCGTCTTGGACACCCAGAAGCACACTGTGTTAGGTACTCTGTCACTGTCTTCTTCCAAGCAGTATTTGTACTCTCTTGTCATGTAGGGTATGGAGTTGAACTTATGGTTAGTCTTCTTCTATAACAATTGTTTTAAAAACTGACTATAAACTATAATAATAAACACATCTTAAATTGCAGTCCAGTGAGGATGTTTTTGTACACAGATCTAATAGAAAAAACAGATACTTAATCCTTACTACTTGATTACAGCTGATATTTTCTCTACTATTCTAAAAAATGAAAAAAATTCCTAGAAGTTTTCACAGACACCTCTTTGTACTCCAAGAAAGGTTCAGGACAGATAGAAGGGTTTTGTGAGGTCACTTGAGTTTTATCTCCTTGCTCTTCATCTTTCTCCTCCTCTCTCATGACCAAGGAGCAGGGCTTCCTCCTTCCGCATGCTAAGCCTTCCCTTTTTTTCACAGGCTGAGGACTATCTATATTATGGGTAAACTCTCTGATGCTGACATGTAGCCCTTGACATGGGAATGGTGAACTATCAAAAAACACAAGTTACTTAAATTTTCTAAAATTGTCACCCCAGGACATTGATTTGGATCATGCTGTTATATTAGGAGATTATCTGAGTCATTTTCTGTACTCTGAACAAAGCTGGCGAATATAGGTGGAAATAGTGCTGTCATTTTTCTGTAATATCCTTTGACAGTAATAATCTTTCAATTCTTTATACATTTTAATAATTCGCCTTTATAACTCTATAGTACTGTGTTGGATTATGGTGCTGCTAGAGGAAAAAATTATGTTCTTGCAAGTTTTCACTCTCTGGGTTTGTAACTTCCAGGAGTACTATTTCATGTGAGGTTTTAGAAACAGATACACGTCATGGGTGTTGAAAAAAGAGGAAAAGAGTTGTTTTCTATATTACTTGTATGGCATTCCGACAAATGATTCTAAACAGACAAGTCTACTTTTGTCAGTACATAATTCATAAAGAGCAATTATTTTAGCCTTTTTATAAGCATATAATATTGTTCAGTTTTTAAGTTTTGTGTTGGCTTTATGATTATTTTTATTGAAATGCTTATTGTCTCTTGTTAACCAACTATATTAAATATACAGCTAGTGCCCAGTTTCTCAACCTTTTCCAGAAGAAGCCCCCAGTTTCCATTAAAGAGTTTTATGGGGGCTCCCCACATGTCAAATTTCACACAGCCAGCTACATTGGCTTTTTATAAAGGTCTTTGAGTGCAATGCCAAGGCCTCCCACTAATTGTTTTATGGGCGCAATGTGGGATCTGCATCCCTGCCTGGGGAAGCCCCATGTTAGAGGACTGTGGGAGTGAGGAATTGTCAAGCACACCAAGAACAAGCACTGAAAAAAAAAAAAAAAAGATCCTGGTTAGCTGCAGCGTTGTTGCCAAGGGAGCATAAGCAGAGCCACAAAACATGCCAAATGCTGATTGATTTTAAACAGTGACCCCCTATTCCAGAGAATACTCACTTCATTACATTTTTGGGAGAAATTCAAATTAGAAATAGCTGTATAATTAATTTGAGTGCTCACTTCAGAGTTTGGCACTGGTAAATTATTGTTTCCCAAATGATTAAAAAAAAAAAAAAAACCACAACTAACTAACTAAATAATTTTTGTGTTCTTTCAAGGAGAGAGAACTCATCCTGGTTATCTGTGAACATTTAGTCTTGGAATAATGTGTTCAGAGTTGTGTGCTTTGTTATCTTTTTTCTTCTGAAAAGGTTAAGGGAGCGTATTAACCATTAAATTGCATGTGTCTGCACTAAAAAAAAAAAAAAAAAAAGGTAGTTTTCTGAACTTTGAGAAAGAGTTGTAGGTAAAAGTGAAACTTTTGCTCCTTCTGTGGGCTTCATGTGGCCCAGGAGGCCCTTTCTTAGCCTCTAGGAGTCTGGTTGGCATTTTGAAACTGCCTTTCTAAACCAAAGCAGGGTATTTTTGAAGTACAATATACCTTATGACAGTGCTATTCACTTGGTTAATGTTGAAATGTGAGCAGAATTATTAGTCACACTTCAGTAGGTCTGGAACGGCAGTACTGTATTCTGTAGGAAGATGAGTACAACCTGTCTCCTTGTAGCATGATAGCATTCAAACTAAATGATATGTTACTGTCTTTGTGAATTTTGAGATATATCTTTTAGAAGTTGAAGAATAAAAATAGATATTTTCAGTAATCTGAATATGCTACTCTTAAAGATTCTGATATTTCAAGTAAACCTTGGATTAGCAATTTTTTATGAAAAGACATAATTCTCGTTTTGTTAATTATATTCTTTTATGTGTGTATAGCATGTAGATATTTCTTATAGGGTGTGTACAAATGTATGTGTGTGATATGTCTATATGCTGTTCTGTTATCCTGTTAATACAAGAGCAGTATGGAATATATAAAGCAAATCAGAAATAAAACACCTGTACATTAAGTGCAAATATTAGTTCAGTTTTGCAGACCACAGAAAGCAATGTTAAATTTGTTAATACTTTATTAACAGAACTATTATTTTGTTCTTTTGAGTGTTCAAATTTGATTATAAGATTGCAATATTTAAGGCAGAGAGGAAATCTTAATGGTAACTTCTGTATCACTGGGATATCAGATTTTCATCTCAATTATAATTATTACATATAAAATAATTTTGGACAACATACTATTACTTATTGTATAGAAAATTACTTCAGAAAGCCAGACCTCACCTCTGGAATGGTTCTTTATGTCTTTATTTTGAATAAGAATCAACGGTTTGACCCCTAAAACCAGCCTTAATATTCTCTATTAAGGATACATTTTAAGTTACCTTTACAACTTATGTGGACTTAAATTGATAATTTCTTATTTAAACTCCAAAGTATGCACTCTTTTAACCATTGTCAATATTCCTTCTCTAGGCTGTTTTAAAATTTACCCACTGTTCTCCTTCTTACATCTTTCTAGCTCTACCCTTATGCCTATGACATATCTCTGTAACTATTATGATAGCACACATTCCCCCACAACCATCAAAGAAAAATGTTTGATAAAAGAGTAACTGTGAGAGTAAATCATAGAGGTTCAAACCCTCTTAGTTCTAGAACTTTAGGACTTGAACTTTATCTTAAGAATTCAAAATCCTTCATGCTACCTAACATACAATGTCCCACTAGTAAGGCCAGCTAATTAAATAATTGGGCCCATACCCTGAAAATGTTGGTGTATACCCTTCCTGTACTAATTAATCCCCTGACCTCCTCCCCTGCAGGGCCATCTGGATAGAATGCTTACCACTGCTCTGGGTTGCCAGTAGGTTCATGTGTCCCAATGGAACTCACATCACAAGTGCAATTTCATTGACCAGTTTTCCACTGTGGGTCCCAAAAATGTTATAGTCATACAACTTATTTTTCTCCATCAGACATTTTGATTTAGAATTATTCTATTGATTATCTTTCTGTGCATTTTTTATATACATGACAGTGACTTTTTAAAGTGAGGACAAAATTCTGCAACCTCAGTAATAGAATATAAAACAACATTCTGAATTATTTTCAGCTAATATCATCAGTTGGCAAATATTTTCTCAGTAATACATACATATGTTATATGCATGTTTATACAGTAACCTCATATATGTACTCAGCAACTTTATTTTTAAACCTGTTAATCCTTTAGATGTAGCATAATGTTATTCCTATTTACAAATGATAAAATTGAGTTTTAGGAGATACCTAATTCTGCAGTCACATATCAGGTAAGCAGAATTGGGATATGAACATAGCAGGCTTATATGCTCTGAAACTTTATGTTTGTGGAAGTAAGTATTGAAATTGAAGGTTCTATTTAGTTGTTCTGATTCACTTGTTGGTAATTCGTGTCTGCGTTAGGAGATCACTCTAGCTAACTACTAATGGTAGATGCACAATAGCTGCTCAGTGACTTGCAATGACCTGGGTTCAAGTTCTGACATTTCTTTAGGTAAATGATTGAACCTTCTTTGGCTTAAGTTTCTCATAATAATAATGAGTTTAGATTAATTATTCTCTTAGTCATAAAGCTCTTTGTTCAAATGAAGTTATTTCCAGAAGCTATATTTGTAGAAAAGATAAAATCAGATATGTTCTTGTTGGAAGTGGAGTGGTAGGAGAGGGGGTAGTTTTAAAATGTTCTCTGCCTTTGTCCCTTACCCCTAGGCACAGTTTGAAATGTACTAGATTAGATGATCTTTCAGCATAATTTGGGTTCTAGATCTCTCTGTGATCTTCTGAAAGGTCTGGCTCATACTTGGATGTGGTCCTAGGAAAGCCCACAGTATGGAGTTAACTAACAGGGTGAGTAAGCTGCTCTTAAAGGGCTGCCTTCGGCACTGGGTTTCTTCCAGTTATTACCGGATCCAGTTTAAGATGTTATGTCTTGACTAGCATGTGTTGTTTTGGGGACTGTGGTGTTCACTTTCATTTTTGGAAGAAATCCTTGGCCTTTCTGAGAATGAGTTTTCTTTTCCTCTCTGCCCTTAGGCATTAAAAACTTTTGGTTGACACATCTGTATTACTCCTATTTGGCAACTATAGTTGCTTTTCTCTACTTTTTCTGGGACAAGCAAGGTGAAGTTGGAGCTTTAAAATTACTGAAACCACCCCATCAACTGAACTGTTCCCTTGTGTTGTGACTTCTTGGCCTTATATTTCTAGGCAAACTTAACTGTATTCTTAAATTAAAGAAAAAAATATAAATAACATTTTTTGCATCATATTTTATTTTCTTAACCTAACCTAGAAGAATGGTGAAGTTTGAGAACCCAATGGAAGACACAGTGACTACAACCTTAATTAGGAATAAGGATACTTGGGGAATATTTTGCTTCTTTTGACAGTAAATACTTTCCTTTATAACCCACCACCATCTCTCAAAATAGGAATTATAAAAAGGGCAGTGACACATGCCCTGTTTATAGGATCAGAATGTGCCCCAGATTTGCTTGGTGGGGTGTTCTATTTGTCTCCCTTCCTATCTCCTATCAGGCAGTCCATGGTTTCCTTGACTATTTTCAGAGAATCTGACTTCACCTCCTGCATGCAGCTTAGATCAAGACAATCATTGTATTTCATGGTTCTGCTGTAATGATGTATGAAGGGTGGGTATGTGACCTAAGCAGTTCACAAAGTGAATAACAGAACTGTGAGTATTTGGGAACAACAATGCTCTTTCTTGCTTGCTATATGTGAACAAGGGAAGTATTTATTTTTAGGAATTGCTGACTGCTGTGCTGGAATAATGAGCTGAAATGACATGGTGGAAAAGCGAAAAGGAACTGAGTCCTTGGTAATTTCACAGAACCATTGAATCAAGACTTACCTGAATCTTATGCTGCTTCTTAACTTTTCCAGTTATTGGAGTCAAAACAAGTCTCCTTTAAGTTAGTTTGAATAATTCATTGCCACTGAACAAATTTTGTATGCCACATCAAAGGCTTTGGTGTTTTTGCCTAGACCTTCCTAGAACTAAAATCTCCTGCCCACTTAGACCTTAGTTTTCTCACCAATTCAGTGCTGTCTGTAATGGACTATACAAAATATCTGTTGGATCCCTCTTTTCCTCTCTGCTTCCAAGATCTGGAACTCATGTCTTTACATCAGAATTTTGTTAGCCTCTTTCCTTTTATTTAGCAAGACCTTCATACAACACCACCCGGACTCCAGTAATATTAGGAATGTGGATTCCTCTCATACCAACAGCATGAATGGCATACACTTTAAGTCAATTTCACAATGTATGACAACTTCTCTCCCTTTTTAAACTCCAAAAATATAATTTTAAGATGCAAATTTTAAGAGATGGACATAGGAATGCTGAAGTGTAGTCATTTTCCTTTTAATCTATAATTCTGAAACAACTCACAGCTATAGAGTAGCTAAGAATTAATGATGCCAAAGACAAAGGGTCTGTCCTGATGTGTCAGTGAATTTTACTGTTGTTTTTCTTAGATTCCTAACCTTAACCAGGCATATACTAAGTGCTGTCTGTAGTTAAAAATAATTATTTGAGAATAGTTTCACAGGTCAGCCCAAATCTTTCACCCAGTGTTAGTAAAGCAACTTAGAGCAGATGCCTTAAAAATTCTAAGTCCATATCAAATTCACATGTTAAAAAAAAAATCACAGAAATGCTTTGAATCTTGAACAGGGTACTGAAAGAGTTAAATGGGAGTTTGAGTATTTATGAGGATCTTAACCATCTATTAAAAAAATAAGCCAAAAAACAAAGTCAGATTTTAAAGTTAAATGACTGGTGATGGTGATGGGTTATTGGTGGAAAATAGCTTATATTGGTTTGGGTCAGGTGGTGATTGGTAGTAATCTGGACTTTATAGGAATTCAGTGAATGTAATTAGCAGCAATCCAATTTCATGCAGCAAAGATCACCTGAAAGGCACAAATTTATTTTCTGTCTTTCTAAAAATGACAGCTTTGATCTGTACGACTCAGGAATGACTAGGAAATATTACTTATGAAAAATAGGTGTGCTTCTCCAAGCTGTACTGCAGGTTACTTAGTGGACTTTCTTCTAAATAGATATTTTATAGGATCTCCAAATTTTACATCATATTCTTATGCATAAAGAAATAGTACATCTTTATATGTAAGCATTAGATTCCTCTAATTTTTCTGTTGTTTGATAGCCAGAATTTTGCAGTGTTTCTCCAGATATTGAAGTTACTACTCTAATTAAAGATGTTTAAATTTTACAATTTTTATTTAAAGCCAATCACAATATTAGCCTAGAGAAGTTTGCCTTGGAGTTCAGATGCATCTGCCATTTTGAGTGGATGCTCCGGGGACCTGTCTTATTTTGTTTCTCTCAAGAACACCTTGTTAACTTCAGTGATCATGTCCAAAGTCAGCAATGCATGCTGAGTTTTGTGAGTTATTTGGCTATATATTAGGTTGCAATTTTCAAAGCTGTCATTATTTTCATTGAATCTTATAGTGTTATTTTGATTTATATAGTGTCTGTGTGTGTGTGTTATGTGTGTAAATTGCAAATGGCTACCTTTACTTTTTACAGTTACAAAAATAGTACCTTTGAATGGTATTCATAGGTGAAAATCTAGTAGATAATGTTAAGAAAACAGATGATCTCAAATTAACTTATGTGTTGACCTCCATTAAAAAAAATGTAATTTTAACTATTTCCATTTTATTTTAAAATTTAAAGGGTTATTTATTTCTTTATTTATTTTTACCTTTGGTAGCATAATGAGTTACTAAAAATATATTTGCTTTCTCAAAATTGACCTGGTATTTACTTTGTTTGAAAGTTATTTGCATATAATCCATCTGTCCAAAACTCTTAAGTATCACTGACAATAACTGGCAAACTCAGGTGGTGTGGATTAAAATTTAGGACACTGGCTTGTGATACAAGGAAGGGACAATAAAAGCTCTAGTGAACAGACCAGTTTGTTCATTCCTTGTGGGTCACTGATGAATTTTGATCTGCTCAAAACTTGCAAAATGTGTTGTTAACATTTTCAATTAAATTCAGTCAATGCTGACAGTGTTACTGTGGTCAGATCATTAGTCTCCTCTAGATGAGAAATAGCTGTGTTCCATATTCTCTCATGGAATCAATGGATTACTCATGTGTATGGTAGAAACAATGATAAATAATATTCAAGACATAGGAACTATTCAAAGAACAGGTATTCTGGGGGTGCTCAGAAGGGCAGGGTCAAAGATAGATGGGGAAAAATAAAATCATCATGATGAAATTAATGAGATTATGAAGGAACCCATGTTTGTAATTATTATTGAAGAATCAAGTAGTCTTTGGGTGAGAGATGATGTGGGCAGGGATCATTCCATTGGCAGAAATGGTATAAATTAAGTAAGGGAAGTCATAAATTGGGGAAATGTAGAGAAATGAAGTTCCAGATTAGCAAGTCTGAAATAGTTATGCATGAAGAAAACTGCTGTGTAATGGGTCTTAAGTGCCAGGGCAAAGAGTGTTCCCTTAGTTTGCCAGGCAAGGGGAAAAACAGTGACTTGGACTGGGCTTCATGAAGAGCAGTTGGGACTCTGCTTGGTAAGACCTGGAATACACTTGGAAGTTGCACAGATAGATAGGAAGGGGCCTAAATGGATCGTGGCAAAGATGATGGAAAGAAAGACAAATGTCTGGCACATTGAGTTAATGGAATCCATTGAATTTGGCAGCAAATTAGATCTAAAGGGTGAGGGAGACTAGAGTTAAGGATAACTCCAAAGTTTTGAGGCTGTCTCAGGAATTTTAACAGAAATTGGAAAACTAGAAGAAGGAGCTGTTTTGGAGAGAAAACATAGGAATTTGGTAAAGACAGACTTTAAATGTACTTTTTAACCCATAGCTCCAGTAGGCAAAATCTCATTTGATCATTAAATATGTGTGTGTTTAATATTAGTATCTTCAAGCCTTTCTCATGGATATGTAAAGTTCTTTTTAGATTTCTAAAGTTTTATTCAGAAACCTATATTAAAAAGTCAGATATTTTAATTTTGACTAAAAAATGGTTCAAAGAGTTGAGATCTTCTTCTAATTTCTGATTGATTCATTTGAAACAAATCTGGATTGATCTACCTTATTGTCTTGTCATACAAATGAAGTGAAAGGTTAATTTTTTTCTAGGAGTTCTACTTTAAGATGAGAAAAATATTTTTGTTTGTGTGCAAAGGTAAATGAACAGATGGCTGGGACTACTGTCTTTTTGCTTGAGATATTAAAACATGTTTAGGAAGACATGTAAAGTCTTACTTGCTCTTTGGCCGTTGGTTTATATCAGATGTTTATATCTTTTTATGTACTTTTATATACCAGTGTTGTGCACATATGATAACATGTAGTTCTTTGATTCTTCTGTGGTTCTAGCTATATCTCATTGAAATGTTTAATGGGCAACCTAAGGAGACAGATAAACTCATAATAAATATATCCTTTACTACAATTAATATTTAATAATGAACAATACACTGTAACTTTATTAATAATCATTTATATCATACAAAATCTGTAACAATCTATTTTCATGTCATGTTTTTATGAGTTTTATACTTGACATACTTTCCAAATGTTTTAGATAGGGGAAAATTGATTTTATTACTTTGATAAGACTCATTTAAAAAAAAGGATTTGTGATACAACTCTGAATAGTTTTCATAACACATATACTTAAGACCACCTGAAGCCAGTGCCTCTCAACAATTCCATCCTGCCAGACTGTGGAACGTGAAACTTGACTAAGGAATTGGCTTGAGAGATTCCTAAATGCTTTAACCCAATACCTGCCCCAGAGCACTTCCTTTACCTCCCACTGAGGCTTCAAAGTCACTGTTAAATAAATGTTGGTATTATTTTGAGGATTATGGCATATCATAAAAACTAGACCAGGAAGACATGCAGTGGAGAAAGTAAGCTTCAATCCTTCAATCTGTTGGAACATTTAGTAAGTGCCAGGAACTCTGCTAAAACCATTTTCTCTTTGTTCTCATAATATGCTGCTTCTCATTTACTTTTGTCTCCCTTCTGTTATCATCACTCCACTGAAACTTTGCAAAGGTCATGAATTACTTCTTTCATTCTAAAATTCGTTGGCCTCTTTTTAGTCCTTTTGCTCTGTCTCAGGATCATTTAGTAATTAGGAATTCCCCTCTTAATACTATTCTCTGTGTTCTCCTGACCACCGTGCTGCATCTCCTCCTTTGCAGGTTTCTCTGCCTACTCTTCTTCCCTTCTTGGGGTTCTCAGGAATTCAGTCAGGGGTGTTCTCTCTGGGCCCTCTCCTGGCTCACCCCATCCACTTTCATGACTTCACTAATTAGTACTAGATGATGATTTTCATATCTGGTATCCCAGAACAAGTTTGTCTTTCTTGCATTGGAACTGATAATTTCTGCAATTATAGACATTATGATTTTTAATTATAATTATGGAAATTACAAAAATACAATGCTACATTTACAGAAGTATAATTTATAATTATAACTTTGGAAATTACATTCCACTTGGAAGGTTAAACAGGAGCTTCAAGCTTGGCATGTCTCATATCCCAAAACTAAGCTTATCTTCCTTTTCCATACCAGTTTTCCTTCTCTTCCTTTGTTCCCTAATTACTAAACTGTACCATTTTTCTCCCTATTGCCAAAACCAGAAACCTAGAACTGCTGTATCCTCAACTCAGATTTTAAGACCTGCTTGCCCTCTCTTCTTAATATTTCTCAAGTATGTCCACCATTCTGTATAACTAAGCTGTTAGGACTCTGCCATTTGCCATCCTCATTTCCACATCTACCTCCTAACTGGCCTTCCTGCAACCAGTTTTGCCCCTTCTAGTCTGTATTGTGTAGTCAAAATGACTTTTCCAAAACTCATTCTTGATGGTTTCTCAGAGTAAAATGCAAAATCTTCAATATACCATTATCAGACTCATATATATATATATATATATATATATATATGGTACTACTTGAATCTCTTGATATATTTTATCATCATATTTCATCACCTGCTCCATGATAACTGCAGTGTAGTGTGGATCTGTGCTTGCCTTAATGAGCTCTGTCACTTCTTTGTGCTCCTGTGGCACAGTGTGTTGAACTCTATGACACTGTATTGCAGTAACTTGTTTTTTTAATTCTTTGTGACACTCAATATGTATGGATAGGGACTGTGACATTTCCCCCCTTTTATATGCATTACTTATAAATATTCAGCATAGGGCTAGTAGGTGTATTTGTAAGAATGCTGAGTGAATTAATGAATAACCAAACTGACATCAATAAAGCCAGCATCCCATTCAAGGAACTCATTGCCTAGTGAAAAGATTTCTAAGTGCAAATCATTTTTTTCCTTTTAAAATTTGTTCTAATTAGTTATGCATGGCAGTAGAATGCATTTTGACACATTGAACACAAATGGAGCCCAACTTCTCATTCCTCTGGCTATACATGGTGCAGAGTTACACCAGTAGTGTATTCATACATGTATATAGGGTAATAATGTCCATCTCATTCCACTGCCTCCCATCCCCATCACTCCATCTCTCCCCTAACTCCCTTCTGCCCAATCCGAAGTTCCTTCATTCTTCCCTACCCACCTCCCCATTATGGATTAGCATTCACTTAACAGAGAAAACATTCAGCCTTTAGTTTTTTGGTGCTGGCTTATTTCACTTAGCATGATATTCTCCAGCTCCATCCATTTACCTGAAAATGCCATAAGATCATTCTTATTTAAGGCTGAGTAATATTCCACTGTGTACCCGTACCACATTTTCTTTATCCATTCATCTGTTGAAGGGCATCTAGGTTGGTTCTATAGCTTAGCTATTGTGAATGGAGCTGCTATAAATATTGATGTGGCTTTGTAACTGTAGTATGTGGATTTTAAGTCCTTTGGATATAAACTGAGGAGTGGGATCGCTGTGTCAAATGGCCATTCCATTCCAAGTTTTCTGAGGAATCTCCATACTGTTTTTGATAGTGGTTGCACCAATTTGCATTCCCACCAGCAATGTATGAGTGTACCTTTTCCCCCACATCCTCTCCAATACTTATTGCTTGTGTTCTTGATAATTGCTATTCTGACTGGAGTGAGATGAAATCTTAGTTTTGATTTGCATTTCTCTAGTTGCTAGAGATGATGAACATATTTTCCTATATTTGTTGATTGATTGTATTTCTTCTTCTGTGAAGTGTTTGTTCTTTTCCTTAGCTCATTTATTGATTAGGTTATTTATTTTTTGGTGTTAAGATTTTGAGTTTTTTATATATTCTGGAGATTAAAATTATAGAACACTGAAGAAAAAAATTGAAGGAGACCTTAGAAGATGAAAAGATCTTCCATGCCCTTGGATAGCAGAATTAATATTGTCAAAATGACCATACTACCAGAAATGTTACACATATTTAGTGAAACTCCTATTAAAATCCCAATGACATTATTCATATAACTAGAAAAAGCAATTATGAAATTCATTTGGAAAAATAAGAGGCCCAGAGTAGCCAAAGCAATCCTTAGCAAGGAGAGCAAAGCAGGAGGCATTACAGTATCAGACCTTAACTATACTACAGAGAAATAGTAACAAAAATGGTATGATATTGACACCCAAATACACACGTAGACCAATGGTACAGAATAGAAGACACAGAGACAAACCCACATAAATGCCGTTATCTCATACTAGACAAAGGTGCCAAAATATACACTTGAGAAAAGATAGCCTCTTCAGCAAATGGTGCTGGGAAAACTGGAAATCCACATGTAGCAAAATGAAATTAAACCTCTGTTGCTCACCCTGCACAAAAACCAACTCGAAGTGGATCAAAGACATAGGCACAAGAGCAGAGACCTTACACCTAATAGAAGAAAAAGTAGGCCCAAATCTCCATCAGGTCAGCTTAGGACCTGACTTCCTTAACAAGACTCTTAAAGCGCAAGAAGTAAAATAAAGAATCAATAAATGGGATGGATTCAAACTTAAAAGCATCTTCTCAGCAAAGGTAACAATCAATAACATGAAGAGAGAGCCTACAGAATGGTAGTACAAATCATTTTTAAAAGCCATCAAAAGATTGTTACAATATAGTGTGGTATGAGCTAGTAAAACTCATGTTTTCAAGTAGGAAGTGATTAAATGTTAATATCTCAAGAGACTGTTTCTTTTTTAAGGGACTGTCTCTTGAAGAGATATAATAGAGGTATAGAAATGTTTGTGGTATCCAGCCATGTTTCTTTGAAATGAGGCCATTCTGTGACATTGGAGATATTTACAGTACTTTAAAAAATAATTTTACTGACTCTTTAAAACTCTATCTCATCTTTTGTCAGTTTTATGAGGATTCAAAAAAGTAAGACAGTATGTATTAAATTTTTTGACATCTATTTGGCTGGTTAAGAGGCATGAGGACCATTGTTTCTTTTCCCTTTCCTTCTGAAACTACTGTAACAATTTCTATTCTCTAACAGAGTTTAAAATGATTCTGGTCTTCTAGTTTGTATTTTATAGATAATTCACTAATATCTAATTATAAAAATATGTTTTTTTAACCTTCTATCTTAAACAATTTAGTAGGACATATGTTGGATCTATTACTTTGGGAACTCCCACATTTTAAATGCTGTTGTGACAGAATTTTGGGCAGGCTGTTGGTGAAGCTCTGCAGTCCTGTCTTCTCCCACTCTTTAGTCATATCAGCTGCTTTTGTTATCTATTGGAGATTTTTAAAAAATTATTTTAGAGGAAATTATTTTGAAAACCATTGGTTTACTTGATTTAGGTATTCAAGGAAATTGCCTTTCTGACAATTGAGAGAAGCCATGAAAATGGAAAATGTACAGTATTTTCTTTCACTGACTACTCTTCAGATTTCATTTGGAGGTACCCTCAACGACAGGGGCTGGGGAATGCTGTGTGTATCTAAGTGTAGGCAGGCAGAGTGTCCTGTCTCATCTGTTTTCCATCAAATACTTTGAGTCCCACATGATATTTCCATTGTGTGGTAAGAGAACCTATGAACCAGGGCCTGACAAGGGTGGAGTGTGAGGAGGAAATTTTGGGGGATGATGAGAAGCAGAAGTTCAGTGCTTCTGAAGAGCCAGGGAAAAAAGGTGGACAGTGTTGCCAGCGTCATGGTGTCACATCATGGTGTTCACATCACAGTGCCGAGGCCTTTCATGCCAGGAAGCCCAGGTCAGGTCAGGGTTTTATAGATTTTGGCCAAAGTCTGTTTCAGATGAAAAGTAAGTGTTTAAAGGTGCTGACCATTGCCCTAGCTTTCTTTCTCATTCCTTTGGTTCCTTTCTTCTCTCCCCTACCCTAAGTAAGCTTATCCCAGATGCAAAATCCAGGTTGCTACCATAGTAACCCTGCAAATAGAGCATAAAGGAGTGCTATGTGCTTTAATGTCATGAAAATGGAAGGAAAACTACACATGGAGATACTTACAGATAACATAGAGGATGGTGCAGGGAAGTGTCTCTGAGAGAGAGGCTTGGAATAGATTTTGCCCAAGAAATAACTTGGATCTTAAAAAGCAGATATAATGATTCTTTTTGACCTAGGGAGTAACCATATCTCTTGAAACACTTTAAAAAGTTGGCAATGTTGATTCAAAACACTATTTTTTAAAACTTACTTTCTAAATGATATTTTTTAGGGAAACTATAACTGTCATTTTGAAGGATGGGATTCTCTTCAGCAGAGCTTGTAAAAATATCCATGGCCATATGTGAAACAGGTTTAGGGCAGTTTGTCATAAATAAATGAGTTTGTCAAATATGTACATACGAAACCTTTTTTTTTTTTTTGGCCTCAGAGGAAAAATTCCAGAGTCATAGGTAAAGAAATATTGGCATTTTTACAACACATCTCACACGTAAGTAGACATTACATTGATATACATGTTACTAGGAACCAGTAGCTGAAGGACAGGGATTAATTATATCTGGGGGAAAGATAGTATTGAAAAATCCAGATTTGGATGTGGTCAGGTTTGGGGTCTTAGTAAGAGACGGAGGAGAACTTTACTTTTATTCTGCCAATGACTGCACAAGAAGCATGTTTTTTGTTTTTTGTTTTAAATGTATTTTTTAGTTGTAGGTGGACACAATACCTTTATTTTATTTTTATGTGGTGCTGAGAATCGAACCTAGGGCCTCATGCTTGCTAGGCAAGCATGCTACCATTGAGCCACAACCCCAGTCAAGAAGCATGGTCTTTAATCATGGTAGCCACACTTGGTTCATATTCTTCCAGTGACTATGATACCTTCACTTCTAATTATAAAGACAACATACATTCTTAATAGGAATTGTGTTTAGTTTTACTACCATTGTGAACACTTGTGGTCTTTTTCTTTTTTTGCATGAGCATGCATATTATATTTAAAAGATGCATATATAATACATTTTGATGTAATGTACACATGTTAAAATTGGAATCAAGCTATACATTTAATTTTTAAGCTGCATTTTTATTTCATTCATTTAACACTTCTTCGTTGTGTACCTGCCATAATGTAGGGATTGTGTATCTATTACATATTCCCCAAAAGCATGGTGCTTAATATTCTGTGTTGTAATTTATTGAACTTATTCTTTATTTTTGGACATTTACTTTGTTTTAGGTTTTTGCTTTTATAGTTAATGTTAGATCATTGTCATTTCAGTTCTTTTATTGCAGTATTTCTGATGATTTTCTGAAGAATATTTTCAAGGAATATAATTATATTTTAATAATTCACAATTTAATGGTACTGAGTTTGGGGAAAGTTATATGAACTTAAGTTTTTATGGAGCCCAACAATAGGATATTCAGGGAGAAAATATAACACATAATTACTATAGCTTCCTTTTTAGTAACTCAGAATGCTGGGTGGATTTTAAATGGTTTAGAGTTTAGCATCACTTTATTGGTGCACCAAAGTTCTACCATTGTGGGATTGCCTGGTATGTCACAAGTATTTGTGGTGAGAGATAATGTCATTATGAACTGTTTTTTATTTCTCAATACCATTCTCAGACCCCTAACTGAGACCGTCTCAACACCCAATTTGTATGTGATAACAGTATGTAGGGCCTAATCCTGTACACACTTCTGAGTAAGTGATGCTGGAAAAACATTCACCTTATTATGACCTTAGGAAACAAAAGAAAAGGAAGCATCTAAGAGAAAAATCTTACCCAGTGCATAGATGTATTCTGTTGTGTTGCATGATTGTCAACAAACTGCTTTTAATGAATTTTGACTTGTATATGGTAAGTGGTTCTTTTAGATACACCCTGCAGTAGCTCATGTCTGTAAGGTGAAAGAAAATTGATATAGTTTGCTCCCTTCTTCCCTCCCCACTTCTTTCTCTCTCTTTGCTTGATTGTGTGCACACATATCTTTTTTCAAACGTGATTTGGTTCATGTCAGTAATTTGTAGCATCTACAAATATTTAGTCAAGTGTTTATAATCTTCCCATGAAATGCTTCAGAGTTCGTCATATGAAGTCATTGGTTTCTCTTCAGTGCTAAGTCATAGCAAATTATCATCTTTTTTAGGTTGATTTTGTAGAGTGTTAAGTGCTATTTAAATTTCCTTAGATATGAAGCCATTTATTTTTCTCCTAATCACTTAAAATAGCACAAACCAATCAACTGGAGTTTTTCTCTTTTTTATGAATCTGCTGATCTACCTCTGACTCACGTGCATGTTTCTGCCTTTAGGTCAGTGGGAACTTTTCCCAGCCGTATTTTCTTTTTTTCCCCCCTTCATTCCTAATTTCTCTCAGGAACAAATGGCAGCATAGTTAAGCATCAGAAACTTGTTGCTAAAGGTGCTAACCTAAACATCAGTGCCAGGATACGACTGAGACTTAATAGACTAATTAATTTGTCTACTGCACCCTGACCTGGGAATTACATACAATGGGCTATACTTATGGAACCGAGAGCCTGGGATCCAGAGTAGAGAAAATGCAACTTTTGTATGCTTTATATATCAACAGGCAGTTAATACTGGCTTCTTTAAGAAAACAGGTTTTGAAAGTGGAACCCTATTCCATCAGGTGTTCTTGAAAGTTTGATACTGTATGATTCTGTACACCTTTTTGTTTCTTCTTTTACATTTTACAGTATTGCCAAATAGAACCCTCAGATGATTCAATCCAAATATAGATGTACTGCTGACCTCCAAAAGAGCAAAATTATATATAATACCACAGTTTCTCTATTATCTCTTCTAACATAATATATTCTCATAACAAGCACCGTAACTCTTAGGAAAAAATATGAACTTGAAGCTTGAATGGCATTCTGTAACTTGTTTGTGGTATGAATTCCTCACTGTGGTATTCATACTTCTTTCAGCAAGAAGATTAGTTTTGTTTCCTTTTACTTCCTTTTCTCACTTTTCCATTTTAGAGGTAGTAGTTTAAACATATTTCAATGACACCATTTGACCACTGAATTCATGGTGCTGAAGAGAAAATGAATTGAATAAATCTATTAATATTACTATGTCAGTCGATGGGCTCTGTACCTCTGGATCTTGTGTACTGACAGAAGCACTAAATAATCTCTTTCCTGTTAGCAGTTTATTTAGAACAAAGTTTTAACTTTTCAATAGTTTGTGAATGTGTGAGCATTCATTAGAGCACCAAATGTAGGCAGAGTTCATGGGAGACTCTCTTCTAGGCACTGCTGATAAAGTGATGAATATGTCTGGCTTCGCTAGGGCTTGCACAGAGGAAGTCACACACCGAGAAAACACACAGAGTGATAATAGAGCTTAAGGCTGTGGTGCAAAAAGATGAAACAAAAGGTTGTGCGTGTTTGTGTGTGTGTGTGTGCGCATTTGTGTCTGTGTCTGTGTGTGTGTGTGTGTCTGTCTATAGTAGCCAAAGTATTTAGGGAATGGCTTTCAGGGAGGTGATCATAGAAGAGCTAAGCAGTGAACCGGTAGCCTTTGGGTACATGCTGATCTCATTTAGTTATTGGCAGTCATTTTACCTGAAGAATTATGCAAGATTTCATGTTTCTCAGTATAGGTGTGTGGCATGAGACATAGTAGATGCTCAGAGAATGTTATCTGGATGAACAAAATAGATAAATATGAATAATGTGATTTAAGGAGGTTTGGTTTACCTTTTAAAGTTACAGTTTTGCCTCCAGTGGTGAAGTTAAAGGGTTCAGTTTTGTATGCATTGTCTTGTTCCTAAAATGTGATGCTAGCCTCACCTTAGCAGTGATTTATTATTTCTTTTATAGGTTTCAGAGTGGTCAAGAGTGTAGATGTACCTGAAGCGGATGTCTCTTGTATAAATCAGTAAGAGAAGATTGCTTTTGTAACAGTGTCCTATGCTGCTAATATCATTGGCATATTTATCTGATTGGTCTTCTAAATGAAGCCGGATGGTCATGATCATATACTTCATAGATATTATATCATTGATATTGACACACAAAATCATTTTAAGTTCCTCGAGGCCATTTGCCATATTTCTTTTTTAAAATTTTTTTAATTGTAGATGGACACAATACCTTTATTTTATTTACTTGTTTTTATGTGGTGCTGAGGATTGAACCCAGGGCCTCAGCCATGCTAGGTAAGCGTTCTACCTCAAAGCCACAACCCCAGCCCCATTTGCCACATTTCTAACCAGGTCACATAGAAGTTAGTTAAGGTATTATGGCAGTAATTTGAATTTGGGGGATCGAGTGGTTCCAAATGAAGGTAAGAAGTCAAGTGGCACAAAAGCCTAACACGATGAGTGATAGTTGATTTAGCTTTCTGCCTTCAGATGAATTTTTTGTACCCATTTTAAAAAGGCTGATGAGCAGGCATGTTTGCAGCCTCTTCACTTTGACAGGCTTTTTGAAAGAGTCACGCAGGAGATGGAATTCTGTTATCTCTGAACACTTGGTGTTTGAAAGACATTTCAAGATCAGTAGGCAGATAAACAGTTTCCAGTTTAGTCTTTAAAAATATTAATCTTGACCTGTTTCTTCTTGTTTATACACCAAGAACTACAGTTTTAAAGATAGAAAGTACTTTTAATTTATTCTGAAGCTAGGAGTGGATTTGACTTTCAGCAAAGATTCATGTTAAATGTTGCTCAGAATTCTTTTCCAACTCTCCTATCCCTTAGTTTGTTTTCATCCACACCTATTCTTTTTTTTTAATTATTTTTTTAGTTTGTTAATGGAGCTTTATTTTATTCATTTACTTATATGCGGTGCTAAGAATTGCACTGCACCCAGTGCCTCACTCATGCTAGGCAAGCACTATACCACTGAACCACAACCCCAGCCTTCACACCTATGCATTTAATGATCACGATTCCTTTCCCTGCGTTCCTTAGCTCGGCTCCTTGTCATTTCTCTGTTCGACTCTAGTTTCTTATGATCTGTCCATTTTTCCTTCTTTTCAGACTGCCTATCATTTAATTTGCAGCATGAACATCCAATCCTGTCATTCTCCATAAAGTGACCTCCTGGTGCCTTCAGCATTAGAGGAATATGTCCTGTGGAATTAGGTCCCTTCAGCTTCATGGAGTCCTTGCCTGACATTTTCACCTTGTCACCTGTCACTAGCTTTTCCACACCGATACTGAGAACCTGTGCGATTTTAAATAGTTCCTTACACGTCCACTTGCTCATCCACTCAGCTGTGTTTCTTTGCATTTGCTGTTCCTGCTTTCTTACGTGCCATTCTTACTTCTTGTCTTGTTTACTTGGCAACTTTTATTTATCCTTCATAATTCTGTTTAGAGAAAATCTGGCTTTCTCTGTGATACCTTTCCTGGCAGAGTTGATTAGGCATATGTTGACTATTTTAATTTCGAAAGGGATAAATCAGATAGGGGAAAGTAGAACAATGAATGATGGTTGCGATGGATATCAGTGATATGTTAGAGAGTGGTTAGTCCACATACACTGATAGTCAGGTACTAAAAGCAAATACCAAATGGAAAGTGAGATGATTGACATTATAAGAAGTATCTTTTTTTTAAAAAACAGATTTAAAGAAGAGCAGATAGTATAGTGATACCATAGGGCAAAATGAATAAGCTGTGGAAATTTGACAAGTCCTGTTTGTTCAGGTACTTTCTGCATCCCTGTGGCTTCAGAGATGGGGATGTTCATTTCCTCCTAGTTTAAGAAAAGCCCCTCTCACATGGGTATCTTATGACCTACTCCAGGAAAAGTTTAGCTAATCCTTTCTAGGTTTCATGACCTGCTTCAGGGACAAGAGATAGGAACAAGATCCAAGTGACTTTTTGCTTCTGACATTTTTTTCAGACTTCTTCCAGCTTGCTATAATATGCCAAGTTCCTAATTTGGGGGAAGTGAGTCCTGAACCTGTCAAATCCATGACGGTAAAAACTGTCGATTTTGCTTTATCATGGGTTTAGAAGAAGAATCTTATGTGACTGGGTACTAAACAGTAGTTGTGAATAATATTTATTGAAATCAAAGATGTTGTGGTTGGAGCATTGTTTATCCTCGTGAAGTAACAAAGAGAAAACCAGAAATAAAAGCATGTAAGCAAAGAGCCAGATTCATTAGGTTTCAAGAGAACAGTTTAATCTGAATTGAATATGGCTGTGGGATGGAAGCCGAACCATCTCCCTGGGGAATCAAAAAAGAGGAACCAGTGGGTGTGTGCAGATGGCTTACAGACCAACCAAGTAATTAAGTAAGTGTGCAAGGCTGAAATCTATAGCCACAAGAAGCAGCTATAAAATTCTCACTTGCATAATAGTTCCCTGAGAGCATTGGGCTAATTCAGTGACACAGACATGAGACATGAAGAGAATTTAAAGAACCCTTAGCCATGTTGTTTCCCTTGGGTTCTGAGGTCTCCAGTTAACCAGTGCCTTGCCACTTTCCACGATTTTCTTGTTTGTGTTTTGAATCTGATGCCCAGGTACTAGCAGAAGTAGAAAGACATGCTCATATGGATTAGATCTAGAATCACTTATATTTTTTAAAGCTCCTATTTGGTCCTTGGAACTTGTTATTGGAACATGTTGAATTGATAGAATTTTATAGATAGGGAAATAGTGTTCTCACTGTTTTCTATGACAACCCCATGTGGAATGGAAATTAGGTCAAAGAGAGTTCTGTGAACTTTGCCTAAAACCCCAGACAGTCAGATTCCATAATCTAAACTCTGAATTACTGTGTCCCTTCTGCGATTAGGGCAAATAAAAAAATTTTTAAGGGCTATGATATCCTAAATGATATCCAACTTTTAGCAAAGTGTTATGGAGACTGATGATGGACTCAGATGCTTAAATTGATATATTTAAAAATTTTTTTAAAAAAAAGTTGATAGACCTACCATATGCACCTCCTGAAAACTTGGAATGAACCACCATTTGACCCAGCTATCCCACTCTTCAGTTTATACTTAGAGGACTTAAAATCAGCATACTACAGTGAGTCAGCCACATCAATGTTCATAGCAGCTCAACTCAATAGTTGAAGTATGGAACCAACCTCGGTGTCCTTCAACAGGTGAATGGGCCTTTATTTTTTTTATTCATTTTTTTTAATATGTGGTGGTGGGAATTGAACCCAGTGCCTCACACTTGCTAGGCAAGTGCTCTACCACTGAGCCACAACCTCAGCCCCAAATTGATACATTCTTAAGCCTTTCTGAATATTGCTCATAGGCATTTCAATATGTCATGGTCCTTGGGGATAAAAATTTCATAGGTTTGCCAGAGCTTTATGTTCTTGAAAAATATTTTCTTGTGTCTTTTTCATAATTATTTAGCATGTGAAGAAGTAACTGAGTTCCAGGGTAGATATAGGCTGCATTCATGTGAGGACACTGGATTGCTAATTAGAATATAGCTTGTTACTGAATTAAGTGTCTCTTTATCATATCTCCAACTATGCACTAAGGCCACCATAACTGCTCTGAATTTGCTTTTCAGCTTTATGCTGAACTGAATATGTTACCAAGCTTCATTACTTCTCTGTTGGTCTCCAGAATTCACTCCTGAAGTTCATTCTAACACAGCAATCCTCTTCAAGGTTTTCATCTTTGAGTTACTGAGTTTTGGCAGAGACTTTTAACTGATTTTTCTGCTTCTGATTTTTCTACCCCCCTGCAGAATAGTTTCTCTGATTTTTGAAGTTCATGGTAGTAAGTAAATTATAAATATGCAGTACACTTTCTTTATAAAGATTTTCCATTTTTATTTATAAAATATGTTTAGATATTTAGAAAGAAGATCATGATGAAAGATTAGCAGGTGATATGGGCAATATAAACAAATGAAAGTGAATTAGCATACTTAATAGGACATTTTCACAAATCATTGAGGTTGTTGAATTGGTAATGACCCATTTTTCTGGCCTTATTTTCAGTGGTTTGGCTCTGTGTTTTCAAGAAGAAAAATAGGGTCAGGGATGTGGCTCAGTGGTAGAGCAGTCGCCTAGTATGTGCAAGGCCCAGGGTTTAATCATCATCCATGCACTAAAAACAAAAGAAAAGAAAGAAAGAAAAACAAAAGATAAATCTGATTCTAGCCTTTTGCTTTTCATCCAAGTTTTTTAGTAAAATTGTTGATATTGAAAATTGTGCAGAGAAATTGTGTGAACATTCCCTTCTATTGTTTTGTTTCTCAAACGTCACTCATCCATTTCCAACAGGTGTTCTGCCAGCTGTGCCCAAGTGGTTCCAGTGATTTAGAATCTGTTCCACACTTACCTTGTATTGTGGCTATTTACTGTAAAAGGAGTTCTCTGATTACAGAGTTCTTTGGCACAGGCAAAAGACCAGGAGATAGAAGAGGAAGTCTAATTTAAGGTTTACCTGTTTGTTACTGCTTTGGAAGAAGGAAAAAGTGGGGGCGCTAAGATCGCTTTTGTGTGTAGTGCTGGCACTGATAAATGGACTTTTCTTTTAATCTTGTGTACTTTGGCATGTATATTTATGTTGTGGCAAGGAAGAATTTAAATGGAGTCAGAATAACTTTATTTTCACAGCTGCATGAAGATACAATGAAAGACAGTTCCAGTTCTCAGAAATTCTAGAGCTATGTGGTCTATTTAAATGGAAAAGATCTCTTTTACTTTACCTCTTTAATGGAGTGAGCAAATGTAATGTCTTTTCTATCTATAAAGTTATATGATTAGTTATCATAAATAACTGGGAACAGGTAGGGAAGTTTATGAACATATGACTCTTTTGTCAAGATAATAAAAGTGAACTTCAGTACTTTTGGATATTTATATGTTTCATGCTGCTGAGATTAAACTGTTCTTTGTTTGCTTGTTATTAATCAACCAAATAAATAAGACTCAATAGACAGTACACTGAATAAAGCAGTTTCTCATGCTGATAAGGTTTTGCTGTCAGCTATAAATAATCATGGTTGAAACATCTCATTCAAACTATAGTTATATAGTTAAACATGGTAATAGATACCATGTTTAAATGTCATGTTATAGCTTTTTATCAGATTTAACTGTTGCTGTCACTTTATGGTATGCTACTATTGGATTGTATTCTAGCCTTATAGTTGAATTCTAAATAAAAGCAGGTGTTAAGAAATGTTGCCTTAGAGTTGCAGGAACAGGATAGAGTATATCCAGGCAAATAAATATGGTCTTATTTGCAACTTTGAAAATATATTTGTTCTTTGTGGATAGAATAAAACTTGTTAAGGGCTCGGAAATAATTCAGAGCTTTCTTTATATTTGTATATATCCATATCCTATCTTATACATGTGCATCTATACTGAATTGTAGAACTGCTCTTCATGGCAGTGATCCCAAGGCACTGAAGTGTCCTTTGTCATCAACCTGCCACTATTAAGTTTTAAACTTTCCCTTTAACTACAAAATTAAAGCAACCAGACACCTTCATTCTAAGAATAGTCTAGTATAGGTTGATTATCCCTAATCCAAAAGTCCAACGTCTGAAACTTTTGTTTGTTTGTGATACTGGAGAAGGAACCTAGGGCCTTGTAAATGGTAGGCAAGCAGCCTACACATTCAGCTCCATCCACAGCCCCCAAATCTGAATCTTCTTGAGCATCATCCATAGGTAAAGTATATGTAAATATTTTGCAGTCTGAAAACCTTCCAAATCAGAAATCTTATGGACCTGGCATTTTTCATAAAGGATTCTTAACCTGTGTATGTGGCGGACAAGCTGGCTGTGGACTCAGGAATCCTGAATGTGAAGTCTTGCTCTTCTTTCCACTCTGTGTGATGCCATGTGAGCTATTAACATCAATTCCTTTGTGTGTTCAGTTGCAAGTGAGGATAATAATAGGACCTATTACATAGGTTTGTTTGAAGGTTAAATGAATTAATATGTGTGCCATGCTTAGGATAGTGCCCTGCGTCAAGCCGTAGCCGGTCCATTCTGATGCTTGGTCCTCCCATTCCTGATGACTACAACTTGAGAATTACTTTTGCAGGAAAGTGGGACTTTATGTGGCCTTGTTTTTCATGCTATTCACTTTGAAATTAAGGAAATGAAAATGGAATACCATAAGTCATTTCTTTAAAATTAGACAACTAGTTAGTAGCAAATTTGGGCCTGAAATTTAAACCTTTTTATTTTATTTATTTATTCATTCATTCATTCATTTTTGGTACCAGGGATTGAACCCAGGGTCACTTAACCACTGAGCCACATCAATTGAGGAAAAATTCACCTATCTTAAAATCAACCAATTTAAAGTGCATAGACGATTCAGTTACATTTAGTACATTCACAGTGTTGTACAACCATCGTCTCTATCTAGTTCTGAAAGACTTCATCACCTGAAAGGAAACTCGTGAAGCAGTCACTCCTCACTGCCCTTTCAGCCCCTATCCATTGATAAATGAACTACTTTCGATCTTTAGGGATTCACCCACTCTGGATATTTCATATAAATGGAGTCGTACAATGTGGACCTATGATAGACCTTTGTGAATGTACTGAATTTGTTCTGTTTTTTTCCTCAAGAATATTTCAGCAATTTTAATAGTTATTGTTTAAACATTTGATTTTCAAAATTTCTCTTTTTTTCTGATTTGGACTTTAAGATCATTAAAATACTGAAAATGTGGATAGTAGAAAATACTTAATATTCATATTTTTTTAAAATTATTTTAAAAATCCTCACTTGGACTGTGGTTTGCATGCTTTGTTATGAAAGAACCTAAAATGAGGAAACCAGGCTTTTCTACATTGGCATCTGACCCAGGATGAAACTACTAACTATTCTCTGCCATAAAAAGTGGTAGCAGGTTTTTAATACAGGTGTAAAGTCTTAAAATTAATAAAGCACGATTGCTTTGCATTTCTCTGGAGACCATGATTTAATTCATTGTACTTACTCTGTAGATATATCACTAAAGAAAAATGGTTTTATTTGTTTAGAAGACCTTGTACAGTCTTCTTTCAGTGGCTTAATGATTTATATGCAATTTTTGCAAAGCTCTGAGATCAGAGCTAAGGTATCAGAGAAATGATAATAAATATTTGTACTTTTTGGATAGTTCTAGGGGTCAGGGAATCTAAATAAAGGCAGAACTATAGAGAGGACCTAATTACCTGCCTTCAGCTTTTTTTTTTTTTTTTTAGATGAACTTACTGCCTTATTGTAACTGTACTATAATGTTTATGGTGCAACCTGTATACCTCCGTTGACTGGAGAGATTGAATGGCTTGACTGTCTGGGATATGTAATAGATTCCAGCCTTTTTCCGTGACATCATTATTATAACAGACTTCTTTGAGAATATGAACAGCAGCTGTGCACTTTTGTGGGTTTTACATTATGAACCATAACAACTTTTCAGCTCTATACAAGTGATAGGGCAGCTTGATACTTAACAAATGAAGCCAAATTCTGAGCTGTGAAACTGTTAACAGATCTAGTAATGACATGGGCCCCACGTATGGAACATTTCATAACACAACAGGGGAAACGGGTGACAATCATTTAGCACGTTGACTAAAAGGTTTTTCTTTACCTCTTGTTCAGTGTAACTTCACTGAGTTAGTACAGAATTACAATTTGTGTATCAGTGCATTATGACAGCTATCTTTGCATGAAGTAGTTAATTTTGAAAGTTTAATCAGATTTTCCAGCATTTCAGTGTTCCATTTTCTATCCCTTAAGTAGAAAAACAAGAATTATTGGTCCTTCAGGATAAAAATACTTATTCCTACCTTAAAAGTAATAATCTGATGGGAAAGAAATTTTTGGTTCAATATCCATGAATCACTTAGGTACAGGAAGAGATATCTACTTCTAATCTGCAGAGTAGAAAAGCAAAAATAAAGCATCTTAACAGTAACGTTTATTTTTATTGTAGATCACCCTGTAAAATTCTTTACTTACCATGTTTGCCTCATCAGTTTTCTTTTCTTGAATAATAAATAATACTGATTGGCAGTATAAACTGTAGGACTTCCGTGTTTCTGTTTTCTCTAGTGAAAATCTAGCTTAGTAATAACTTTGGAATATTTGGTTTTCCTGGGATAGTCAAATTATGCAGAGTATTTTAAACAGATCAAAATCCCTAAGATGGGAACATTTTTAGAAGAACACCTTTTATAATTCCTTATTATAAATCGAGACTCTTGGAATAACAATGATCTCACAAATCTTTATATACATATCTTGCTAGAAGTACTGAGTATTGGCATGGAATGTTGGTGAGTATATTTGTTATCTCTTATGACTCTTGGCAGTGAATTCTTAACTTTTTGGATCATTGCCACTACTTTTTTTTTTTGAATGGGCATTACTTCTTGTTTGGCAACATTCAAGAATATAAAATGTTTATTTTTCTTTTTCAGATTCCCATTAAAAATTACAGGAAAATTACAAGTTTTAAAAACATCAAATCTTGCAGTTTGTTCTTAACTCCTAACAATTTTATCTTTGTTTTCATACATGAGTTAGTTTGAAGTAAGGATGTTATGGATGAGATAACCAAAACCTAGAGGAAAAAATTGATCTGGAGAAAAGTCTTATAATGCAACTTCTTACAGAAGGAACTGGAACAAATTTGAAAAATAAATGACATATAATTGAATTTTCAGTAGTAAAAGTTGAAACTATAGTACATGTTGCTCAGACTAGCCTAAAATTATGAATCTATCCTTATAAATTTTAGCATCAATTACTAAATTAGTTTACTCAGTCAAGCAAAAAAGCCAGATTTAGGTAACTGTAGTGTTCCTTTTTAAATGCTCTATTTTGAAATTAGAACTCACAGTTTATGCCATGATATTCATAAGGGAAAATTTAAGGAAAGGTCTTGACTTTAGAGGAAAATGTAAGGTTATAATGGTATGTTCTTAAGGCTTAAATTTAGATGTAAGAGTGTTTATCACTCCAGGATTGGTGATTTAATGAGATATACTGAATATGTCCGGAAAGAAATTTCAATTATAATCATTCAGTGCATTCCTTTAACAAGTGGTATTTTTTCGTCAAGAGAATTCCAGATATACCTTTAGTCAAGAGAATTCCAGATATACCTATTAGGTTGGCTTAATACCCTTTTCATGCTTATCTCTTAGTGAACATACTTTTAGGGACTGGATAAAGTGAAATATTTGATCGTGCAAGGTTGCTTAGGAATATTTGTGTGGAATAGGCCCATCTTAAAAAAACTGTCACTGTTCTTTTGAGCTCTCAGTGGTCCATATTAGTGTGCATTAATCTTAACTGTTGTAAGGTTTCTGAGGGCTGGAGCATCTCTGTGCTTGTATGCCCTGAGATGAGGAGCATAGTAGGTACTTAATTTAAATGTTAATTGAAGTAATGTGCTTTCCAAGGAACCAGGATTTGGACTTCAGGTCACTACCATTGTGTGATGGGACCCACTGGATAAGGAGCCCAAAACAGTGAAGGTTGAGTTATTCAGCTTCCTGTCCTTTCCTAGCTCGCTTAGCACTAGTCCTTAGGGTTTCACTCCAGTGCTGACAGGGGGCCTCCTCTAGCCTGTGCCACCTCTGACTGTCCCTAGCCTTAGTCCTGAACCATACTCACCTTAACAGGTTTTACTTTATTTTTCCAAAACTCACAGGTTCAGGTTATACTACTGCTGCTACTACTAACTGCCTGTACATCACCACTAGCCACCATCTATTGATAGCCATTATGTGTTCAGTACTTTACTGATGCTGATTCATTTTATTTCTCACATGTAACATGACAGGAAGCATCTCCAGTGACACACACCAGACAGGGTGGAGATGGGACACTCACCCAAGAGCTCTCTGACTCCAAACCTCTACTCTGAGCCTCTTCCTGGTGATAACTGTTGCCCATATGTCAGGTAGCTTCAGCTGTGTAGTTACCATTCAGACTCTTCCAGAGTGCCTTTGTCCATACCAGGTAGTCAGTTCTACAATACAACCACCAGAGTTGCTCTGAAATGTCAGAGAAGAACAAACATGTTGAGAAGCATGAAGGAGACCTGAAGTGAGGAAGAGAGAGGAAGGGCTAGGGTAGTGCTAGAGAGAGTAAGGTGACATTTATGGTTCTGTGTATCTGTGATCAGAATTTTCAGGCTCCTAAGCCAGATGTATTATGGTTAAGAATAAAATCAAAATTTCTTCCTGAAACCAAATGAATGAGTAGAGCTTTTGAGGTGTCTGATCCTCATTTAAGTGGGAGCTAGCAACAATTGTAAAGGAAGGATGAGGTTTTGTAGTTCCTACCTTTGAGGAGCTTGGGTCCCTTCTTTTAAAAGGTTTGAGGGTCCTTGTGTCCTGAGCTCCTCATCTAACCATGCAGCATTGGGCCATTTATGTAACTCTCTGAGCTCAAGTGTCATCATTTGTAAGTTGGAGATTGTCATCGCAGATCTGGGCTATAAAACCAGATCTCTTGGTTTCTTTCCCTCCTTTCTTTCTTTTTAAAGTACAGGTGTCTAAGAACAGTTCAAGTTTGCTAAATCACAGCCTGTGCCTATGCTTGTTTGGAGGTTGGAAGATGACACTGTATGCGGAGGCTATGAATTTGTCCTGCTTGGGAGGGTAGGCATGGTTTTCCAGATAATAGGGAGGCAGTCAGAGTTTTTAAGCAGTTTGTTAAGTGGTCTCCGACTGCAGTGATTGAAGGTCGGCAAAAGAGTATGCCATCACATGGGTAATTAAACCTGTCTTTATTTTTCTGAAGCATGTTAGTTGATTTAAATGTGTTTGTTGAAAAATTGTATTCTGAAAAGAAAGAAAGGTGAAGCTAGTCAAGAGACTAGCCTTCTTTGCAAGGATGGATTTATATTTCTAATTTGTCTGCAAGTGAAGATTCATTCATCCTTTTTTTTTTTTTTTTGGTACTGGGGATTGAACCCAGGGGCACTTGACCACTGAGCCACATCCCCAGCCCTATTTTTGTATTTTATTTAGAGACAGGGTCTCACTGAGTTGCTTAGGGCCTTGCTAAGTTGCTGAGGCTGGCTTTGAACTCGTGATCCTCCTGCCTCAACCTCCCAAGTGCTGGGATTACAGGCGTGCGCCACTGTGCCTGGCTTCATTCATTCTTTTAAGTCATTCAGTAATGTTAATTGGTGTCTCTACCAGGTGCCATACTCACATATGTTACTTCCTCAAAGAAAATAATTTAATCTTATCGAGTTGCTGCCTCGTGAAATAATTGAAATAGGGGAAGAAGGATAGCTTCTTGGGACCTTTTAATTGGCCTGAAAAATGTGTTAATTATCTCTACTTCTCATTCATACATATCTCCTAATTATTAACATTTAAAGGAAACAAATTTTTTAAAATCACTCATATAAGTTTTTAAAAGAAAAATGTTTGGTTTCACTAGCAAGTTCAGAAGAATGTGCCATGACTGTTTATGTCACCTCTCCTGTGTTTCTATTTAGAATTTGGTTTTAGTATTTGTTACTACATTCCATTCATTTCATTGCCATTAAAATATCAGCTGGGATTCCCTTTATGGAGCATATTTTTACAGTAAAGTGAAGGTATCTGAAGCTGGTTCAGCGTTCACTAGCAGGAGAAAGGAGCAGAGTACCTGATGAAAGCTTTCCCAATAATTTCCTTTTTTGAGAGCCAGGTAGAGCTCATAAGGGTGAAACTGCCAATGTGAAATAATTGAAATCGGTCATTGGAATTGTTACTGGATAGTTGCTCTTTAGAGGTCAAAAGATGGGGTGAGGAGGAAAGCAGGTTGGGATTTGTGATTTTTGTTGTTGTTGTTGTTGTTGTTTTTTGTGGTGCTGAGGATTGAACCCAGGACCTTATGCTTGCAAGGCAGGCACTCTACCCACTGAGCTATATCCCCAGCCCAAGAGATTTGTGATCTTGACAGCAGGGCTACAAATTGCCATACCACCATCAAGTTCCTTATGTAAGTTTCTTAACTTGGGCTCTGTTTTCTCATCTGAAGGATGAACCTCGCTGCAGAATAAAGGAAAGCTTGCTGATCTGAGGTTTGCTTCCCATCTCCTGCTTCCGTCATGTGTGGGCCATGAGCTTACATCATCTATAAAATGAATCTATCTGATAAAGTCACTGAAGATAAAATGTCCTCAGAAATAAGTATCTGACCTAAGTATTAAGCCTTAATAAATGTTATTTTCATCAAAGAAATGTTTCCAACCTCAAAATAGGAGCATGAAAGAGCAATGTCACATAAGGCTTATCATGAAACTCCCCCACCAAAAAAAAAAAAAAAAAAAAATCTTGATAAGGTTTGTATTTGATTCTTTCCTCCCAGTGAGCTAGAAAATTACATTATATTCTCATTTTTTCTTACTTCTCTGTTATTATAGGCTTAATGTTTTATATTTGTAAGTGGGTTTTTATGTCCAGAATACTTTTGCATCCATTACTGAATTCAGTCTTAGGAATACCCTATTTCAAGCATTTTCCATGTGGTGTTGACCCATCCTTTTCTGTCACATCTCTGACTAAGCCTTCAGTTATTCCTCTCTTGGTTGCTTCAGTTTTTTGTTTTTTTTTCCTCCAGAAGGGGGAACTTCTCACAGTTCATCCCTCTGATACATTGCTGCCAGTTTCAGGACTTTGAAGCAGTCGTTTTCTGCACTTTCCAGGAATGTCCTTTTGCTCTCACCCAGAGCAAGGAGGTCATACAGGAAGTGAACTAAGACCTTCATTGTCTCACTAGTCTCTGTGATGAGCCAGTGGAGATGGGTTTGAGCAGATCAAGGGCTGCTTTACTCCCTGGAGCCTACAGTGAATCTGGCTCATTACCATACTTTGACTGCAGATTGCTTTCTCTCTGGCTAAAATTTTCTCAGCTTATATTTTCTGCTCATCTATTTAATGACTGGGGGAAAAAGAGTGAGACTTACTCTATTACGATTTTGACTTACAAACTGCAGCTTTGGCTAGATGATTAAACTTTCTACCTATACAGTATGGATTGATGTGGCTGCTCAGATTGTGCGCTGCACAAACCTGGGGACTCTGTTCACCTAGAATGCAATATGTGGAATGCACAACTGCCTTTGCTGGGTTTTGATGAGAAGTACGTGGACCCATAGAGTAGTTAAACATAAGGATAAAGAGCATGAACTCGAGCTCAAGTACCTGGGCCCATAGCTCAGGCCTTCAGCCTAATAGCTGTTTGATCTTGGGCAAGTTATTTATCCTTCCTGTGTCTCACATTCCTTATTTTTAAAATAGAAAAAACAGTGCCTATCCCAAAGAGGTATTTTGAATGTCAATTGTATTAATATTTGTAAAGTTCAGAGCATGATTCTGGCACATATTGAACACCCATTAATGGCTAGTTGTTTTCTTACTGAATGAAGATTATTTAACATATGACATGTTCCTTGGTGATTCCTATTGATATGTAAGACTTATCCTTTGTATTAATGATCCTTTTTCTTTGGGGCTTTCCTAACCTCTCTACATTTCAGATATCTTTCAGCTGTTTTTTTGGAATTCCATGTTACAGCAATTATAGTCAGTTTGTAATTTAGCTTAGAATTTATGTTGCTTATAGCTTGCATGTTTCTGTCTCTGAAGTGGGAGGAACCTAAAGGCCAGCACCATGATCTGTGCCTTTGTGATGTTCTTAGCTTTTAGCCCCTTTCTCCTCCTTGCCTGCCACTGGCCAGTTGAACACATCTAGTCAGTTTTTCCCTCTGCTTAGGGCTTGAGGTTTGGGAATTAATAGGCCACAGAAACTTTGTACTCACAGTCTCTCTCTTTTTTTTTTTGGATCTGGGGATTGAACTCAGGGGCAGTCCACCACTGAGCCACATTCCCAGTCCTATTTTGTATTTTATTTAGAGACAGGATCTCACCGAGTTGCTTAGGGCCTCGCTAAATTGCTGAGGCTGCCTCAGCCTCCTGATTCGCTGGGATTACAGGCATGCGCCACCACGCCCAGGTCACAGTCTCTCTTTTAAAGATTTTATAATTCACTTGCTTGTTGAAAATAAACACACAACAGTGAAGTGTTGAAAGTGCAGTTTAATTCCACAATATATGTTTAGACTGATAACAGAAAGAATTGAGGAGAGTGCCACGTCTGTAAGAGCCAAATTAGTGGGACGAGGCTCTTAGTGGGATTATATGTGGATGGATGGAGGTGGGCTGGTCTTCAGACACCACTGAGAATATGTTAACATTAACCAAGGACACACACCAACAGGGTGCATCCAAGCATTGTTTTTGGTGTTTTGGATGTATTAGCACATTTGACTCTTAAAATAATTCCATATGGCAATAATTGCTATTGGCTGTTTTATAAATGAGGAAATTGATGTTGCCAGTTGATTTTATTAATTGTGATTATGAATACAAGTTGTACTTTGTTTCATAAGTTCATAATTAAATGAAAGCCTTTGTGATTACTTGAGATAGCCAACAGTTTGAAATTATATTTCATTATATTTTTTAACCAATCATTTCTAGTTACTTTTTTCATGAAGGTTTAAGGTTTTAGATAGTTTTAGGGCCATATGTTCTTTTTTAAGTGAAAGTTTTAATGATAATACTCCATAAAGATATAATATGATTATCAACAATAACACAAAAAAGATAAAAGGCTTTTCATGTTTTGAAATGTGGGGTAGCTCATTTTAACCTTTTAAAAAAATAATCTAGGTCAGCATCGTTAGATTTTAATGGTCTTTTTATTTGTGTGATTAAAAACAACTGGTAAAACTTGTCTCCAGTGAGAAAAAGGACAGAGTATTGAGTTTGCAAAAACATGTATTTGACAGAGTTCAGTATTTAATTTCTATCTACTTGAGTGATAGTAACAGACCAGAACCCGCTCTCTGACAATTTTGATAATATGATGTCAAACTTTGTAATATAAATTGTGGATCAATGGCAAATTCCCTCAGTATTTTTAGTTGGTCTTTTGGTAGAAATATACTTTGATTTTTATTGTGTTATTTAAAGGAAAACATAATTTAATCTTTTTTAGATCCTCTTCAAAGAATCTGCCTCTGTTTCATTTAGATTTGTTTCTAACTCCATCTTTTTCTGATGAGACATAGACTGAATCCTCTGACATCAAGGAAAATCCCTTAGTTTCTAATGGAAATCAAAATTATTGAAGGGGCAGCTAAAGATGAACGCTGACTATATTGTCATCAAAGTTGATAGTCTTTTAAATGGTGGATTACTGTGATTGTCTTGGCTTATTCATTTGCCAACATAACAGATAATCAATAGGGCAAGTGTGTGAGGCCTTTAATTGGCGCCATATTTCTTGTGGGTGTTTGCCTGTCTTTTTTCTTCTCATTCACAGATCTTGCTGTGGATTAGTGTTAACAATCCTGTGTTTGAGCAGGGCTGTGAAACATGATGCCTCACCTAGAAGGCCTGCCCTCCATGGCGGTATATGAGGTGTGACTATGAAGTGTGAGACTGGTTTCCACTTTATGGACACACTGTGTACATAGAGTCTGCCTCCTGTTTGGTAGTGTTTTCCTCTTGCAGTGTGGGTGTGGAAGAATGTGTATAAGTATTCTCTGTGGCTCTTCCTTTTTAGCATTTTTCTTTCAAGACTTTGGGATGTTTAAAAGGAGTTCTAGTATTTAGTCCACTGTTTGCTCTTTCCTCTGCCTTTTTTTTCACTCTCATTTTCTCTCAGGGTCTGCTCTGCACCTAGGTGAGAAGCAGTTTCCTTTGGCCCACCTATCCTATGTTCCTTTCACTAATCGCAGTGATGTTTCATAGATGACAATGTGGTCATTCAATTCTGAAGTCTATGAGGTAAACATACAACTTCAGTTAGTGAATTCAAGTTTCATCAACTCTAAGATGTGAGATACATTCTAATTGCCTTTGATCACGACAGATGTTCTGATTATGTGTCTTTTAAAAAGATGTTAAAATGTAAAAAAATAACATTTAAGGGCTTTGCATCAGTAAGTTATGGTAGCATTTTCATTAGAGGATGTCATTCATGTTTGATATGAAAACTAAGAAGCATAGTATAGATGGAATCAAGATAGCTATGTGTGCCAAACTCCATTCTTTGAGAATTTATAAAGACAACTCTTTTAAATAGACCATTTTTAATTTTTTGACCTGACTACTACATATGTTCTTTAAAATATATAGACTAAATCAAAAAGAAAAAATAAATTTTCTAATTTTCAATCCATTAGTGTTCTGAAAAAGCAGTATCATGTTCTATTTGGGTCACTCACATATCACATCATCTTGACATGATAGTTAATATCATGATCTTTAGAGGAAAACAGATGCAGACTCTAGTATCTATCTGTGGGGTCCTAAGCAAATTACTTTCTTTTTCTTTTTTTAATTTCTGTTTTCTTTTTCAGACTATAAGCATACTTTCCACAGAACAGTGTTGAAAAATAATTATGTATATAAGAGAGTTGGAGTGTGAGTCAGTGGTAGAGCTTGCCTAGCATGAGACCCTGGGTTTGATTCCCAGCACTTTGGGGGCGGGGGAAGGCACTACTCAGTGTCTGTACATATGGCAGGTGTGTGTAAATTCGCTAAGGCTGCCATTTAAAACACCACAGAGTTTGTGGTTTAAAGGACAAAATTGATATTTTTCACAGCCTTGGAGCCTGGGAATCCATGATCAAGGTGTCAGTAGGGTTGAATTCTTGGTTTGCAGACCTTCTTGTTGCCTCTTCACATAGGTGTCCCTCTGTGAACGTACATCTCTGTGTGTCCTTATTTCTTCTTGTAAGGACACCAGTCATATTGGATGCCAGCCTACTCAAAGAGCCTTGTTTTAACTTAATTGCCTCTTTACAGGTCCTTCCCTCCAAATTCAGTCATGATCTGAGTTACTAAGGGCTCCAATACTTGAATTTGGGGGGGAATCACAATTCAGCCTATAAAAGCAGGTCCAAGTGGTGATTACTTGGGAATGTTTATTGCTTATTTTTAAGGATACTCTGGGGGTGTTTGGTGTCAAAGCAAGTAGTGTAAGTAATATGTATCACTGCATCCTGCAATGAGGACTTGGCTCAGGCTGGATGATCAGGAGTTCACATGGGAACATTAGGGTCTTAACTGAATGATGAGGATGGTAGTGTGAGTTTAAGCAAAAGATCACAGATAAGGAGCTAAAAATAATGTTTAAAACCTCAAGTTTGAAACAGGCATGGTGTGGTTGGAAAAATGTGAGAAAGCTGATTTGGATGGAAAAGACCTTAAATTTGGAAATCTTGAGAGGATAAGTTCCTATAACATAAGGGATGTAAGTTTGAGAATTGCTCAAAATATAGGCTTAGGTGTTTTGTTTCTAGGTCCCTAGTGAAGGAGAGCATCTATTAAAGAATATTGAACTGGATAGTGACATAAGAACTTAGAAGAGTCATGTACATGTTCTAATTCTGCAAATTTCTGTGTATTTTTCATATAAGAAGCAAGCATACATTCACACATTACTCATGTAGTTAATAGAAATACTAAGTATTTGCAGTGATTGTTGGTAGTTAATGATAATGGTTAGGTAGTTGAAATATTAGTATCATAAACCATGTGGAATACCCTGAAATAAAGCATTCAAGTGATCCCCCACCCTTTCCTCTCTGCTTTGTGACAACATTGTGAGGTCCCAGGACCCTTCCAAACTTGGATTCCCTGGAAAAGGCAGTGTTTTATGGAGACTCCTGAGGTTGAATACCGCTTTGGGTTGTTAAAATATTTCTTACTTCTCGCATTTCTTTTAAATATTTTTACCATTATTATTGTCTGAGCCACATTGGCTATCTTTATAAGGACAGCATTCTTTCTTGAAATGTAATATAAAATTTCATTACAAAATATGTAGTTGGGTTCCATTTCATAAAGTTAATTTACTTCACAGAGGCTTGGAAATGCTTTGGCCTGTAAAGTTTTTGATCTTTGATTAAAATGTCAGGTAATAAAAATATTATGTGAGTTGAGATATATCTGAAATAAAATCTAGGGTAGAGAATATGACTGTAGAAGCAACTTGGAAAGTTTTGTGCATTATTTATTAATTTTGAAATCCCTTTAAAAGTAAAAAAATAAAAAGGTCAAAGTGAGACATAATTTGAAAATTAATTTTCAGAGATTTAAATGTTAATTGAATTGTCTGCATGTTTCCAATTTTAAAGTGTAGTTTTTGAATTATTGTTTATATTGAGTGTTAGTGTTCACACGTAATTATTGCATGATCATAAGAACCAGTGACTTTTTTTTTTTTAACCTCATTAGAGCTGTCTGGAATGCTAGATTTTTTATTTCCTTTTATAAATATGAAGGGCCAGAAACTTAGTGAATCTTCATATTTTAAGATGGAAATTTAGTCATTTTTAAAGGAATGTCAAATTATATTTCAATAAAAAAGAAATATTATAACATATTTACCACTGATAAGTGAAATACCTCTTCACTATGGCACTAGTTCTGCTGCTCTGGTTTTTCATAAGCATAATTTCATGCATAAGTCTCCTGTATACCAAGCTCTTTTAGAGATCTTCATCATTGGGCATTATTGTTTTTCCTACTCTCTATGTCAAGGTACCATTTTCAGGGACTACCCAGAAATGGTGTGGTCACTTTCTTATCCAGCCACATGTTTTTGGAATAGGTGATAGTCATGTTAGAACATAACAGAAGAGAAAAATATTTGGCATTCTGAGGCAAATTAGATTTTAGGGTCTGCTTTAATTTTAAAAACAAAAGCTCTACTGTTTCTAGCCAGAGAACCAAATATCTTGGAGTTAAACATGGAAAATGTTTATAGTGTTGTATAGTTTTATTACTACAGAGAGAAGGAAAACAGTTTATAGAGTACCTTTCAGCCAGTAAGAAATTTTATACAGGCCAACAATCAAGAGGTGTACTCTTTTTTTGGTTTAGTGAGAATGAATGATAGAAGCTTAAGATATTGAGTCATTCATTTTGAAGCAAGTACAATCCTTCTTGGCTTTTATGTGGCAGTAGAAAACTAGCTGAGTAGAAAGGTTTTATGATTTGCAGAATTGTCCTTAAAGTGAGGGACATGTCCTTTTCACTTTTTTCTTTAGCCCATCTTTTTTCCTGAAGGCTGGAATGCTAATTTGATGGCTAGAACTCAGGTAGATACTTTGTACCATATACCAAAGTTATAAGTAAAGGATGGTGACCTGGAAATATAGAAGGAGCCTGGGCTTTCAGAATGGTGGAGTTGCCACACCAGACCTTTCTGTTACCTTTTGATTTTGTTTAGAAACAGAGGGAACTAAATTCTGTCTGTAGAGTTATTTCATGTTTTTAGTTACTCAGAGCTGAGAATACTAGTGACTTCCCAATCATATCTAGGCCAGGAGTCACTAAACTGTGGTCTGTGGGCCAAACCCATATCTAGCCTACTGCCTCTGTGTGTGTGTGTGTGTTTATGTTTATGTCATGTTTAGATCTGGAATGCCCTCCAGTATCATGTGTACAGAGGTGGGGCATTTAGGTAATAATTAGATCATGAGGACTCTGACCTCATCAAATGGATTAACCCTTTGATAGCTGGATGTACTACTGGGAGGTAGGACCTAGTTGGAGGAAAACAGGCCACAGGGGGTGTGCCCTGGATGTTTTTATTATCTCCCCAGCTCCTCTTCCTCTTTCTCTTCTCTTCCACCCAGCTCCTTCCTCTCCTCCCTCCCCGACCTCTGCCCAGTTCAATGGAGGTAGCTGACCATTCACTGAAACCTCGGAAACAGTCAAAATAAATCTTTCCTTTTCTAAGTTGTTTTTGCCAGGTATTTTGGTCATGTGATGAAAGGCTGATGAATGCAATTTATTTATTTAAATTTATTTATTTTTGCGATGCAACCATGTTCATTGGTGCACAGGCTGTGGCTGGCTGTGGCTGCATTTTTGCTACAGTATCAGATTTGAGTATCTTTGTCAGAGACCATGTAGCCTGCAAAGCCCAGAACATTTGTGATCTGTTCTTTATAAACACTTTTTTTCTTTTTTTCTTTCTTGAAAGGGGGTATCAGTATCTTGCCCAGGCTGGCCTTGAACTCCTAATCCTCAGGCCTCAGCCTCCAGAGCAGCTGGGACTATAGGCATTTGCCACCATGCCTCACTAATAGAAAAATATTGCAGATCCTTGAGTTCCTGTATTCACTGACTTTATTTTTCTTTGAAAATGTCTCATCTTTTTCTCTTGTAGTCTTGATGGATTCTTACCAGGGTAATTACTTTCACCTCATGTCTGAACTATTTTAGTTATCCTGTTAAAAGTATTCTTTAAACTAGTGTAATTTTATCACTTACCCACTCTAGCAGATATACTATAATATGGTACACTTTCTTAAATGGGTCACATTATGTCAGTCCCCTGGTCAGAAATTTACAGTGACTTCCTGTTTCTTACAGCACCAGGTTGTAACATTTTTGCTTGCCTTTCATGATTCTTATATTCTTGCCCCTACTCTACCATGTCAACATTATTTTTTCTTCCTATTAGTGATTTGTTTCTAAGATGCCCACATGTGCTAGGAAATGTAAGACAAATCCATACTCAGGTTTTCCTTTGTGAAACAGCAGCTCCTGATTGGTCACTTAGCTGTCAGTCTCCCCTATTCTGGTCTGTCTTCTTTGCTGCTTTCTGGGCTAGTATTCTGGTCTCCTGTGCACTTCTGTATAACCTTCAGTGACTCTAGATCATTTCCATGGCAAGCTCTTCAGGCTACATATCAGTTTGTTGGCATACTGTACAAGGCCTTGTGTGACACAGACCCTGCATCCTTTTGCCACTTTGTTTTTTTTTTTTTTTTTTTTTAATTTTTAAGCCACCTTTTACTCTGTCCTTGAAGGACTTGCCATTTCTGGAATTTCAACCCAGTTTCTATTCCTTTTGCAGATATAATGTTTCTGTCTGAAATATTCTTTTTTTGCCCTCTTTTCCTGTCAATATTTTTCTCCCATAGTGTCCTTATCTACTCTTCCTAGATTAAGCACAAATGACACTTTTATTATGAGGTGTTCTTTTTTAAATTTTTTTTTAGTTGTCAGTGGATCTTTTATTTTATTTATTTATATGTGGTGCTGAGAATTGAACCCAGGGCCTCACACATGCTAAGGAAGTGCTCAACCACTGAGCCACAACCCCAGCCCTTGAGGTGTTCTTGGTTCTTTGCTGTCTCCTGTGCCACCACACAGCCTTTGCATACCTGTGGTTGGGCATGTGTTTATCACTGCTGTTGGCTCATACAGTCACTTTTCCTCTTCTAGACAGCGACTCCTCAGACTGAAGTCTCCTGGTCATGTGCTGCCTTTCTGTAGTGTAACTTTCCCTCATGCCAGTTATCATGCATTTTAAAATTTTTGTTGTCTAATTAATAGTTGGTTAATGGTTTTCTAGTTTACTGTTACCCAGACCTGACCTATGTCTTTTTGTTCAACCAATGTATAGCTCAGTACCTCGCACAAAATATACCAGTACTTAATTGTTGAATGGGTCAGTTAATTTGTTGAGGATAAAGACTGTTTTCTTTTATGTTGTGCCTCTATCATATAACACTGAACTCAGCAGTGTTGATTATAATCACTAATGATTATGGTTGCTTTCTTCTATAACCATGTTTTTTGATTAGGTGATGTTCGTGTTAGAACATAACAGCAGACAAAAATGTTTGTCATTTTGAGGTTTTTAAAATGACAACATGTGCATTTTAAAATGCAAAAGGATCTTATGTATGTATGTATGTATGCACTGAGGATTGAACCCAGGGTGCTTTACAACTGAACAACATCCTCAGCCCCTTTTTTTCTTTATTTTGAGACAGGGTCTCCCTAAGTTGTTTAGGGCCTTGCTAAGTTGCTGAGGCTGGCCTTGAACTTTTGATCCTACTGCCTCAGCCTCCTGACTACTGGGGTTACAGGTGTGCACCACTGTGCCTGGCAAGGATTTTTTTTAATGTGGAAGGATTTTTTCCTCAAACAAATTTTATCATAAGTCCTATGAATAAAAGGGATCAAAGCAGTATTTGAACATACCTCTCCCTCACAATCACTCAGTTCCTGAGGTAATGTCATGGAATTCCTGGAACCTCATGGCTTCAATGCATGGGAATTCACTGTAGAATGGAAATGCATTGGCTGTTACGGCAGGTAAGCAGTGCTTTTCACCAAGCCCTGTCTGTGGCTCTGTGACTTTGAGCAAAGCATTTAACCACTTTAAGACTTGGTTTCCTCTTCTTTGAAATGAGAAGTTTGTCCTAAATTTTCTTAGTATTTCTTTTTAGCTATATATCTAAAAATTCCAGATTTATGCCAACCCTTAGTCCTCACTAAAGCTATGTACCCTTTTTAAAAAAAAAAAAATTGTTCTTTTTAGATATAGTAGAGTGTATTTTGACATATTATACATACACGGACTATAACTTATTCTAATTAGGATTCCATTCTTGTGGTTATACATGTGGAGTTTCACTAGTCGAATATTCATATATGATGATAGGAAAGTTATGTCCGACTCATTCTATCTTTCCTATTCCCTCCCCTCCCTTCCCTGCATTCCCCTTTGTCTAATCCAATGAACTTCTATTTCCCCTCTTCTTATTGTGTATCAGCATCTGCATATCAGAGGGAACCTTTGGCCTTTGTGTTTTGGGATTGGCTTATTTCACTTGGCTTGAGGGTTCCATTCCAGTTCCATCCATTTACTGGCAAATGCCATAATTTCATTCTTCTTTATGGCTGAGTAACATTCTATTGTGTATCTGTGCCACATTTTCTTTATCCATTCATCTGTCGAAGGGCACCTAGGTTGGTTCCATTGCTTGGCTATTATGAATTAAGCTGCTGTAAACATGGATGTGGCTGCATTAATGAAGCTGTGTATTTTTAATGGAGTACATGTGCTTCTGCTTATCCTAATGCTAAATTTTCCCCAAGACCATGCCAGCTTCTAATTCTAAGGAGTCTTTTGCTGTACCCATGCTTATAGCTCCTATTACATTTGTTGTCTGTATCACAGAATCTAGGACCTGATATGTAGAGCTTCCCAGAATCACCTACTATCATATATTTTAGTAAGTTGGCCAAGCATTATCCACTACCAATTTTGCTTATCCTACACATCCTAATATCATTTCATAATATCAAGTTTCTTTTTATCTATATGTACATGACTTACCATCTAAAAATATTTAAATTTTATTGGAACACTATATTAGTGTCTTACTAATAATTTCAATTAGCATATCTGCTTAACTACAGAGATACTATATTTCTGTGTACCTCCTACCAATTACTATTTACTTCTTGATTGATCAGTTGAAAGCTAAATGCCCGTGTAGTTGCTAAAGTTAGAAGAAGAAGAGGTATTTTGAAAATGTTTTTTTGTTAGTCAACTTTTTATTACTGTGATAAAAATACCTGACAAGAGCAACTTAGAGGAAGAAATCTTTAGTTTGGCTCACAGTTTCAGATATTTAATCATATTGTGCCAAATTCATTGCTCTTGGCCCAAGTTGAGGCAAAACATCATGGCAGAAAGGGCCTGATGGAGGAACTTTGCTCCCTTCATGGCAGTCAGGAAGCAGTGAGAAAAAAGAGAAAGGGCCACAGGGAAGGTGAATCCTTCCATGGAACACCCCAGTGACCTCCCTCCTCCACCATCCCTGCCCACCTGTAGTTACAATCTAGTCAGTCCATTCAAATTAGGATGAATTTATTGGATTGCAACTCTCAAAATCCAATCATTTGATCTCTAAAGATTCCTGCATTAACACAGGCACTTTTGTGGGGCATCTCACATCCAAAATATAGGAGTTTGGCAAGACTACAATTTAAATGAAATTGTATTTACTTACACAGGGTTGAAATTCCATCCTGTTTTTCTTTGTCCACTATCTATTAGATGAAACAATAGAGAAGAAGAGAACCCTGTTTTTGGAGTCAAACATCTGAATATGAATCAGAGTTCTGCATTTCCGTTAGTCAAATTAAAACCTCTCTGACTTTTGATTCCTTATTTTTAAGTGGAGATAATGCCTCCTTTCTCAGGGTTGTAGGAGGATTACTTGAGCTTATATACATACATACATCATATATAAATATATATGTATCTCTACATATGCATATACACATACATATGTACGTGTGTATATGTAAATCAAAAACCTGGCTCATTGTGGATACGTCATCAAGATTAATTACTTTTATGATATTTCTTTTAACTGGAGTAACCTGAGGTGAGCTCTGCCTGGGTGGTGGTGATAGGTGTTAGAAATCTAGGTATTCAGAGAAAAAGTCCCTGCAAATCCATTTTCTGTCCTGGGTTAAGTAAGATATTACACCTTGAGTGATATTTTTTTTTCCCCTACAAATTCAATTCTAAATTAAGTCACTGAAAGAAATTGGAACAAATATGGAGATCCAGTAACTTTGATTAAAGGTGGTCAAAATTTGTGGGCTGACTTTTTTTCTTCAGAATTTTTCTGGTGCTGCCCTGAAGAAATGTTCTTCCTGGTGACTGTGTTTCAAAGGAAATATATTTTGATTTAGGCTTAAAGAGTAAATTGTGTGTGTGTGTGTTCTCATGCTTATACATATGCACAGGAGTATTGGTGTGATAAACACATCTCAAGGCACTCAGCGGCTCTGATCAGTATATAAAGCAGCAGCCCTTCGATCCAACAATGGAACATTTGTGGAATTGGGAAACACAAAGAAACACTGGAAAGCCAGTCCATTGGCACACAGGGAAAGCATTAGCCAGCAAAGCACTTAGAATGGATGTACGACCACACAGTTGTAGAAAAAAGGTTTTGAATCTCTCAACACAAAGTCTTGGCTTTGGACTCCTTTAGTTTAAATATTGACTTTTGAAATGGGATGAAAGTTGATATATGCCATGTTGCAGTATCTTTCTCACCACATGTTAAGTGGCAGTAATACAACCTTGTTGGATAACTAGCACTGTGTTGTTTCTGATTTACAGCCCTGGTAATTTTTCTTGTTCTGGGAATACATTGCATGAGAACACATGTTGAAGCTAAAATTAGCCTCAAGTCTACCTAAGTAAAAATGAGAATTCTCACATAACTAACTGTCTTATAAGTGTTTAGTTTTTAAAATGTTTCTTAAATGTATAGATTTAGTTACCTTTCTCAGAAAAAAATATCAGAAGAATAAAAAATATAATCATAGAAACAAAATAGCATCAGGAACAATTGCAGTGAATGATAGTTCAGTTTTGAAAGAAAATAGTGTAGGCTCTGTGTTTTCTTAAGAGAGCTCAGTGAGTAGAGCAAGCAGATCAGAGGGAGCTGGGAGGGCAGAGGAAGGGAAGGTAAAGTGGAATGATACTAATCAAATTAGGTTATGTAGAGGAAAATGAGGGGTGGGAAGGGTGTGGGGGGAAGGATAGTTAATAGAATGAGACAATCGTCATTACCCTAGGTAAATGTATGATTACACAAATGGTGTGACTCTACTCCACGTACAACCAGAGAAATGAGAGTTGTACCCCATTTGTGTACAGTGTATCAAAATAATAATAAAATTAGGTTATGTGTATGTAAAAATATGGCATCATGAATCCAACTCTTATGTATAATTATAATGCACCAATTAAAGAAAATGGAACATTTAAGTATCCATGAGAAAAACCATAGTATAAAATCTTTGTTATAAGAAAAACTGGCATATGTCTACTTATTCAAAGTATAAATATACTATATACTATATAGTATAAATGTACTATAAAGAAAATAATGCAGCTTTTAAAATTGGTCACATTGTTTTTTTCTTTTCAATGAGTAATCCATTATACAATGGATGTTCTTTAAGTAATGACTCTTTATACTGAACTATATGGAAAATCTCCCAGAAACAGGGTAAGTCTGGAACCTTCACTTGGCTATGTATATAGGACATAAATATTCTCAATAGACTTTATGACTTACCTTTCATGCCTGAAAAATTTTGCATTTCATTAGTTCAAGTTTAAAGTAGACATAATAGTTGAAAACCTAAAGTTTAGTGACTAACTTTAGATGTTTTTCAATTGTCACAAGTATTCTAAATGGTAGGTTTATACTGAAAAGTTTTCATGAATGAATCCACTGTTCCTTTAAAGTTAGGATGGGATAATTAAGGAGCAGATTCTGGGAGTTCCATGATGCCAGTGAGTGAGGGCGCTGAAGAAATAGTAGTCAGCCTGCAGTGGAACAAATAATTTATCTTGGGAAGTGACAAAAGGAACCAGGAAACCCAAATATCTGAACTATATCTATTTATTTATGTAGGAGGGAGATGGGAATCCATGGCCAAGTATCTCAGAATTTGTGTTGTATTCAAGCTCTGAAAGCTTGCAGAGAAATGAAACTATAAACATAAGAGATAGTTCTCTTATACTTTTCACCAGGACCAAGCCCTTTTAGAACTTTTGCTCTTAAGCTTTGCTAAGCAGAAATACAAACACCTTTATCTTTCTTGTGGTAATGATTAATGGTATCTGAATTGAGAAAATTACATAAAACTTGAGCCATGTAGAAAGTAGGGTCTGTTCCAAATATAGCCTTGTTGTGCTAATGTACATCAGCCATGTTTATTATAAAGTCACTCTCTGTAATCACATTTCTTTTTTATTAATGTCTATTATAAATTAGCAATTTTCATTTGCAAGTGTTTTTGCCCATGTGAAAGAGATTTTTTTTTTTACTATCAACTATTTAATAAAACAGTAAGTGTACTTTATTCTGATCATAATGCTGTAAGAGCTTAAAATCAGACTCAAATTTTTTTATAGAACATGAGATATCACACACTCTGAAGAATGGCCTTTTTCTTTATCTCACTTGTAAGTTTTCTCTAAAAACATGATGAGAATAACATTTCCATAGTTAACTTTTCCCATTAGTAATTATGCAAGTATAAACTGTGTTTATAACTTTATTTTCAGGGAGATTTTCCTTCTTTTCCTTTTTGTCTTCTTTGAACTTTCCTGGAATCTCTCATTACTTAATCATATTTGTGTGGTTTATTATGCTTTATTTGCTCAGAAAGGACCAAAGCTAAAAGATCAGAGGGGTTAGAACTTGCTAATTGTGGTGGCTCCATCCTGCCTGGTTGCCCTTCCTTGTCAGGACAAGATCTCACTGAGCCTCCACCTGGAAGAACATTATTATACTCAGACTTGGGACCTAGTGAGTAATTGGATTTTTTTTTAAATAAAAAATAAAATGGAAAGTTTAAGAAAGCTATTTTATGAACTGCACTTTTAACATTTTAGAAATGAAAATGATATATTGAGTTCTGGGTAAAATGTGTTTATGTAAAAATTAGACACCCTACTTTATCAGACTTAAGAATGTCATTAAAAAAATTGCATTGCTTTAGCCACTAAAATGTTAGCCTAGAGAAATATTGGAGAAGCAGCAAGCCCAAAGTGACTTTGTACTCCTTAATTCAGTTTTAGCTTTGATTCTCAATCTAAAACTTAAAAGCAGCTCCTGTAGTTGGGCAGGTGTCGAGCCTACAGCCTATGGGCCTCTGGTGTTTGAGACAGCCTCATGCTGACCCACTGAGTATTTAAGATCTTGTGAGTTTTACCCTGGTGCCGTTATCTTTGTCTCCCCTATTCTATGTTCCCAACTAATTAGATCTTTGCCATTTTGGGGGATTCTACTCCACCCAGTTTCTGCTGCCAGATTTCCCTGATGTTCTGTCTGGGGTTTCCAGCATCACCTTGAAACTTTGTGGGTTTTCGAGAAGTTTTTCTGTGCAGGCATATTGGTACTACTTCCTGGGTCTCGTTGGTCTGCTGCATTCTGCCCATCACTCTGACTAACATCCTGACACTGAGACCCTTGCTTGGTCAGCAGCCTGCAATTGCTAGGACACGAAATTGGATTGTCCAAACCATTCCAACAGCAAAGGCCTGCTTCTTAACATTTAATAATGTTCTCAGGAAACTTGTAGCTCATTTAAAAACTCTTTTTTTTCTTTGGCAGGGGAGGGGGTGCCTGACAAAGTCAGCATATTTAAAATATCCGGTCTGCATTTTAGGATTAAGAATCTTATGTTCTTGCTGAAATAGTCAATATAACCAAAATCTTCCTTCTCTGTTTTATTTTCTCTATAATGCTTATCACTACTATATCAAATATTTCACATTTGAATCATATTTATTATTTGTCTTTCTTACTAAAGGGAAAGTATTTGGGCAGGAAATTTTATCTGCTTTATTCCCCTCTGTATATTCAGCTTTTGTAACAGTGCCTGGCACATAGTATGTGATCAATAGTATTTGTAGCTTGAAATATCCTTTGACAAATAATTATGTCTTCAATTTTAGAAATCTTCCCAAAAGAATGGTCATGGTATTTTGACTGCTTTATGCTTCCTTACATGTAAAAAGACTGTGATATTTTTATGAGTTTTCAAATGTTTATTATACTTCTAAATGTTTCAGTATTTCTCTATATCTCAGAGTTCTAATTTCTGATTAGCTTCCTGGTTCCTTGTAAGCCAGGATTTTGTTGTTGTTGTTATTTTATATGCTATTTTGCACAGCCCCTTGAATTTTCTTACAAACTCATTAAACTTATTGAAATCAATTATACCATACTTCATTGATTTTAAGACACAGTCTTAACACATATTACAGTTGCTAAATTTGGCATATGTTTTAATGTCGTTAAATGACAGATGCAGCATTTCTTCTCAATACTGCATAAAATTGTGGAGCAGCAATATAAATGATGATGTTTTAAATTTTATGAGTTACTTTAGTTATGTTTAAAGTTTTAGATAGTTTTTAGAATCATTAAAACGAGTTCCCATTTGAACAACAGAGTCATTGAAAACATTTTTAAAAAGATAGCCACCTTTTATATATTTTATATTGTTCAATTACTCTAACAGTATCTTGGAGAGGGTTTACTATTACTGTTAAATGAGAGGGAGGATTTATCACCCAGCAATGATTGCTAGGTACCACTTCTGACCCAGTATGTGATGGAAACTTATCGTTTTGCAATTTGACAAATGAAACCAACTCCCTTGGAGGGCCTGAGAGTTTTAGACCTCAACAAGGCTGGTTGCTGAATATTTTGTCCTCTGTGAGCTTCTGTACTAAGAAGCCCTGATGCTGAGAGTGTGGACAGATTTGAACATCAATCCAGATGTTCCTTATATTTGTCCTGCTCTGTAAGGTGTACTTTTCATCTCTAATAAGCCACAGGTACTCTCTGGAGACCTGTTCAATTTCTGAAAGAATATTAGAATCATATGTTTATGAGACTCTAGAATATATCTCCCAGGTAGAAAAGTCACTCAGCCTCTCTGGGCATCAGTTTTGCTTGTGAAATGAGAGAAATGGACCATGGAATCTGATAAGTTAATAAAAAAATTACTGCTTTTCTGCAAGATTGGATATGTTGTAGAAGCATTGTTTGACTTAAAACACATCTGCTTCTTGGAAAAAGTGTTTAAACTCAACATATACATTGGTTGAATTAATTGTTACTAACAGAGAAATCTACTAAGACAGCTTATTCTGTTACTTTAAAAAAAATAGTTAAGTTCTAGGTTCTATCATTCATGCCAGTTAGCTACTGTGCTTAAATTTCATGTAACAATTAAAACATTTTTAAACATATATTATTCTCATTCACTTCAGAGATACCTCAGTTGCTGTTAACACCTCCCTATTTTTTCTTCCACTCACACTGAGCTTAATAACACATAATTCATATCCAATTGCTATTTACTTTTTGCTTATTTACTAGTACAGTTATTGCTTTTAATACTTAACACTAACATTTCAGATGTTTCAAGAACAATTCAGGTTTTTAAAGCATCTAAATCTTCATATTTAAATTTTAATAATAATATAAATTTTATTATCAATAAAATATGATCTCATTAAGTGATTTTTCTACCACGAAGTGGGAAGTTAAGGAATAGTTCATTTCTCACATGGCCTTACATTTTTAAACTAATATAGGCAGTTCTTCTCCTTAAAATATTTCCTCTTCTAGACAAAGGTGCTCTAAATAAAAGTAGAACTGTGATCTTATTTAAAAATGATGATGACGCTCCCAAACGATTTTAAGATCATTTAATTTTATTTGACATTAATTGTACTTGTATTGATGATTTGCGAGATCATTTAGTGTACATTTGTGCTTAATATCAGTGAAGGAATTAGAGGAACTAATTATTTAAACTTAAGAGTATCACTGTGAACTATAGAATGTACAAGGATTATTATTAATTTTTTGATATTTGTATTATTTTTCCTATGACAAATGATCAAAACCATCAGTCAAGACACAGATGACATGACATCTTTTTTAATTCATAAAGAGTTTTGGGAAGACCCAAGGTCACTATAAATATATAATTTCTATTTAACTTCTCTTGATAGCAGTAACTTCAGCTGCCACTTATTTGCTGTTTCTTTAAAAAGATAACTTCTTATGACCTTTAAAATAATTTATGTTCATTGTAAAACATTTGAAAAACATAAACAGTGTAAAGAAAAAATGAAAATATTTATTACTTTAATCCCCAGAGAACCATAGATAATGCTCTTGTTCATTTGTTTCCTTTAGCTTTCCTGGATATACATAAGTATTCATAATACATACATTGCACATATGTTTTTGTAATTAAATTGTAATAGTCTAATATCTTGAGCACATCTTAGTTTTTATTTTTTTAAAAAAATATATTTTATTGGTATCATGTAATGTTTCATAGTCGGTTGCTTTAATTTCTTCCATTTTTTGGTCTGATAAATGCATCTAATAAGCAGCGAGCACAAAAACTTAAAAGAGCACAAACTTTAGAGTCAGACCCATGCAGGTTTCAGTTGTAGGTTTAATTTTTTTCTGGATTTTAACTTTATGCTACTTATTTTATCTATTTGTAAGATGAAGATTATGCTGATATTGATGTATTATTAAAAGTACTTTGGTAATAGCATTTTCATAACACCCAGTTAATATGTGCTAAATAAGTCAGTGTCATAATGAGAATTGGTAATCATTACTTTTTGACTATGTAGCTATGCAGTGTTTATTGAATTCAAAATTTGAATTTCAAATTTATGCCTCATTTTCGATAGATTTCTGCAAACTGAATTGTTAAGAATATTTACAGTATTGGCATTTTACAGACTCTGGGTATAGATCCAAATTGCTTTCCAGAACGTTTGTATCAATTCATCTTCCAACAATAGTGCAAATGTGCTTTTCTTTCCTAGAAAGAAAACCCTTGCCAGCATTGCATAATATTATTTAAACTCATATTCTCTTAACTGAAACTCTCAATGTTTTTAAATTTTTATTTATCTTATCATCAATGAAGCTAAGATAATTTCTATGGTTAGGGTTCTCTTCATTATATTTTTTTGTTTATTAGCATTTATCTTACCAACTGTATGTGTTCTTTATATACTGAAGCTTTTAACTCTGATATCTTTGTAGAAAGATATTATTCATAGTTTAGTATTTATCCTTTGTTTTATAAAGGAAAGCTTTTAACATTCAATCTTTGTAGAAGAGTCATTTCAGTACCATTTTTCCATGTTGAACTTACAAACTACCTTTACTGACTCCCTCTAGCCTTCTAAGACTAGTATTCAGGACTCCCTATTCCTGGTGTCCCTTATGCATCCCTTATTTGTTTCCCAACTCTCCTCAAATCACTGATGTCAGATAGACTTGGCTCCTATTCATGTAGATCCTGTTCATGGATATCAGTATTATTTCTATATTCCCTAGTTTTTCCTTTGGTTTCCTGTGATGTCTGAGCATGGATCTAATGTCTGATTATACCACAGTTTAGCACTGAATTATTTTATAATTTGTTTAATGTTTCATAATTAGATTAGTTTCCCTGCTTCATTAAAACATGCTTCAGAGTGGAGCTCATGGTTTGTGCTTTTATGTAGCCCCAAATCTCCTAGCACAAGTCATAAGCACCCATTGAGCACTAGTTAAATTACATAACTGTAGATAATCGCCTGTTTCTGCTCAATGTCCCAGATACACACATATACACATTTATTTTTGCCTAGCAACAAAGCATCTAAGAAGAATAAATTATGAAGAGTTTGGAACAAGTATCTTGGCATTCATGTTATTGTTTTATCAGTTGTGCTCTGATTCATACAGATCCCATACAGCACCAAAATACAGCCAGGAGACCACTTCACTGACTGAAGTCTGCCAACAGATTCACAGAAATGAAGCTCTCAGATTGTTGGTTAAGGTACCAGGCTGTGCAGGCTTCACGGTCACTTAAGGTACTGGGTTTTGGAAGTCCATTACATGAGTAGGAGAGACTTGTGTCTTCTGCCAGCATTGCAGATAGGACCCAGAATATTGCTTGGGTGTGAAAAAGTGCAGACCCACAAAATCTGTCCAGGAAACATATGCAAGGGTTTTCAGAGGTTTTGGTCATTTTTTTGAGACTTGGACAATATCATGAAGAAATCTGAACTCTTGTTTTTCTTAATACCATAAGATTGTATTACCTGACCTTTTTGTTTTGTTTTATTCAATAATTTGTAAACAATGTCATTGAAAAAAAACTTTTTCTTTGTGAAGTTTTATCAGAATATCTGTTTCTATTTTTAGTAATTTCTATAACATTTCCCACATACAATCAAAATGAGATATCAGTTGGTGCTTTTGTGTGTCTATCATTCTGTGTAATAGATTGTTCCAATGTGCAGTGACTTAAAACTACAATGTCTGTTTTATGATATCACACAGATTCTGTGAGTCAGGGAATTTGTGTAGAGTTTGTTTGCTTCTAGCTCAGGGTCTTTTAGGTGTTGGTAGTCAGCCAATGAACAGAGTTTGAACAGAGAGTGGCTGAAGTAGGGGGCTAGTTTGGCATCACTCTCTTTTCTTGTAGCCTCTGTCGGTCTGTGTGGTCTTTGTAAATGAGCTAATTTGTGTTTCCTTGTCCATGGCATCCATAGGGTAATCGACTGCTAATATGGAGCTTAATATTTCAAGAAAGAGTCTTACAGTATTATAGTGAGCAAGGTGAGGACTGCATAGCCTTTTATGATCTAGCTTCTAAAATCAGATAGCTTCATTTATGCAGTGTCAGAAATTCAAGATGAGGGAAAATAGATGGTAGGAGTGTCAGAGTTACATCATAAGAAAAGCAAGTGGGGTAAGAGAGATTATTGTGGTCATCTTTGGAGAACAGTCTTCCACAGACCATCCTGTGACCGCAATCATTTACAGCTCTCTTACATGCACGATTACTCATTCTGCCTTCAGAAACCCCAAGTCTCATTCCATTACTACATAAACTTGACATCCAAGTCTTGTCTTCTAAATCAAGTCTAGGTGCAGAAGAGAGGTAAGGCCTCTTGAGTACTGAAAACCTTTGCACTTAGGGTCCTTCTGAATACCTTTGAACTAAAGAGACAAGTCTTCTGCCTCTTATACACTGGACATCCAGTGGTGGGACAAGCATCATGGGAAAATTCTATAGTTTATCTTGTTCAAGGGGGGAAATGGGAGGTGTTGCTACATTTCCTAGCAGTTCTGAAATGAAGTAGTCATGTAGTCATTTGCTTGAGGAGAGCTCAGACCATTCCCTGGGAATTATTCTTCATGATTCATGGCTTCTCCCATTGAACTCTTGTTTCCATGTTCTGAATCATCATTCTTTTTCCAAAAAACTTGTCCTGTATTTACAGCTGACAATTTTCTAAGCCTTATTCTTGAACATGGAATATTTGGTGTTCCAAAGGCCATTTTTACTTTGTATCCTTTTAGTTTCAAGTGGTATAATGCTTTCAAAATCTTGGAGAGTTTCTTATGTATCAATTCGTAATTTATTCCATTAGCAAAAGTCACACCCTCCAATTTTTGAGATAATCTTACTATTTTATTTTAACCAGGAATTCCCTGTGAGACTGCTGAGTGATAATACCTGTAAGATTCTTTTTTTTTTTGGAACCGGGGATTGAACTCAGGGACACTTGGCCACTGAGTCACATCCCCAGCCCTATTTTGTATTTTATTTAGAGACAGGGTCTCACTGAGTTGCTTAGGGCCTCGCTAAGTTGCTGAGGCTGGCTTTGAACTCACTATCCTCCTGACTCAGCCTCCCGAGTCGCTTGGATTACAGGCGTACGCCACCATGTCCAGCAAGATTCTTAATAGTCCTATTGTTTAGCAGAAAAAGTCAGTTATTATGCCCTTCAGACTCTTAGAAGGCCTTGTATATATCTTAAACTTAGATCTGTGAGGCACCATCTGAATATTGCTGAGATGTTAATAAAGGGGATTTGTCACCTCCTTACCTTTAGTTGTAGACTAGGTCTTCCTGATTGTACTAAGTATTTTATGTTCCCCAAGGCTTTCCCTTATGTTCAGATTGCTTTACAATCTGGAGTGACAGGTAATGTAAAATAGTTTTATTTATGAACACAGCAGATTTTGTCTTTTTAAAAATAGTTCCTTTAAAATTTGCTGAAACCTGAAATTTTCTTTTTTAACTCATCCTCTATCCATTTCTTTTGTAATTTTTTATTAATGCATTATACATAATATTGGGGCTCATTTTGACATAATTGTACAAACATGGAATATAATTTGCTCCAATTCAGTCCCCAATATTTTTCTTTTCCCTGTCCTCCTCCCTCCCCCTGTTTCCTTTCATCTATCCTATGGGTCTTTCTTCTATTTGTTTATAGTTTTTTCAAATCAGTGCATTATAGATATACATAAAGGTGAAATGCACTGTGATGTTTTTATACATGTATGTAAGATATTTCGATCAGTTTCATTCCACAGTTCCTCCTACTTCTTGTCTCACCACCCTTGCCCTTGATCTCCTTCCTGTAATCTAATGATCTCTTTTCTGTTTTCATGGGATTCCCTGTCCCAAACTTTTTTTTGCCTTATTTTTGTCTAGATTCCATATGAGAAAAAATATTCAACCATTGCTTGACTTTTTGGGTCTGGTTTATTTCACTTAGCATGATGTTTTTCACTTTCATCCATTTACTGGCAAATGCCGTAATTTCGTTCTCCTTGTGACTGAGTAAAAATCCATTTTGTGTGTGTGTGTGTGTGTGTGTGTGTGTGTATCTCACATTTTCTTATTTGTCTGTGACCAGCAACTAGGCTGCTTTCATAACTTGGAGTGTGAATTGATGTGCCTGTATCACTATCGTATGCTGATTATAGTTGGATAAATAACTTTTGGATAAATAACTGGGTCCTATGGTGGTTCCATTTCTACTCCTTTTAGTAATCAACAAACTGCTTTCCAAAGTGGTTGTGCTAATTTGCAGTCCCACCAGCAATATGTGAATGTACCTTTTCCTCCCACATCCTTTTCAGCATTTATTGTTATCTGTATTCTTGATAATCACCATTCTGACTGGAGTGAGATGAAAATCCAGGGTAGTTTTGATTTTCATTTCTATGATTGCTATAGGTATTGAATATTTTTTCATATATTTTTAAACTAGATATACATAAAGGTGAAATGCATTGTATTTTTGCTTTTAAGAAGTGTCCGTTCTTTTGCCTATTTATTCGTTGGGTTATTTGTTTTTTGTAGTTGTTTTTTCAGTTCTTTATAAATTTGAATATTAATCTTCTATCTGAGGAGCTGGTAGTAAAGATCTCCTATTTTGTAGGCTTTCTTTATACTTGTTTCCTTTGCTGTACAGAACTTTTTAATTTGATGTCACCTACTTATTGATTCTTGGTTTTATTTCTGGTGTTTGAGAAGTCTTGTTAAGGAAATCAGTCCCTCTGCCAATGTGTTGGGCCTTCATTTTCTTCCTGCAGTTGCATAGTTTCTGGTCTAATACCTAGGTCTTTGATCCTCTTTGAGTTGAGTTTTGTGCAGAATGAGAGATAGGGATCAATTTTCATTCTTCAGTTTTCCCAGGCCTGTTTGTTTAAAAGGCTGTCTTTTCTTCAACATATTTTTAGTACCTTTGTCAGGTATCAGATGGCTGTATCTATGGGGATTTGTCTCTGGGTCTTCTATTCTTCTGTTCTATTACATCGGTCTTCATGGCCATTTTGGTGCCAGTATTATTGCTCTTTTTGTTATTATAGCTCTGTAGTATAATTTCAGGTCCCGGATTGTGGTGCCTCTAGTAATTGCTCTTCTTTTTCAGGATCACCTTGGATATTCTGGGTCTCTTATTCTTCCAAATGGATTTTTGAACTTTTAATAGTTCTGTGAAGAATGTCATTGGTATTTTTTGATGGGGATTGAATTAAATTTGTATAATGCTTTTGGTAGTATGGCCATTTTAACAATATTAATTCTGCTTTATCCAAGAACATGGGAGGTCTTTCTATCTTCTAACATCTTTAATTTCTTTCTTCAGTGTTCTATAGTTTTAATGGTAGAGGTCTTTTAGATTTATTGCTAAATACTTTATTAATTTTTGAAATTGTTGTGAATCAGGTAGTTTTCCTAATTTCTTTTTCAGCAAATCCTTTATTGAAATATAGGAAAGTGATTGATTTCTGTATATTGATCTTGTGTCCTGCTTCTTTGTTAAATTTGTGTATTAGCCCTATAAGTCTTCTGGTAGAGGTTTTTTTGGGTCTTCTAAATATAGGATCTTGCCATCAGCAAACAGAGATAATCTTCTTCTTTTCCTATTTATATCCCTTTAATTTCTTCTCTTACCTGATTGCTCTGGCTGGAATCTCAAGGACTAGGTTAAATAGGAGTCATAACAGTGGATATATTTGTCTCATTCCTGATTTTAGAGCAAATGTTCAGTTTTCTTTGTTCGGCATGATGATGGCCTTGGGCTGTCATATGTAACCTTTACAATGTTGAGGTAAGTTCCTTCTGTTCCTAGTTTCTAGCGTTTTATACATGAATGTGAGCTGCCCTTTGTCAAATACTTTTTCTGCATCTATTGAGATAATCATGTGATTCTTCTTTTTAACTATTTATGTGGTAAATTATGTTTATTGATTTGTGTATTTCGAATCAACCTTGCATCCCTGGGGTGAAACCCACTTGATCATGGTGCACTGTCTTAATGCATATTTTATGTGGTTTACCATTATTTTATTAAGGGTTTTTGCACCTGTGTTCATCAAGGATGTTGACCTGAAGTTTTCTTTCCTTGATGTATCTTTGTTGGATTTTTGTACCAGGATGATGATGATGGCTTCATAGAATGATTTTATCTCTGTTACCTCATTTTACACTTTATGAAATATTTTTCGGGGGATTGGCATTAGTTCTGTAATGGTCTGGTAGAACTGAGCTGAGAATTCATCTGGTACTGGGCTTTTCTCAAGGCTTTTAATTGCTGTTTCAGTTTCATTACTTGATATTGGTCTATTTAATTTTCTACATAGTTATGGTTTAATTTGAGTAGATACTGTATCTCTAGGAATTAGAGTATAAATTTTCAATATATTTTCTAATGCTGAAATACCTACAATGATATTTTCTTTTTCATTCTAATTTTGCTGATTTAGTTCTTCTCTTTTATTGAATTGGCTAAGGGTTTGTCAATCTTGTTTGTCTTTTCAAAGAACCAACTCTTTTTTTTTATTGATCTCTTGTAATTTTTTTATTTTCAATTTCTTTACAGTTGGCTCTGATCTTAATTATTTCCTCTCTTCTACTGATTTCAGTGTAAATTTGCACTTGTTCTAGAGTCTTGAGGTTTAATGTTAGATTATTTATTTGGTGTCTTCCTGTTTCTTTTTTAATGTATATGCTCAGTGCTTTCAACTTTCCTCTTACAATTGCCTTTCTGCTATCCAGGAAAGTTTGATATATTGTATCTCTATTCTCATTTGTTTCTTAGAATTGTTTAAATTTCTCTCCTAATTTTTTCTCATTCGACAGTATCTCATTGAATCTTCAGGTGTTAAAATGGCTTCTATTTTTACTTTGTCATTGATTTCTAACTTCCTTTCATATGATCCAATAGAGTGCAAAGAGTTATCTCTATTGTTTTTTGCATTTGTAAAATTTGTGCCCTCAAATATTATTTTTGATCAAGTTTAATATGCCACTGAGAAGAAAGTGAATTCACTTGTCAGTGGATGAAACATTCTGTAGCTGTCCATTAGGTTCATTTGATTAATAATACTTTTTAGTTCTGGAGAGTCTTTACTTAGTTTATGCATGGATGATCTGTCTAATGGTGAGAGGTGTGTTGAAATCATCTAGTATTACAGTATCAGGGTCTATCTGATTATTTTTATTGAGAAGGGTTTGTTTTATGTATTTAGAAGCAGCATTGTTTGGAGCATAAATGGTTGAAATCATTATATATCTTTTTGTGGATGATTCCCTTAACTAGTATGAAGTGACCTTTGTTTCTTCTCATTAACTTTGGCTTAATATCTACTTTGTCTGATATGGAAGTAACTACTCCTACCTGCTTTTGGTTTCCATTTTCATGGTATATCTTTTTCCATCCTTTCACCTTCAGTCTGTGGGTATCTATGCCTGTGAGTCTTAATGTAAACAGCATATGGTTGGGTGTTGTATTTTAATTCAGTACATCAGTCTTTGTCTTTAATTTGGAGAGTTTAGACCATTTTCTTTCTGTGTTATTATGGAGCAGTAATTTTTATTTGCTGCCCTTTTGATTTATTTTTAATGCTGAATTCAGACTTGATTTTACTTTTTCTGTTCTAGTGCGATTCATCAGTATACCGGATTTTATAATTTTTATTTCTTCTGTATGTATTTCATCAAGTACATTTTGTAGTGCAGGCTTAGTGCTCATGACTTCTTTTAGTTTCTGCTTACCATGGAAGGCTTTTATTTCATCTTCAATTCTCTTTTTTTAATTCTTTTTTTTTTATTTTTACGGACTTCATTTTGATTTATTGTACACATATGGGGTATAAATTCTCATTTCTATGGTTGTACACAATGTACATTCATACCATTCTTATTAATCATACATGGACATAGGTAATGATATTTGCTGGATATAATAATCTTAGTTGGCACCCATTTTCTTTCAGGGCTTGATATTTATCATTCTAAGCTCTCCAGCTTTTAGGGATTGGACTGAGAAATGAGTTAAAATCCAAATTAGCTTACTTCTAAATGTGATTTGCCTTTTTACTTTTCGGATTTTAAAAATTCTATCCTTATTCTATGCTTTAGGCATTTTAATTATAATGTGTTTTGGAGAGGATCTTTTTTGATCTTGCCTATTTGGGGTTCTGTATGCCTCTTGTATTTGGATTTCCATTTTGCTCGTAAGATTTGAAAATTCTTTTTGTTATTCTTTCTTGAAAAGATTGTGCATTTCTTTAGTTTGTATTTTGGAGCCTTAATTTGGCCTTTCATTGTTATCCATGATTTCTTGAATATTCTGGTTATGTTCTATTAACATTATTTATCATCAACTTTATTTTCAAGATTGTATAATTGATCTTTGAGATCTTAGAATATCTCTTTAAAGTAATCTAATCTATTGTTGATCCTTTCCATTGAATTTTAAATTTATTGAATCTTTCATTTCCAGGATTTTTGTTTGATCCCTTTTCAGAATCTCTATCACTTTATCACTCTATCACTGTATTTCCTCTCTAAGTTCATTCTTCACATTCTTTTAGCTCTTTGAACATTTTAACTATGTACTTCCTAAATTTTTTCTCTGACATTTCCTCCACTGTAGTATCAATGGGATCAATTTTTGAAGGGTTGTGGGCTGTCTGAATTGTTTGTTCCCTTGCTTTTTCATACTGCTTTCATGTCCACTCGTCTGTTAGAATGATTATCACTTCTTTTATGCAAGAGATATTTAGTGATTTTTCTTTTGTGAGCTCCTCCTGGGCAAATATCCATGTATTGGTACTTTTAATGTCTAACTTTTGCTGTTGTATTATCAGTACCATTTTGAGATAATACATTAAATCATATTTACTACAAACACTACAGAGAAATGTCACATGCTAATCAACTTAGGAAAAACAAAATCTTACTGATGATGTTCTCCACAGTTCTTATAGTCCAGTTATAAACTTGTATTAATGTTAGGTTTTGGCATCATGATACCACCAACCAAAACTTGGAAGACTTTCCTCTGTTTCTTTTCTAGCAGAAGTAAACCAGGTGTTCCTTTCATTGTTCTTTGTGGAAATCTCTATTGCCAGATTCTTGGAGTTAAATTGGTGTACTTTCTATTTCCAGCATCAGTGGGCTAAATTTATTGCTAAATTTTCTGCCACTGCATAATAAGAATCTTTACCTTCTAGTAACATGGTTCGTATTTTGGTAGAACCCTCAGGCCCTTTGCCTTCTGTGTGCTCTCTGGTGCTAAGGTCAATACCTCATGCTTTGAAAATATTTTATAGCATAGCACTTCTATCAAAATAACTTCTTGTTACCTATTGCTTTTTTAAAAATTACTATAATGTTTAGTGACTTAAAACAAAAAAAAATTGTATTTTCATTGTTTCTGTGGGTCAGGATTTTGGACTAGGCTCAGTTGGGTGGTCTCTTTTAGGATCTTTCATGGTGTTTGGCAAATGGTATCTGAAGGTGGAACAAAGAGTTTGATGCAGCTGGGAGTTGTCCAGGCGTGTCTTTATTCATGTAATCTCAAGTTGTCCCTGGTTTCTCTACATTGGGTAGTTTGGACTTTCTAGTATTATGTAGTATCCTGTGGATGGTGAGACTTCTAAAATGGTAGCTGAAGGTTTTGAGGATATATGTTCTGATGAGTAAGTGGGAGATGAAAAATTATGTAATTTTGTTTTGGAAGTCATGTAATGTCACATTTTCCATGGTTTTAAATTCACCCATATTTAAGGAGAAAGCACTTCAATTCCAGCTGTCTATGGGAGGGATGTTGAAAATATATGATAAGAAAATTTGGGATGGAAGAGATTGTTGTAGCCATCTTTGCAAACTAAAATCTGCCATACTTTTTTGTATCCAATCTTTATAGGTTAATGCTGAAATTAATAGAAATTTGATAGTCTTTTTCAAGTTTTAAAAAAATATCCCTTAACCTTAACACACTTGCTTTCACACTCCAGTTTTGCTATTTATACATCTAGTGAATTTCTATTTATAGCATTTAATGGTATTTAAATTTGGTGTTTTTCTCTTGGCAAAACCAAAATTATGATTGTGGGTGGTGCATGTTTTAAGTGATATCAAGTTCTCAAACATGCAGAATTTATGAATGGTAATAGTTTTAACTGGCCAGCTCCTGAAACCTTGTGTTTTTTTAAGAAAAGAGGAAAAATGTCCCTTAAAATGAAAAAATTACATTTCTTCCTAAATCTGTGCACAAGTATTGACAGATTGTCCAAGCAATTCTTAAAATTAATCTTTTAAAGTATCATGACCCATATGGTTGAACTTCATGAGTATGAACAATGAAAACTTTATTGAAGGCGATGAATGTGCAGCTGCTGGCATCTCTTTGCTCTCGGCCATACCAACTTAGTTGATCTTCTGTCGCTACATATGTGGGCCATGTGTGCTTTGAAACATTTTTGACTGTTTCGGATGTTTAGTCTGCATAAGCTGGACCCTGTCCACTGCATCTTATTACTTTGGATTCCTGTTTGCTTTCAGCAACAATACTGTCCAACTAGTTTTTGTGAGAGCGCCAGGCGTGCAGCTTGTGAGAATCAAGGACTAGAAAACCGCTACCTCTGTGAAACATGAATGTATGTTCCTTGGGCTGTCAAGGGACTAGGTTCCATGTAGCCCTTTTAAAAGGATCAGATATAGAAAAATGAATGAGAAATACCATAAGTTATCACAGTTCACTGTAATTGTTGTGTCAAAGAAAGCATGTCATATTTTAGCAGTCATCTTGGTCACTGATGATGAAATTTAAGCCATTGCAAAATTGAAGTCTGTGTCTCTTAGTGCAGGTAAGTTACTAACCAGAGTTTGAATGATCTGAAATTCAGGGAAAAGTATAGTTGTAATAGAGTAAGTTCCAGTATAGCATTGATGTTTTATGTCAGCCATAATTTTACTCATAAATTTACCCTCAGGTAAATTCCTCTGTTGTGCAAAATGAATCCTAGCAAGAAGTCTAGTGAAATCGGTAGTAGGTTTTTTTTGTTTTTGTTTTTTTAAATTATGGGCTGATTTGTAAGACTATTGAAAGGTCTTTCGAAGAAAGGAAGTAGTAAGCTATGGAAGAGTCTTTCAAACATTGCGTAAGTAGTAAACCTATAAAACAACATAAGGCAAAAATAATATGAAAAGCATCAGAAATGGATTATGAAGTAACAAATTAACATGAGGTGGGTAAATAATTGGAATATCAGATTTTGATATCAAGTATTTCCAGATAATTTCAATTTCCTTCTTTCAGCATTTCAGTTTTTATGAGATTATATATAGATATGATTTTTATATACATAATTATATACATAACAATTTATCATTGTTATTTATGAAAATTGAACTTGTTATTCATTCTAAAACTTTCTTTTTTTTTTTCCCTTTGGGTACCAGGGATTGAACTCAGGGGCACTCAGCCACCTAGCCACTATTTAGTATTTTATTTAGAGACAGTGTCTCACTGAGTCGCTTAGTGCCTTACTTTTGCTGAGGCTGGCTTCAAACTCACAATCCTCCTGCCTCATTTTCCCAAACTGCTGGGATTATGGGTGTGTGCCACTGCGTCTGACTAAAACTTTAATTTCCGATTGGTTAGTAACTTACTGATTATCATCGTGTTACTTATATTAATTGTATGTGTTCATCATATAAGCCAAATTTTATTAATAATTTGAACCTAAACTTTTTAGGTCTTTGAATTCTTTTTTCTTTTTTTGTACCAGGAATTGCACCCAGGGGCATTTAACCTCTGATCCACATCCCCAACCCTTTTTATTTTTTGAGACACAGTCTCACTAAGTTGCTTAGGGCCTCACTAAATTGCTGAGACTGGCCTGGAATTTGTAATCCTCCTGCCTCAGCCTCCTGAGCCACTGGGATTACAGTCATGCACTACTACCCCTGAGTAGGCCTTTGTATTCTTTTGCTTGCCTCATAAGTGGTTCACACCCTCAGCCTCTTCTGCACCCCACTTGGCTCCACAAATCTTAGCATATTCCTCAACTTCTTAAAACTGCTCAGCGGTCTGCCCATTGCTGGATGGTACCTTTTCATGGTAGAGCAGACCCTCCATGATTAAGCTGGCCCTTCCTTTCTTGCTTTATCTCCAGCATCCCTGTCCTATAGTCTCTCCTCTAGCTGCAGAGGCCTGCTTGTCATTCTTTGCCCAAACTATACAGTTTCTTACAGTTGTGCCTCTTTCCAGAATAGATCTGGTCTGCTTCTTCTGCTGGACTAATTTTTATTGGTGCATATTAATTTTGTGGGGGAATGAGTTTCATTGTGGCATATTTATACATGCATAAAACATACATTGATCAGTTTTAATCCCTATCATATCCCCTTATACTCCTCTTCTCTTTCCTGCTTATCCCCTTTTTCACCCCAGTCATCTCACTTGTACTTTTATGCTATTCCCCTTTGCTTGTTTTCCCCTTCTGCCTTTCACACGTGAGAGAAAATAAGCAATACTTTTCTTTCTGAGTCTGGTTTATTTTGCTTAACACAGTCTTCTCCACATCCTACAAATGCTTTTTCTATAAATGTCATGATTTCATTCTTCCTTAAGATTGAATAAAACTCCACTATGTATATATATCACACTTTCTTTACTCATTCGTCTGTTGACAGACACCTAGGCTAATTCCAGTACCTGGCTATGGTGAATTGTGCTGTTATAAACATGGGTATTCATGTATCTCTAAAGTATTTTGACTTAAAATCTTTTGGATAAATATTGAGGAGTGGTACAATTGGATCTTATGATAGTTCCATTTTTAGTGTTTTTGAGGAACATCCATCCTGATTTCCATAGTGTCTGCACTGATTTATATTTCACCAAGAGTGTATGAAAGTTCCTTATCCCCCTGCATTCTTGCCAGCATTTATGACTATTTGTAGCCTTGATGATTGCCAATCTGACTGTGGTCAAATGGAATCTCAATGTAGTTTTGACTTGTGATTTCCCTGCTGGCCAAAGATGTTAAACTTTTTTTTTTAATAGTCGTTAGCCATTTGTATGTCTTCTTTGGAATGTCTGTTTATTTCATTTGCCCATTCATTGAATGACTTATTTGCTTTATTAGGCAATGTGGGTTGATTCTTTTGTGTTCTTTATATATTCCAGATATTAATCCTCTATTAGGAGTAATCCTCTATTAATTCTACTCATTATGTTAAGACTTGGTTCTAGATACCTTTTCTCTCCAATTAGTTACCTTCAGATTTATTGCCTCTACATAGCTTTTTCATTGCTTTTATTACCATGTATTATAGAATTTGACAGTGGGCTGGAGTTGTGTCTTATTTCCGTTTATACTGGGTACCTGGTATATATCAGACATTCAACATTATTCATGATGGAATGAGTAAATAAATTTATGACCCTATTTTATTTTCATTTGAGTCTGCAGTGTCTACTCAACAAACTCTTATCTATTGGCCCTTCTTGTTTGGAACATAGCAGTACTGCTCATTTAGATTTCCAAATATTTTTCATGTGTCTTTATTTTTCAAGTTGGGAGAGAATGGGAGTCAGAGCTTGGAAGTAGAAAAGTATATTTGCATAATATTATACTAGCATTCTGCTGCTTTGAAGTGTCTTCCCTTTGACTGTGGAAGGTTGATAAGTCTTTATATTCATTCATTAATTAGGTGACTATTTAACACCACAGAAGAAAGGAACTGTGATATGCAGAAGAATATAAAACATAGCTCCTGATTTCAGTATTGTCTACTAGGAAAGAGAAGACAGGTACCTAATGCAGATTGAGGATCCTGTGGCTTTTAATAAAGGTCCCAAAATAATTGCAAAGGCTGTATTGAGATAGGCTGGATTCATCAGATAGACTGTTGAGTAGAAGTTTTCATTTGTTTTAACTCATAGGCTGTGAATTTCATAACCAGTGGACTGTGCCGAAAATTTGTATACTGCCCTGAAATTTCTTTGAAGAAAAATTGGTGATAGTAAAACTTTTATATGCAGTTTTTTTTATCTCCTATTGAGTGGTTGAGCTTTTAATTAAGTTCCCTCATGTAGTTAGCATATTTTAATATGCTAATAGAAGCTTGAGGAATTGGTCCACAGTGGAACTCTTAGAACTACAGCACCATATCATAGTGAATGTAGTGTCTAAATGTTTTCTTTCTTGGGATGTGACCAGTACTTGAGTGCTTCTCCTGTTTTTACAATTAACTAAGGTTTCTTGGTTATGAATGATTACTAAAACTCTCAAAAAAATAAGATCCTTATTTTATATTACTTATACTTGGAGTTGGAAAATATGAGGTTTTAATATGATTAGGAGACACTTTTCTCTACTAAATACACTCCAAGAAAAGATATTCCAGTGTGTTTATTTGAAAAATAGAAATGCCAACTGCACCTGATAATTGTATTTAAGTGTACATAAATTATCAGGTTCAAACAGTCTTAGTAAATCAATCATATGTTTTCTCAAATATTATTTCTTTGTTGAATTATGCAGCTTTAGCCAATGAAGTCTTGTCAAAATTACATTCTGCAAAATTATGTGTTGGGCCCATTTAAATGTTCACCTACAATCCACACATGGTCAGTTGTGAGTAATGGAAAAGAATAATGCCCGATGAGGTGGCATGTGCCTATAGTCTTAGCTACTTGGTAGGCTGAGACAGGAGGATCACTGGAGCTCAAGAGTTTGGGGCCAGTCTGGGCAGCATAGTAAGACCTCCATTTCTTTAAAAATAATACTAATGTATGCAAAATTTATATCAATTTTTATATATGTTTTCCTCTCAGCAGATAAGTTTTAAAAATTTTTCAAGCAAATGCATTCTACAATATAGAGCCCATAAAAGCAAAAAATTAGAATGGATATGATTGCATCAGGCACTTCCAAAAAATTATTTTCATCTAAATTGTTTTAAGTTTTAGAGGAAAACATTTCAATAATGGTTTTGATTTTCCTTCAAGAGAATTTGCTTTAGAAAGGAATGTTATTTCTAAGGAATATTGCTCCTTTTTACCTATTATCCAGATAGAAATTAAATAACAGGTGCAGGACAGAAATTTCAGATGAAACTTTGTATTTCAGAGACTGTTTTTATAAATGGACTAACATTTAAATTATAATGATCTTAAGTGATGCTTCTCAACTTTGGCTGCACATGAGAATCACATGGAGAACTTTAAAGAATATTGCTGTCTGGTTCTTACTGTAGTGATTATAATTTAATTGATTTTTGGATATGGCTTGGGCATCTGGATTTCTGAAAACATCCTGGGTAATTTTAACGGTAGCCTATTTAAGAGCCACTGATCTAAAGCTCCCACATCTTTTAGCCACCATCAACTTATCCCATTTCATGATGACCCCGCACCCCCATTTTGTGTCACTTGAATACCAGAGATTGTTCTTACCCAAGGGACTTTTCCCTTACCAGTTCCTTCTGTTTGGAATGCCCCTCCTACTGATCATTACATAGCCATCTTCTTTTCATCATTTAGACCTCAGCTCCAAGGGCTCTGCTTCAAGCAAAGCTTTTCTTAAGCCATGAGGCTTTCTTTTCCCCAGCATTGTCACATTATTCTGTATTAGTTTTATTATTGTATTTGTTTTACCATGAGATAGTATTATATTCATTTGTTAGTTTTTCCTTTCCCACGAAGGCAGAGAACTGGAACATCTGCTTCTCCACCATATTCTCAAGGCTTAAAACTAAGCCTTACATCACAGTTTCTCAATAAATGTTTTCTGAATAACAAAGCAATAGAAAAATTATTGTGGTAATATACATAAATATCTCTCTTTTCTCCCTCCAAAAATACTACATGGGATCACGTTTTAAATACTAAGGCAGTGAAATGAGTGGAAATGTCAACAAAGAGTAAGAAGCAAACATTGAAATGTGGCTAAGTACTGAAAACTTAAGGGCAGCAATACTAAACCTGGAATAGTCACCTCCACTCAAGGTTCTCTCTCTAAGGCCATGTTTTGATTCTTACCATCACCCCAATAGTGCCCTATATTTGAAATCATTAAATACTTTTTTGGTGAACTTACCGTATTTTAAGAACTCAGGAATCACCTCCTACTCTAAAACTCCTTCTCTGAGCTCTGTATCTAGGAAGCATATCTTTCCTGTGCTGCATATTTGTATCATGGCCATTGTCTGTTGTATTATTGGAATCTGGTTACTGATCTGTCTCCCTCACCAGGTTTGGAGAACAGAGACGCTCTGTAGTGCCAGGCCTATAACAGGTTCCCAGCAAGTGTTTGTTGAAGGAAAGCATAAAAATAAATACAAAATATTCCACAAGAAGCATTAGAGATGCCAATTAGAATTATTAAATGGATTTTTTTCAGGAATATAAGGAAGTCAAAGTAGATTCAAATAGAAGAAAGTAGTAATGAAGGGTAGCATAAGCCAACTGGGGGTGTGTGATGTTATGCACACTGAGGAAATTAAGAAAACATTGTTGGTGCCAATAAGTCTGAGCACTGGCTTCCAACTGATATGTGGCTTGTCATTTGAACAAGGTTTTCATCACTCACTTGGGACTTTTTATACATTATTTACTCTTTTGATAAACTTTTCAATAGCTGCTATTCAGATGGATGCATTTTCCAGTAACACCTGATATGCATTTTAAAATGTAGCTTTTAATTGTTATTGATTGCCAGTAAATCTAATGATAACTTTCATCTGTGTACTCTGAACTTTGTTGTTCTACCCAAAAGAAAATGCAGCAATCTTTGGGCACATAAATATTTAAAATTCTTTATGTAGATAGCCTGTTAGTTTCATGAGTTCTTTTGTCATAATGTGAACACTTAAATATTACTTAGGATTACTCTAACAGATTGTATTCTTCAAAATCTCTGCGGTGCCACTATACATAATTTTACCTGAGAGCTACGTGACTAGGGTTTTTGGAAGGAACATCATCATACAGTTGAAATTATCATATTTTCATTGCCTCATTTTTTATCACAGATTATTAAAAATAAGAGTGGCTGCTCAGGGTAGAAATGCTGGTCAGCTCATAAAATCATACTGAAATATACAATGTAGGCTCAGTTGTGCTGCTGGAGGTGTGGGATCTCTACGTGCTTCTCCCTTCAGTTTTCAGGAGGAAGCTCTACCAGTGCACATCAAGCATTTTGTTACCTTTCTAAAGAGGAAGCTAGGGGTCTTAATGTCAGAATCACAGCACCCAAATAATTTTGCTTCTTTTCCTTTGAATCTGCATGTTCACATATTTGAATCTAGTTCTTCACTAGCTTAAAATTTACTCTGTGGAAATAAAGGTTAACAGAAGGTCATTCTGTGAAGGGGCACAGAGGTGTGGAAGTGCAGCACATGGCATTTCCAGAGAACATATGGTTTGGTGTGTCAGGAGAGCGTGATGTGGGATTTGTGTTACGGACAAAAGGGAAATGAAGCTGAAAGGGTAGGGCCAGGTCAAGATGGTGGAGAGGCCCATATTCCATGCCAGGAAGTCTGAACCCTGTTGTCAGCAAGAGAAGGTGTTGAAAAAAAAATTTAAGTGTAGTAACAATATAGAAGATTGATGAAAGAAAGAGCAGAGTGGTGATGGAGAGACTTGATTGTGATCACTTCAGTATGTAAGGTTCTATAAAAGCTGAAGCTGAATTTTGATAGAAATAGAGGGAAAGGGAAAGAGGAGACCAGACTCCAGAGATTTTTCAAGAAGAGAATCTTGAGTATTTAGTTTTCAGTTGGAAATAGGGGAGACACAGTGGGACACAAGGTTTTTAATGTGGATGATTAAGTAATGGTCTTATCATTAACCAATAGTGGAGAAACTGAGATAAGAGCTCTGTGTGTGTGTGTGTGTGTGTGTGTGGCCATTATCAACAAAAACCTGCCCCAAATTGGAACACTTCATTCTGTTCCCTAAGAATTATTCTTTTTTTTTTCTCAAAGGAAAATAATTTCTACTGAGATATTTTCCTGTGGTATTACTGAAAAACTGATTAAGGCACAGGATTAATGTGAGAAGATCTGAGGATTCTGTCTATCCTTTCAAACTTTGACTTCATGGGTTGTTTTTTTTTTACCTGCTTTGAACTTCAGTTCCTTAGAAAACTTGGAATGGATCCACCATTTGACCCAGCTATCCCACTCCTTGGCCTATACCCAAAGGACTTAAAATCAGATTACTTCAGTGATGCAGCCACATCAATGTTCATAGCTGCTCAATCCACAACAGCTAGATTGTGGAACCAACCTAGATGCCCTTCAATAGATGAATGGCTAAAGAAACTGTGGTATATATACACAATGGAATACTACTCAGCCATAAAGAAGAATAAAATTCTGGCATTTGTAGGTAAATGGATGATGTTGGAGACTGTCATGCTAAGTGAGATTAGCCAGTCCCAAAAATCCGAAAGTCGAATGATCTCTCTGATAAGTGAATGATGATGCATAATGTGGGGGGAAAGGATGGCAAGAATGGAGGAAGGATAGATAGCATAGAAGGAAGGGAGGGGTGGGGTCGGGTTGGGGTGGGTAAGAATAATAACAGAATGTGTGACAGACATCATTGCCCTGTGTACATATATGAATGCACAGATGGTGTGACTCTACTTTGTGTACAACCAGAGAAACAATAGCTATACTCCATTTGTGTTTAATGAATCAAAAATAAAATAAAATAAAATAAAATAAAATAAAGTAGGGATGCGCCCATTGCTTGTCCTGCAATTCAGATGATATGATATAGGAAAGAACACTTCTTAACAACATAACATGTTATGTAAATATGGGTGTTGGATTTGTACATACCATTTGGAATTGGGCAATAGGCCTTGAGAACATGTTTTGAGGTTCCTGTACTTCCAAAATATTCTGTCATATTCTCTGCTGACATTTTGAAAGTATGAATAGCTGTTTTTGTATATGCTTTTCCAAACACATTTATATGAAACAATTATTTTGATTCAATAAAAATTAAAGCAAAATGGAAACATATACATGTTGATATGCTTTAGGTTAATATTATTTGATCTCTTTAATTGGGTCATGAAAAAGACCCATACCTAAAGGGTATGAATATCCTTTAGTTTTACTTTTCCGTCTTTTACCACCCATCTGTCTTCAGCTCAGTTCCATCTGGATCCTTGCTCAATTTAGGGCCAATATCAGTATGAAGCAACTGGAAGAGGGGAAATAATCTGAGTAAATTTCCCTACCGCTTTCACCTACTCTAAAGTAGTCTTGTGAAACTACAGCTTTAAATACTGAAAAGATTATTTCAATGCATCTCAAAATCTAACTTAACTAACTCTTGGAAATCTGTTATACATGACAGTATTCAGGTATACTAAATTACAGAGCTAAAAAGGAGATTTTTTATTCTTAGCTCTTTTTTTTTTTTTGTAGCATTACCCTTTATTTATTTTTGACACTACATTTCAAGAAAATTTTAGGCTCTGTCAATCAGGACAGCTAGTAGAAACAACCACATTTTATATGTGAAACAAACAGGGTAATTGATGTCTCATTCACTTTTTATTAAGATTAGTTTGCTTTGTCATTTTCTTCCTATTTTCTCATTTTTTTGAAATATATTTTGATGGCAAAGATCTGGTAGTAAAATGAATAATGATATTTTTCAGCCATACAATTTAAATCCTCCATAGGAAAGCATATTTATCATGAAACAGTAAAATAAACCAGTTGTTGTTTTTGTTTTATTTTCTTTGATGAATTATCAGACTTACTTTACATTCCTATTTTCACTACTTAGTTAAATCTAGTCATTCAGTGATATTTTTATGAGCAACTGACACATGATTGCTAAATTAAAAACAAACACACACCTTAAATTCGGTAGACAGGCACTTCCCTCCCTCATTGAGGTCATTGAGTTGTTTTTAGCTGAATCCTTCCTGGCTGGGATTTCTCATTCTCCATTCTAAGGAATGTATGGCTTTGGATTACTATAGGAAATCCTGCAATGTTTGCTTCTTTCCTTTCCTCTAACATAAATACCTCTAGATTGAATGGTTCCAGGATCACCTTTATGACTCCTCTCCTGTATTGGAAAAGATACCTACTAGTCTCATGATTCCAATTGCATTTATTTGAAAAAATTCTGCAACTTTTTTTCTACAAACATTCTATTAAATTAATGACATATTGCTAATTATTGGCATTAGCATAAATGAAAAGGTATTCAGATGAGTAATTTCAAATAAGAGAAACAGGTAGTAAGAGCTCAACTATATCTTTGCAATGAAAGAGAACTCTTGCCTGAAATATCAGGTTATGATTAGAACCTCCCAGAGATTAATGGAATTAAAACTCTTATGCAGATTCTTACTGCCACATAGACTTAATTTAATTTCTATTTTGGAGTGGTAGTAGAAACAATTGAATTAGTGGAGATTGATTCATTAACTTTAAGAAATGTCAGCTGGATATAGTGGCAAACACCTATAATCCCAGCTACTTGGGAGGCCAAGGGCAAGGATTGCAAGTTTGAGACCAGCCTGGACAGGTTAGTGAGATCCTGTCTCAAAATGAAAAGGTGTGGGGATTGTAGAGCACTTGCCTATCATGAGCAAGGCCTTGGGTTCAATTCCCAGCTCTGAAAAAAATTTTAAAAAGGTCATTATTTAAAGTATAGGATGATTTTAAGAATTGCTTTAAAAATAGGAAACTGTAGTGCAAATACTATGTTAAAGAAAACTTTTGATATTGAATTCATGTTATATAAATATGTATAGTTCTAGGAGAAAAATGGAAATACTAATACACAGCTGGAAACTTATCTATTGTTAATAAGCATGAATAAAAATGAGATTTTGTCCATTAGCAACAATTGTACAATTTAAATAATGATATTTCTGATGTTATTCACTATTATTAACTTATTTCATTAAACATAATTAAATATTATTGGTTCTGGGTATGTGCATTCTATACACTATGAATTTCAGAACAATTTGTATCCATTAATGATAAGGTCTTTTAGTTTGGCATTAGTTTGGTGTGTTGTCAAATAAAAGTTTAAATGGATATACATTCTTTGCTATGGTTTGCTTTTTCAGTATATTCGTTCTTCGCAATTTACATACAACATTATTCCAGTTGAGAAGAACAGATGGCTATTTATTAATTGTGTAGTCAGTACTTCTCAAACTAATAATGGATAAGTACTTACAATAAAGTGGCAGCAGTAAGGGTTAGTGGACTTATGTATGTTTTTCCTGTGGGGTCCTGGGAACCCAAAGTATTTATTACCTGAGAACAAAGAACCTTAGAGTTAAAGGTAAGCAACTCTATCTGATATAACTAATGGTAGGCCTCTAAAGGAAGAAAAAGCAGAACATACTTGGTGGTTTACTTTTAACTAGGGCACAGTATAGAGTCAGTTTTCTTTTTCCTTAGTCATTTATGCTGAAAGTCACATAGTCCCTCAGGTGAAAAATGAGGACAAACTTGTATTACTAATATTTTGCTTGTACCTATTTGCCTCTGAGCAGTGTGTCATTCTTTATAGGGTTAGATAACTTTGTGTTATTCATATCTGATTAAGTTTGTTAATAGCATTTCTTAAAAACATTCAGTACTAGTTTTCTTTATTTTTTTTAACCTCTAACTTCAAGGAAGCATTAAAGCATTGATATAACTGATTACAGTTTCAGTTTCCTAACACTGTCTAATGCTTAGCTTATTCAATTAAAATACCAATATAGGTAGTAGTTGTCATAATGCTGAATAGAGACTTAATCTATTTTTTCTCTAATTTCTTTTCCCCCTCAAGGCTTCTTTTCATTAGTAAATATTCTATCAAATTTGTACAGGAATTCAAATTTAGTTTGAAAACAAAAAATATGCTAGTAAATATTTCTAATTCTTTAATTTTTTATTTGTTTATTAATTTATCCACTTAATGAGTGAGTGGCTATGTCTATGCCAGGTACACCTCTTTTAAGCACTTTAAAATACACTTTAAGCTTTATTTGGTTCTAGAGTTTTCTCAAATGACATTTACTAGAAGTCCAGACTAAATACTTTAATGGCAAATAAGTACGTGAAAATATGCTCAACATTATTAGTCACTTGAGAAATGACAATGGGATTCTATTTCACATATAGGGATGATTATAGATGTTTATTAATTACAGGTGTTTGTGGGGAACCTTCACATGTTTGCTGGCAGGGATGTGAAATGGTGTAGCCAGTTTGGAAACCAGTTTGACAGCTTCTAAAAAATGTTAAAAATAAATTACCAGATTGCTTAGCAATTTCATTCCTTGGTATTTACCCAAGAGTAATGAAAACATAAATTCAATCAAAAACTTGTACATGAATGTTCATAATAGCATTATTCATAATGGCCCCAAAGTGGAAACCAATCCAAATGTCCATCAGCTAATGAATGGATAAAAAAACCTGGTATATTCACACTGTGAAACATTTTTTACAATAAAATGAGGTACATACTGATTTCTCAATGACACAAATGCTAATATTGAACCCATTTTATTATGAAGAAACTAAGGTACATATATAACTTACATTGTTATTTTTTCTGAGAAGAACAACTTAGAAGAGGAAAAGTTTATTTTGGCTCACGGTTTCAGAGGATTCAGCCCATGTTTGGCTGGCTCTATTCCTTTGGGACTGAGGTGAGGCAGAATATCATGGTGTAGAGGAAAGTTGCTCAGCTCATGGCAGCTGGGAAAGTAGAGAGAGAGAGAAACAGAGGAAGGGGCTAACAACAGGCCACGCCCCCAGCCACCCACCTCCAGCTGTGTCCCACCTTCCTATAGGTTTTACTACCCTAGTAAGTCTATTATTAACCCATCAAGTGAATTAAACCCTGATGAGGTCAGAGTCCTCATGAACCAATCATTGTCAAAAAGACCCATTTCTGAACCTTGCTGCATTAGGGAGCATGCTTTCAACACAGGAGCCTTTTGGGGGGACATTCCAGATCTAAACCATAGCACCATCCAACTGGAGAGAAAAGAAAACTCACATCACCTTGACCTCAGAGTTGTCCTTACTTAACCTCTATATTGCAATGACTTTTTGTTCCTGCTGTTCTAAATCATTGCCCCTGTCCTCCTTTCTCTTCTCTTCATGACTAAACCTTTTTAGAGTGATTTCACTCTTATTCCACTCCACGGGCTGACCTCCCACTTCCAGTGGAAGCAGCTTAGGTACCCATGCTTGCTTTCTTCACAACTTCTTTGCTAAAACATTAATCATATGCCCTAAAATTTAACAGTTTTAAATGTTTCAGTGGTGTAGTGTTACAGTATATTCTGAATATTGTATGTTATGGGCTCTTTTCTATCCTTTTCAAATCTTTTATCTTTTTGTGACATCTGACATTGTTGACTTCTTGCTCCTGTTAATACACCAACCTCATTCATCCTTTTTCTCATTCTTCTCCTGCTCACCTCATAGTTATTTTCAGTCTTCATGAGTTTCCCTCCCTCTTGATCTGCCTTTAAAATTTTGATTTGGGGTTACTTTCTAATTATACATGCTGCCCCTGAGAGAGCTCATGACTTCAGGAACCACTAACGAGTGTGGCTCACCAATGTGTTTTAGTCTTTTGCCCAGTACATATTTATTATGCATTTATTATGTTCAAGGCTCAGTTTAGGTATTTGGAATCTATGCTGTTATTGAACCTACTTTCTACTGGGAAGAGAAAACCAGTAACAATTGAATAATAAAGAAGGGAGTTTGCAGTTTTAAATTGGCAATGATGGCGTGCGCTGAGCAGGTGCCATTTGAACAGAGAATTGAAGGAGGTGAAGAGTCAGTCCTGCCACTGTCTGCAGAAAGATCGTGCTAGTATGGCAACAGCAAAAAGAAGGACATTAAGGACAAACTTGTTAGGCACATTATAAAAAGGTAAAGGGATAAGTGAGCTGGGATTGAGGAGTGGAATGGTTGTTGGTGCTGAGGTGTACTGAGCAAGCAGGTCAAATAGGGATTTATGGATCATTATAAGGTCTTTGGCCTTTATGTTGCAGTACAGGATTTTGTTTAACTGATGAATATGTTGTACATGTCTTCTGCGTTCAGAATAGACTGTATGGTGCAAGGTTTGGAACAGGAAAACAAGAATAGAAGACTACAGAATTGATGTAGTCTTCATTCTCCTATATCATAGACCAGCACATTTAAATGCCCATTGAACATACTAGGATGCCACGCAGATATCTCAAGTTCAATATGTACAAAGCTGAAACTATCTTCTCTTCCTAGCTGCCTGTTCTAATGTTTCTTCCCCCTTCTGTAACTTTTGCTTGGGAAAAGGCCCAAAGAAGAGCCACTCTTGACTTTTTATGGATTTCTTGCCCTTCAACCAAACTGAAGATTAAAGATGTTTAAGTTCTTTGTAGGGCATACACTACTTTACTTTCATCCATTGATTAGTTAGTCCTGTCTTTCTGCTACCTTTCAATACTTGATATTAAAATGGCTTTCGTTTCTTAGATAAATGCAGGATAAGGCCCTTTCAGTCCTTTCTGACTTGTTAGGGAACTGCTCTGTTTACCCTGTCTGGCCTGGACAGCCTCTACTTCTTTTTTAAGCGACTGATATAAAGGCAGTGTGTGCTGCTATGGTTCAGTAATTGTGTTGGATTCCAGCTCTACAATTTATTAATTATATGACTTTAGACATTACCACTTTATAATTCTAAGCCTCATTTTCTTTCTCTTATAAAAGGCACAAGCATAATCATCTGTCTGGGTCGATTTTAGTATTAGACATAATATTTCTAAAGCCCCTGGTAGATAGTAATCACTCAATACATAATAATCTGTCTAGGGCACATGCTTCAAAAAGACAGTAGAAGAGACTTAACTGAAACTCATAATTGACATTAGGATTCACTCTGTGTTGTACAATTCTATGGATTTTATCAAATGCCTAATGTCATGCATCTACCCTCACAGACTAGTTGCAGTTCCCAAAATTCTTAACACTTTCCCATCTGCAAAGTACCCTTGGAAACTATGGAACTTTTTTCTGACTTTTGTGTTTCCTTTCCCAGAATGTGAAACAGTGGGAATCATGGATTATAGCCTTCGCAGACTGGTTTCTTTCACTTAGCAATTGAACAGATAGTTTTAATGGAATCAGTGTCCAGGTTCTCAACTTCTGCATATACTCTTTATTAACATTGAACTAGCTAAGAGCACTGCTTTCATACAACAGTTTTTCTCTTACTTTATAAAAGTAAGGCATGCTTATTCATCCCAGATCTAACTATGATGCATTGCCTTGGAGTCAGAAAATTTAATACTTTAACAATTTGAAATAATACTTTAATTTTTTTACTGCAGAAAAACATGACAGGGAGACCAGTGAAAGACTTCTAATTATAATATATATTACACAAAAATTCTATGAAGAAGCAAGTAAAGGTCAAGAAAACAAAGTGTAAAATATAAATTTCAGCTGTTAAAAGAAATATCTATTTGTATATTTAAGGGGATAATGATTATACTAAATTGCTACGGATTTAGATTATATTGAGTATATTTAAAATAGTTGATATGTCTTATTTTGAAATGGCAGTATTTTCCAATGGAGTAGAAATTAAATTCTTTGAAGACATACACTTATTCTAGGTGAAAAATTGTAGATGTTACCTTAGTAATAGGTGAGGGTTACATAATGTTTCAAAATTTCAAAAGTCAGTGAAAAATAGTTGAAGGTCTACCTACTCTATAAAACCTAAGTTCGTTAACCTGGCTTATAATAAAATCCCTCAACACTTTCCTCCTTCTCTAGTCTTTTTTTTTAAGTGCCTTTCCTTTCTGTCTTTATGATGCAGCAAGAATGAACTATTTGAACTTCTGTGTGTATGTCCTCCTCTTTCCTGCCTTTCTTTATTGTATTGTTCTTTCCTTCTTTGCCTCACTACCTTTCTTCTCATTCTTCAGGTCTGGAAGTCTCAAGTGAGGAACCACCTTCTGTATCCCCCTTCCTATTGGCTCAGGGCTTCTTTTCCCTGCTTCCTCAAGTCTTCATCCTAGGACTTCATACAGTGTTTTGCAGCCAGCTGCCCCAGCTAACCCCTTCGACTACACCTCTTCCAGAGTAGGAGCTCTGTTTTATCTTTGCCTCCTCAGCATCTAGCTACATACCTCTTCTGGCAAGGAGTTAATTTATTGGACAAATATTAATTATTGAATTAAGAAAGATAAATTTCAGTTGTTTGAAAGTTAATTGTGCACCACTTCTGTCAATTACTGTTTTGTTTTATGCTAGTTTATGTTCTGGTTGTTGTATTTGCACTTACTGGTAAGGTTTCCGGTAAACTTTCACATGAAGGTGGACTTGAAATTGAGTCTGAGAATCACTACCCTAACAGAAGGAGCACAGTCTTTGAGCAGTTAGGCAAGGACTCTCCTGTTGACTCTGCTGCAAAGTTGCCACTTGACCCTGGGTAAAGTAATAGCCTGGGTGGGGGTTGAATTTTTTCATTAGTAAAGTAAGTGACTAGATCATTTCAGATGCCTTCACCTTTGATTTAATTGAAAGAGAAGAATTGATAAAGTGAACAGATGATTACCCTTGGCATAGAGCATAAAAAATATAGGCTTAATTTGTTTCCTTATCATTCACACTGTGAGCATTATAGATTGCATGGGTAGATAAATAGGGATCTTATATCACCTGCAAACTATAAACTGAAGTAAAATAATTAAAATTGTCATGAATGTAAAGCTAGGGGTTAATACAATGTTGATTGACATAATTTCTGATTACATTTTAGCTCTTTTTACCAAATACATAATTTATCTGTTAAGTATACTTTCTAGTGCATTTCTATCATTCTGGAAATGAGTTATGTCAAAACATTTCTTTGTGCCCAATTACTGAGTCACTATAGCCTTATTTTAATGAGAACTAATATTAAAACAATTACAAAAATACTTTCCTATATTTTTAGCTATTTGTAATATGTAGTAATTAAGTTTTATAAGGCCTGATTGAATGACATTTAGGTCTGACTGGCCAGAACAAAGGCAGTATTTCCTTTCTTGTCTTTGCACTTCTCCCTGCCCCCCTTTTCTCCACCTGCTTGAGGAAAGCTGTATTTCTTCAGACAAACCTCATAATTGCCCTTCTGTGCCTGATTTGGGCCTCAGGAAAGGCCCATAGCATCTGTAAAGCTGGCAGCAAAATGGTATTTCCAGGCAGGCACAGGGTTGCTGGGTAGTGAGCCAATCCACAGCTTTGTCTGAGCAGCTGAGAACTTTGCCGGAGTATTACCACGGTGTTCAGTAACACAGACCTGTGCCATGAGCAAGTAAAGCACTGAGCAAGTGTGAGGGTCAATATTTATAGACCACTACGTAGCTGCCTTGCAGAGAGAGACGAGAGAGAAACACGCAGACAGAGGGCGAGGGAAGAAAGACCAGAGAGACCGCGGTGGAGGAAACTTTAATTTTCAATGGTTTTTTTTTTTTTTTCCTGAAAAAAATTCTTTTTAACTGTCAGGTTCAAACTTCTGCTGAATCATAACCATTTGGCGCTGAGCTATGACAAGAGAGGAAACAAAAGTTAGAGGAGCAAGCCTGCTTTAAGTGAGAAGGTAAGTAATTAGCCAGTTCAGTCTCGCTTTTACTCGTAAACTCCATCTCCCTGTTGGCTGTTCTGATCAGTAAGCAGAGGACCGTGTGGCATGCTAAAGCTAATAAGGAGGGCTGCCTGCTGTTGAAGAATGTTCTTGGTGGCAGTGTAGTTTTGTGTACTGCTGCCGAGAATGCTGTGTACATTCTTAATGTACTTGATGTGGGTGGTGGGAACAGCTGTCAAACACTAATTCCATGTGTGTCCTATCAGTAAAGTTTCTGTCTCTCCTTTCTGTCATACTCAAAGTCTTCCAGTTGGTGAGTTCTTCTTTATTTCTGCATCAGTATTAAAACATTAGTATCAGTTAAGTTTCTAGTAGTGACATGGCTAGGAATGTATGGGAAATTTTCAGACCAACATGTGACAATGTAGTACACAATGTCAAAATGCACAAGCTGGAAACGTGGGCACCATGTTTGTTTTCTTTTCGTTTTTAAAAAACCAATGTCCATTTGATAGTGCAGTGAAATGAAATAGTCACTGCCTTTGGGAGCAGAGATAATTGGGAGTGACGAGAAGTAAGAATAGCCTTCTTAATCCAAGGTGCAAAAGACTTAGGGACTTAGGCACAGTCTCTGCTTGTCCATGTGACTTGCTATTGGTTTCTTATAAACCATGACTTGTTATTAAACATTAAACTAAAATTAGTGTCTCCTGGTACACATTGTTTATTTTTTCCTGTCACCACATGTAGCACTTGTTTCTCTGTGTGTTCTTAGGGTTGTCGTGTGTTCTTTTATCAGTTTGGTTCTGCATATCCCAGATTATCATTAAAAGCAGTAGTGCTGAAGGAGACAGAAGGAAATTGTTTTCTGTCCATTTTCGGATTTAGAACACTCATGAAATTTATGTGTCTGTTACCCATAGCTTAGAAAGTAAATACATTGCCTCTCTAGAACTATGGCAATAACTAGATGAAATCTTTGTACTGACATAGAGAAAGTTCCCTTGTTTGGTTTTTTGACTGTGAAACCATAAACAGAATGATATTTAGAATTTTTAAATTAGGATATGCATGAGATTATGGTTTAAAGGGTTTTCTGTACTACATATTTAAGTTAAAACACAGGTAATAGTAATGCTGTACAGATTAAATGATAGGGCAATAGAAATAAAGAACAGCTAATACTCTGGCACAGATTTTATGTTAGTTCAACTGTGCAGAAACCAGTTTATTCTAAAGTGGGATTAAACCAGGTCTAAACAGCAGGTGGAATAGGTCTCAATATAGCATAAATATCTTAAAATGAAGACAATAGCTGTGCAGTATCACTTTTGTTAAATATATGTATAATTTTTAAATGATATAAAATGTCTCAAAACCAGATTTATTAGCTCATAAATGCTTTAAGACTCCTCTAATTGATATCTAAATTTGAAATACATTTTAACACTTATTTAATGCATGTTTTATCCTCTGAATCAGGCTTTTCTTTTTACTTTTTCAAGTTCTTCCTTTATCAGTTTATTAATGAGTTTGATTTAAATTTTGACAATGTTTATTCTGAAAATGCAGTCATGGTTAACTCACAATAGGCATTTCTTAGTTAAAGAACCTGACTGGCTAAGTTCATCAATATTTTTTTTTTTTTGATAGCCTTTGGGATACTGTGTCATGGTCAAGGATATAATTTCAGTTTTTTATTAAATGTCTTTCTAGTTTTTTATCTTGCTTATACATCATAATGCTTCTTCACCCTTGTTATTTATTTATTTTCATTCCTTTTGGCATCTTGTTTCTGAAATATGACTTTGAAACTTTGTGTAGAAAATAGGGCAAGTAAATCACTGCAATAAAAAGAAACTAAAGAAATTTTTTCCTGTGATTTAAAGAAAATAATAGAAAATTAAGATCCTGGTGCATAATGTCTAAAATGGGCTGTATATTGGTTGAACATTTTAAAACTTGAAATACTTTCTCGATATTGTTTTTTTGGATTTATTGTTAATCCTGATATTGGTTATTTAGCATATTTTAAATAATATTTTTATGCAGGTCATTATAAAAAGTGAATGTGGGACCTTTTGTATTATGTGTTAAGTATCTATTGAAGCAAGGTGAGTTTTGAAATATTAATTTCAGCTTCCTAATGAACCTCACTGCCTTTACTCATCTGTTATGATACCAGTCTATCTGTTACACCACCCTTAGAGTAATCAGATCTCCCACCCTAGTGCTTGCTGCAAAATCCCTCCCATTCTAGCTGCTGTTGCACAGAGTAAAGGTCAAGCTTCTAGGTACTATGAGATTCTTCTAGGTACTATGAGATTCTTTTTGATCTGGCTCCTACTTTTGTTCTGCATTCCTCTTCTGCCATTCCTTCTAGGATATTAGCTACATCTGTCTTGCCCACTCATGAGATTATAATCCATTTCCTCTTTTTCATGCTCCAACAATATTCAATATCTTTTATTTCTTGAAGCCATCTATACAGTGTTGCTTCTCTCTGGAGTTGACACTGCCCTCTTTGTCTTGAAAGCCCTCTTCCAAATCTTTCCCTGTCCATCTCAGTGGAGGCATTCCTTCCCAGGAGCCCCTCTTGGTCCATTCTCAGCTTCTGTATAGATCTTTGTTCCAGCATTTGGCAAAGTTTCATGTAAGCTTTGTGTTTATTTTTCCATATCAGACTGTAAGCCACTTGTGGCCAGGTTTTAAAATGTATTCTTTTATGCTCCCTCAAGACCTAGCATATAAAAAATGTTCCAGAATTTGAACAAAACAAAACAAAACAAAAAAAATCAAGTATTTATTTTAAACACCCACTTTTTAAATAGGCCTTTTAATATATGTTAAAACTTTGGTTAGATTGAAAGAAAGGAACTTAAATAAATAAATGCACCGGGGACAGTAGTAATACTGTATAAAATAATTATTCTGTCTTTCTAGCACCAATCACAGGAGAGTGCATACATATCCATGCATGTAGATATTTGTTGAACAAAAGTACAAAATACATTTAGAAAATGAGAATTCAGGGTACATAGCTCCAGAGTGGTGTTTACTCAGTTAATCTGATGAAATCTGTCAACAGGATCAGCAAGTCCTGGCTGCCACATGGACTGTTGTGGTAAATGAAGTGATGCCTAAGCAAACTCGTAAGTGTCCTACCTTCCAAAAGGCCAAGAGAGAACTTTAGGAGAGAATAGGATCCATCCTCATGGATCCTAGAGAAATTACAGCTTGACCTTATTCCCAAAGTTACTGACAAAGACGTACCTTCAAATTTTATTTACTGTTGCCAAGATAGTTAGGGATTTAGGGAAATAATAGAAAATCATGGCTTAAAAATCCTCAAACTCAAAAGGTGATACTCCATTTTAGTCAGAAGAAGAATTTGCTTCTCAAAATAGAAATGTTGAAAGAAAAGGAAGTCGATGTTTAATAAAGTAGTTGAGAAGTAGCAGCTGTTTCTTTCTGTTCTAATGCTCAATAAAAATGAAATTTATTTTGTCTTTAATGGTTTTATTTACCCATCATACATAAAAGTACACTTTGTATATGAAATATTTTGTGTACCAGAGACAACTATAAAGCTTCATGCACAATTTCAAGTAATTTACAGTTTTTCTCATTTTGATTATTTTGACTTCTTAGTGTATTCTACCAGCACTTTCCATTATTATTTAAGCCTTATAAACCTTTTCCAGACATTGAATATGACTCTTTTGTTTGTTTAACCTTGAATTGTATCTTTCTCAGGAATGAAAACAAGATTGGTATTTTCATAGGAAAATTTGTTAACCTTTTAATTGCTTGAAATGGACCATACTCAATTTGGAATTTCTTTTCAGATGTATTTTGTCCCTGAATTCTCCTATGTAAAACTGATGTGAATAAGAAGGTACCTTCCTCCAAAAAGTTATAGGTATAAGTTTTATAGCTCTTTCTGGCATGTCAAATTATATATGTAATTTATAGAGACCGGGAGGGTAGACTGGTCATGGATGTAGAAATGTACCTAGTTCCCATTAGCCAGTCAGGACAGAAATCCAAGTTTCCCCTAGTACTAAAAGATTATAGCAAAACCAAATAGGCCAAACACCGCCACCACTACCAAGAAAAGGTCAAAGAACTTTGTGGTTGGAATGAGGTATAAAGGATTTCACCAAAATAATAAAGTCTTATTTTATTATTGTTAGCAGCTTACCTTGCCAATCAAAACTTTGCTGTAACTAAGCATGGCATAGAATTCATAGAATCTGGGAAAAGAATAAATTAATGATGAAAGTGTGATCTTAAAGCTCTTCTTCTTCCACTCCTTCATGTTGTAGACAGGCAATTGTGGCACAAGTGGGTAATGGAACTTGCCAAACACTAGTTTTTAAGTTTCTAGTTAAGAGTTGGATTTAAAATAAGAAATACATAATTATCGAGCTAGTATTTTATTAATATGACTTTTCTTACCTGATTTTAATTGCTTATTTTTACTATGTGTACTGCATTTAAAACAAATTTGTTGTATTTTTGTATCATATTAGGCTCATTTGCTTTATTTCTTAATTTCTAAAAGATAAAGCTAGCAATTATTGTCTCAAGTGAGATGGTACTGTGCTTTTCCATTTATAACCAGATTTAAAGTATTTTTTTTTTCCTTCTGATAGATCTCCTTCCTGGCTCCCCTGGTTTTCCCTGTTCAGTTTGGCACTGTGATCATATCTACGCCTCACAACCTTTTTCCTTTGAGCAGAGCAGGGCAGGTAATCCTGAAGCAAAGACAAGAAACTACAGAAACAAGTTTTGTGCCTTGTTTATATCTAAGGGATTCTAATATGGAATACACAGTTTTATTTTGTTTTCTAACTTTGTTTTTATAATGATTATTTTTTCTCTTTTACAGCAGGAAAAAGCTTTGAATAAAAGAAAAATCAAAGGATCAAATGTGCTTTTCTAGACTATATTGATTTTCATCTAGAATTCTTTAAACACATGTAAATAATTAAAGAGGTAGAAAGGGGCAAACAAGCTTGTTTTCAATATGAATTCTTCTAGTAAGTCTTTGCTCCTCTAATCCTATCTCTACCACTCACTCCCAAGGAAATCGGGGCTCTTTGCCTCCTTATTAATATTAAGGTAAGAATGGTTTGCGTATTTAAAGGTGAAAGAGTTTTTGAGCAAATAGTTAAAGGTTAATCTCAGCTTCTGCCTGGGATTTCTGTACCTTCCTATGTCTTCCTTCACATCAAAATTGATGTAATATTCTTTCCACTCTTCCCCAGTCAATGGAAAAAGTATGATTACCCTTTTTTTTTGTATTTCAATTTTTTAAAATTTTTACAGACTGCATTTTGATTCATTGTACACAAATGGGGTACAAATTTTCATTCTATGGTTATGCATGATGTAGATTCATACCATTCATGTAATCATACATGTACATAGGGTAATGATGTCTGTCTCACTCCACCATTTTTCATACCCTGCCCCCTCCCCCTCTCACTTTCCTCTTTGTAATCTAAAGTTCCTCCTTTCTTCTTACCCCCTACCCCTGCAACCCGATTAAATATCATCATCCACTTATCAAGGAAAACGTCCGGCCTTTGGTTTTTGGGAATTGACTTATTTCACTTAGCATGATATTCTCCAATTCCATCCATTTGTCTGCAAATGCCATGATATTATTCTTCTTTATGGCTGAATAATATTCCGTTATGTATGCCACAGTTTCTTTATCCATTCATCTGTTGAAGGGCGTCTAGGTTGATTCCACAGTCTAGCTATTGTGAATTGACTGTTGTAAACATTGATGTGGCTGTGTCACTGTAGTATGCTAATTTTAAGTCCTTTGGGTATAAACCAAGGAATGGGATAACTGGGTCGAAAGGTAGGTCCAGCGCTGGGGGTATAGCTCAGTTGGTAGAGTGCTTGCCTTGCAAGCACAAGGCCCTGGGTTCAATCCCCAGCATTGCAAAAAAAATACAAAAAAAAAAAAGGCAAAAGGTAGGTCCATTCCAAGTTTTCTGAGGAATCTCCACACTGCTTTCCAGAGTGGCTGTACCAATTTGCAACTTCACCAGCAATGTAAAAGTGTGCCTTTTCCCCCACAGCCACACCAGCATCTATTATTGTTTGTGTTCTTGATAATAGCCATTCTACTTGAAGTAAGATGAAATCTTAGAGTTGTTTTAATTTGCATTTGTCTAATTACTAGAGATGTTGAACATTTTATCATATATTTATTAATCACCTGTACATCTTCTTCTATAAAATGTCTGTCCAGTTCCTTGGCCCACTTATTGATTGGGTTCTTTGCATTTTTGGTATAAAGTTTTGTAAGTTCTTTATAAATTTTGGAGATTTGTCCTCTATCTGAAGTGCATGTAGAGAAGATTTTCTCCCACTCTGTAGACTCTGTTTTCCCATTATTGATTGTATCCTTTGCTGAGAAAAAGCTTTTTAGTTTGAATTCATCCCATTTATTGACTCTTGCTTTGATTTCTTGTGCTTTGGGAGTCTTGTTAAGGATGTCTATCCTAAGCCAACATGAGGAAGATTCAGGTCTACTTTGTCTTCTCTTTGGTGCAGGGTCTCTGGTCTAATTCCTAAGTCCTCGATCCATTTTGAGTTGAGTTTTGTGCAGGGTGAGAGATAGAGGTTTAATTTCATTTTACTACATATGGATTTCCAGTTTTCCAAGCACCATTTGTTGAAGAGGCTATCTTTTCTCCATTGTATGTTTTTGGCTCCTTTGTTTAGTATGAGGTAATTGTATTTTTGTGAGTTTGTTTCTGCATCTTCTATTCTGTACCATTGGTCTGCCTGTCAATTTTGGTGCCAGTACCATGCCATTTTTGTTACTATTGCTCTGTAGTGTAGTTTAAGGTCTGGTATTGTGATACCTCCTGCTTCACTCTTCTTGCTCAGGATTGTTTTGGCTAGGAGATCTCTTATTCTGCCAGATGAAGTTCATTATTGTTTTCTCTATTTCTATTAGCAATGTCATTGGAATTGTAATTGGAATTGTATTGAATTTGTATAGTGCCTTTGGTAGAATGGCCATTTTGACAATATTAATTCTGCCTCTCCAAGAAGATGGGAGATCTTTCCATCTTGTAAGTTTTTTTTTTTCCAATTTCTTTCTTTAGTGTTCTATAGTTTTCATTGTAGAGGTCTTTCACCTCTTTTGTTACATTGATTCCCAAGTATTTTATATATATATTTTTGAGGCTATTGTGAATGGAGTGGTTTTCCTAATTTTTCTTTCAGAGGATTCATCACTTATGAATAAGAATGCATTAGATTTATGAGTGTTGATTTTATATTCTGCTACTTTGCTGAATTCATTTATTAGTTCTAAAAGTTTTCTACTGGAGATTTTTGGATCCTCTAAATATAGAATCATGTCATTCGCAAATAGTGACAGCTTGAGTTCTCCTTTTCCTGTTCGTATCTCTTTAATTTCTTTGGTCTGTCTAAATGCTCTGGCTAGTGTTTCACGGATGATGTTGCATAGATGTAGTGAAAGAGGGCACCCCTTCCTTCTTCCAGTTTTTAGAGGGAATGCTTTCAGTTTTTCTCCATTTAGAATGATGTTGGCTGTGGGCTTAGCATAGATAGCCTTTACCTGATTACCCTGTAGTGAACATTTTCTACTAGATTGATTATGTTTCATTTTGTTAGCTGAAAAGAGATTTCTAATTTTATGATCTTTTGAGTAAAGTGATATTTAACATATGCTTTCAATTACTAGTAAACAAATCTGAGGGGATCACTAAAGATTAGGATTTTATTCTTTATCACTTCTATTTATTCTTTTTTCAGTGTTACATTTCTTTTTTAGAAAAGGTCTTTTTTTTAATTGAGGTGATTCTTTTTTTAAGTGTTCTACTAGTGAGCCACACCCACTAAGGTCTTGATTCTTTTTTTTTTTTAAATATTTTTGGATGTTGCTAGATCTTTATTTTACTCATTTGTTTATATGTGGTGCTGAGAATCGAACTCAGTGCCTCACACATTCTAGGCAAGTGCTCTCCCACTGAGCCACAACCCCAGCCCAGGTCTTGATTCTTTAAAGACTTACTGCATCTGTTTTCCCAAACTTGTGTTAACTTTTTACTGTTGTATGTTTTGAAATATCTTTGTTTTAAAAGCTAATCAATATTTCCTTCATCCCTTTAGAAATTTAGAAAGCTTTTATGTCCAGAAACAGTAAAATATTTTTCTACATTTTTATTGTTTGATTTACTTAAGTGTTAATACTGGGATCCACAAAGACCTTTTCAGCACTTTTATTGAATCTTTCTCCTTTTCCTCTTTTTTTTCTTGTGTGTGTGTGAAATAATCTTTCTTTCAACTTCCTTTTGGTAGCAATTTAAATCTTTGTGCTTCCTCACAACTGATATTGCATTTAAAATTTTATCCGTTTGGAAAAAAAAGTATATATATTTTTTTCTTAAATGAGTTTTAAGCATTGGCACATGTCAAGGTGGTGGTGGTGGTGATGGTGGATGTAACTTGACATACTTCTTGAAATTGTTTTAGACAGGAGGCCAGGTATATTTCATATGGTAAAATAAAACCTAATAAGAATATGATCTGTGTGAGAAATTATGCATTAATAGTAAGCACTGTTAATGAAGGAAGTGTGTGTGTTGTGTGTTCCACTAATCCTTATAACAGGCCTTTGGGTGACTTCTTTCTTTTAGGATTAAGGAACTGATACCCCAAAATGTAAAGTAACTTGTGTAACTGGACATATCTAAGTGTTAAGGTCATGATTTAGTGTCAGATCTCGCCCAAATTCATCTTTCAAGGAAGTCTTGCCAAAAGAACAAGTATGCTTGTTGCCAGAAGTAGTGTAATAACTGTGGGCCTTAGGGATCGGATGTCAGGAATACCAGGTTGGGTCCATCTGGGGAAAAGTGAGTTCAGGAGCAATGGCTTCAACTGTAACCCAAGTATAGCCACAGATCAATGACCTGGTGGAACATGGAGCTTTTTGTTATTTGGCATTAACATTGAAGATCCCAGAATCTGAAAATAGAAGTAACCTTGTCCTTTAAATCATTTTGGAAGCAGTTAAGAAATATTTTTAACTTTCTCAGATTTTAGGACTGCTGTTGATTTAATCATTCTCCTCCATTTTAAACCAACTTAGACTTCAGTTCTGCCCCATGAGCTTGACAGAGCACCATTGCTTCCCTCCCTCACATGTCTCCTGATGACCTTAGCAGGAAAATTGCCAAGGAGCTGCCAAGTCACAGGTGGTGGCTGTTGCAGGTAGCCCACTGTTTCTTTACTGTAAGTTACATGAAGGGGAGAAATAAGTCTCACCACCTAGCTGCCTTTGCTATCATCTCAATTTTAAGTTACTCAGTTAAGAGACTCAAACTTGTTCCTATGGTATCAAGCTTTAGTACTCAAAGAGGGAAAAGAAATTATGAATATTTTGATATCATTGGAACTTAGTGCTTATATATTTTTGGTTACTTGGAATACTCTAACAGAGAATAGCATAATCTGCTATTCATACTTCATAAATATCACTTATATGTATATATGTGGGGATCCATATGTTAAAGTTCATAAAAAACATTTTTAATCTTAATTTTTTATGTTTTTGATAACCACTAAATAATTTGTTCAGTTTTCTTCTTTAACTCAAGACAAACGTTTTCCATAAGGATAATAAAATACTCCCCCTCCCCAATCATTCTTGTTGATACATTGATATATCTTTGGAAATAATCATTCTATACTTCATTGGCTTTTTTTGTTTTATAACCCTACCCTGGAACATTTAAAAGTAAATTATATCTTTTAGTTTATAAGTAGGTAGTTCTCATATCATTACCTGGAAGATTGTGCATCAGTATTTGTGCTAATTAGTAGTCTTAAGATTTATAAATAGATTATTCATGTTATTCCTACTTTTTCAATCATATTTCATTTCTTCCTTTCATGTACAGATGATTATTACTGATTGAAACATAATAAATGATTCCATATGTTAAATCACCAGGTAAATATTGCTTTTTCTTTATGTAAAACTCCACTTAAAAAATTTCTTTTCTACTTTATCCATTCCATTTATTACTTCATCAGTGAATTAATACATTATTATTCCCAGTACTAGTTTAGCTTGCTAACCTTGAAATTTATTCCTATGTTTATTGTCAGAGACTTATTGGCAAATTAAACTTGACAATAATAGGGAAAGAAAGCATGGTGACCTAGGACACACCATTCTACTGAAGGAATTCACTGTTCTTTGAATGTGTACTTTTTTGCTTATTTGTTTTAAATGAACCAATATACAATTCATATAGTCTCTTGAGTTATTCATTAGTACTCTACATGCAGTTCTCTTAAATTATTATTGGTAGACATAGACAAAGATTTTGAGTGATTTTTTTTCCTTGTGCTGTTGCCATCTGAAGTAGATTGGTATGACTTTCAAAATACTATGTGAGTTTAACACTGATAAAACCAGTTCTTCACTTGGGGGACTGATTTGGGGTAGATTTGAAGCTGTTTAAACCCTTCATGCTTCTCCTATTAGAAAGGAAATGGGATATCCATGCTAACATGATCTCAATTTCTTAAAACTCCAAGCTACATAAGATTTGCAGAGGTAGAGAATCAATTCTTAAATTTTGGTTGGGCTTTTATAAAGTACTTTCTGTGACATTTATATTTCTGTTTATTAACCATCTGGTGGTATTGATGCTTTTATAGACACAAAGCATACCTGAGACCAAATAGTGATTTGCAAATACTCATAAGGTGTAGAACACACAGAAACTTCTGCACCATATTTACTGTAAGACTGCTCATTCTTCATGTTGGGCAGTTCAAGTCTGACCTGTGAGGAACAGGTGGCCAGCCAAGAAGCACCCACCCAGCTCGGAGCCATGCATGCTAGCTGTTCCTCTCTTCTTCCTGCTCTTGATTACTCCTTTCCTTTCCTACTTCCTCTTCTAATTCCCTTCTTCCTTTCTGTTCTGGTTTCTTTGCTCTCGTTCATGAATGTCGGTTTTCTTTGTAGCCAGTTATCTGTCATACCAAGTTATACTAATTTTTTTTAGCTTCAACTTTTCCTTGTTCTTTTGTCTTCCATCTCTTACCTACTTATATCAGAAAAATTTCTTTTGTACAGCTTGAAGAAAATTGTTCAAGTTTTAAGAGAAACATTAAGTGCCTGGAAGTCAAGAAATATTTACGTAGAATGTTAAAGTACAATTGTTATCTTTTCACAATTTCCCTAAAGTCTACTTTCTTATTTTACAATTAATGGCATCCTGGCCAAGATTATGCCATGGATATTTGTATAGAAGAGAATAGTCTCTATTATTAACTCTTACAATATTGCTGCAGAATGGTTATCCCTCTTTTAAAGATGAAATAGAAATACAAACAGGTTAAATAACAATGCTTAAGATCAGCTTGGAAAGTACAGGAGGTAGAAATGGAATCTAGTTCTTTCTGACTCCAAAAACCTCTCACAGTATAGTATGTGACTTGCTTTTAAAATAGGTAATTTCACTTTCCTTACTCGTATGCATGTGTAAAAGCTTGAGAAGCAGCAGAGCAGCGCAGAAGGCTTCTAAATGTAGCAGATGTCCACACTAGATATCTCTTCTCACTGCAAGAAAGGCAAGGCTCTGTTGACACTTACCAAATGGAGAAATCCATCTTAATTTTGGTGTATTCTTCTCATTTCAGTCTGTATTTTTTCAGTTTTCTAATTCTGCCTGGGTTTCTTTATAAAAACAAACAAAAAACATACTTAGGAAGCATTGTCTTCAGGTAGATCCAGGCTATGCTCTGGAGTGCTTCTGAGGCAGGTTAGACCTTCATTTGTAATCCCACACTTTTTAATTTTCGTTAGATTCAAATAGTCTTTTGCATTGGTTATATCACTCTAGAGTGGCATAAATCATCATATCACATTTGTATAAAAATAGACTTTTTGTTATTTGGAGATGAATTTTTCTGTTTATAGTTTAACATTTAACCTTCACCTTGCTCTGCTTTTCAGGACCTTTACTAGAATTGTGTGGTGCATGAATTGACATTCAAAACAAATTTTATTTTCAGTCCAGTTAAAAAAAAAAAACCTTGTTGTTTTTTAAAGACTTGCTATGGAAGAAACAAAAAATATAAATTAAAAATGAAATTATTGTTTTTTTATGCACATTCTAGCCCCATATTTATAAGATATAATTTAAGGTTATTATAAATTGAAATGCCTCTGAAATATTTTTATTGTAATATCTTTTTCATACCCGATGTTTGTTTTCATGCTCCTCCCTCAAATGCTTTGAACTATGTGATATGCATTTTATGGATGAAAAAGTTAATGGGAACTGAGGCTGGATGCAGATCCTAGAGTGAAAAACCAAGTGTTTTGACCTTCCCAGATTAGTTCTAAAACTTGATTAGCTTAATTGTAATATATGAAACTTTAAACAAATACATTTGTAATTATGTGTTAACCCATACCAGACTCTAGTAGAAATAATGAGTAGCAGGTGCAAGTAATTTAAGAAAAAATTATGAGTATTATCTAATATTGAGAAAATTGTATGAATTTAATTTAGTTGTTTTTGAAAACTGAAAAAAGAGAGTTTAATATGATTATAGTGGCAGAACACCTGTATTGAGCTTGTGGAATTATGTGAGAGTCTAGTTCAAGAGCCACTGAATTATTGTGAAAAATTCTTAATCAGTATATAAAGGTAGCAATAATATTTTCCTAAGCTGTACTGGTATGTTAGTAAAGAGTTTATGAGGAAAACAGTCCAGTTTAAATAAACTACTGAATATCTCATCAGTGTGGGGTAAATTGATGACATATGATTATGTACAGTTATGTAAACTATGTAAAAACTTATAAAAAGTTGAATGCAACAAATTTACCAGGTTGGCGTTTTTCCCCTTAACCTTTTGTACTTCTCTTTCATGTAATGATATGCTGTGGATTTCAACTTTAATGCCTCTGTCCATGGCATTCAACCCAGCACTTGTTCCAGTTAAGTCCTGATGAGCCTTGAATCCAAGTGGCCACTATAATAATTGATTCGTTTTTCATATGGAAAATAAAAATTAATCTTTACTTGCCTCATTCCATAAACAGAAACAAATTCTGTATACAAGACACACTTAACTATGAAATGCAATACTTTATTTATTTTTTAAATTTTTAAAATTTTATTTGTTCTAACTAATTGTACATGACAGTAGACGTCATTTATCCATGTTGATAGGTCACACATAAATGGAGTGTAATCTCCTATTTTTCTGATTATATGTATTACAGGATCACATTGGTCATGCAGTCATACATGTACATGAGGTAATAATGTCTGATTCACTCTATTATTGTTCCTTCCTCCATACCCCTTCCCCTCTCTTAACTTGCCTCTACCTAGTTTAAAGTAACTCTATTCTTCCCCATCCCCCTACCTTAATGTGAATTAACTCTGCATATTAGAGAAAACATTCCATCTTTGGGTTATTTGGAGTTTGGCTTATTTCACTTAGCATGATATTCTCTAACTCCATCCATTTACCAGCAAATGCCAGAATTTCATTCTTCTTTAAAGCTGAGTAATATTCTACTGTCTTTATCCATTGATCTGTTGAAGGGCACTTAGATTGATTTCATAGTTGAGCTGTTGTGAATTGAGCTGCTATAAGCATTAATGTGACTACATCACTGTTGTATGTTGATTTTTAAGTCCTTTGTGTATAAACTGAGGAGTGGGATAACTGGGTCAAATGGTGGTTCCATTTGAAGTTTTCTGAGGAATCTCCATACTGCTTTCCATAATGGTTGCCCCAGTTTGCACTCCCACCAGCAATGTACCTTTTTCCTCACATCCTTGCCAACATTTATTGTTGTTTGTATTCTTGACAATTGACATTCTGATTGGAGTGAGATGAAATCATAGAGTAGTTTTGATTTGCATTTCTCTAATTGCTAGAGCTGTTGAAGATTTTTTTTATATATTTGTTGATCTATTGTATATCTTTTTCTGGGAAGTGTCTCTTCAGTTCCTTAGCCCATTTATTGGTGGGTTATTTGTTTTTTGGTGTTAAGTTTTTTAAGTTCTTTATATATCCTGGAGATTAATGGAAAGATAATACTTTAAGATATTTAGAAATTAATGTTTGTTATTTTTATAATAAGGTAGCAGTTTCTTTAATAAGACATAAAAAGAGCAAACCATGCAGAAAAAAGTTAAGCAACATTAAAATTAAAAAATTGTGTTCATCTAAGGACACTAAAACACAGAGTAAAAAAGGCCAAAACTGGGTTGGTATAAAGAATATATTGAAGATCCTGTGAATCAATAAGAAAAGTAAAGAATAAAAATAGGGATTTCAAAAAAGAGTAAATTCATATTGTCAATAAAGATATGAAAACTTTATGGGCTTTATTAATAATTAAAGAAATTAAAAGTAAAACTATAGTGATATACTATTTTGTATGTACCATGTTGGTAAAAATATAAAAGTCTGAAAATAGCAAATGTTGGTGTAGATGGAAAGCAATAAGAACTCTCATACTCTGCTTATGGGGTGTCGATTGGGACAATTGAATTGTAAATAGAAGTTGAACAAGAAAGTAATCTTTTTCTCTGCAGCTCCAACCCAAGGTGTCTATCTTATAGAAATTTTTACTCATACATCTCAGGAAATAATAGGTATGAGTTTTCTTTTTAAAAAACATATACAATAGCTTTGTACATAAGAGCAAAACATAAATCTGGAAACAATCCAACAGAGAATAGAATGGATAAGTTGACAAATATTTGTATATGGTATATAGTAGAATTAGCATAATTATGAAAATGAATGAACCCAGCTGTGTGCATGAACCTGTATGAATTCTTAATGAACCTGTATGAACTTAATGTTCAGTAAAAAAAGCAGGTTCCCAAAAATACAGCACAATTCCAGTGATACAAACTGTGCTCCGAGGCAAACTCAAGTAATGTATTTTAATGGAACCATATGTATGTGATCAAACTATAAAGAAGGAAATGACTGTGTTGAGTACATTTAGAGAGAGGGAAGGGGTTGGATTCATAAAGGACCAGAGGGCTTGGATGCTACATAAATGAATGTTAAAATGCAAGTATTTAAAATTGTTGTTATGATAACTATGTTATAGATATAAAAATGGGTTAGTATTATAAGGAAAATTATAAATTATAAATATTTTTAAAATTTATTTAATTTTGATTCATTGAACACAAACGGAGTACAGCTATTGTTTCTCTGGTTGTACACAAAGTAGAGTCACACCATCTGTGCATTCATACATGTACACAGGGCAATGATGTCTGTCTCATTCTGTTACTATTCTTACCCCACCCCGACCCCACCCCTCCCTTCCCTCTATGCTATCTATCCTTCCTCCATTCTTGCTACCCTTCTACCCTGCATTATGCATCATCATTCACTTATCAGAGAGATCATTCAGCCTTTGGATTTTGGGGATTGGCTAATCTCACTTAGCATGACAGTCTCCAACATCATCCATTTACCTGCAAATGCCATAATTTTATTCTTCTTTATGGCTGAGTAATATTCCCTTGAGTATATATACCACAATTTCTTTATCCATTCATCTATTGAAGGACATCTAAGTTAGTTCCACAATCTAGCTATTGTGAATTGATGAACAACTATATGATGAACAGCAGCTATGAACATTGATGTGGCTGCATCACTGTAGTAATCTGATTTTAAGTCCTTTGGGTATAGACAAAGGAGTGGGATAGTTGGGTCAAATGGTGGATCCATTCCAAGTTTTCTAAGGAATCTCCACACTGCTTTCCAGAGTGGCTGTACCAACTTGCAATCCCACCAGCAATGTATGAGTGTACCCTTTTCCCCACATCCTTGCCAACACCTGTTGTTGTCTGTATTCTTAATAAAAGACATTCTCATTGGGGTAAGATGAAATGTTAAGGTGGTTTTGATTTTCATTTCTCTTATAACTAGGGATATTGAACCTTTTTTCATAAATCTGTTGATTGCTTGTAGATCTTCCTCTGTAAAATGTCTGTTCATTTCCTTGGCCCATTTATTGATTGGGTTATTAGTATTCTTGGTGTAAAGATTTTTGAACACTTTGTAGATTCTGGAGATTAGTGCTCTATCTGAAGTGTGTGTGGCAAAGATTTTCTCCCACTCTGAAGGCTCTCTCTTCACATTGCTGATTGTTTCCTTTGCTGAGAAAAAGCATTTTAGTTTGACTCTATCCCAATCATTGATTTCTTGCGCTTTAGGAGTCACGTTAAGAAAATCTGGTCCTAGGGCAACATGATGAAGATTTGGACCTATTTTCTCTTCAATTAGGTGTAGGGTCTCTGGTCTAATTCCTAGATCCTTGATCCATTTTGAGTTGAGTTTTGAATTATAAATATTTAAAATATACATATATAAATAATTCATAATACCAAAAAAATATGGTAAAGGATTTTCTCCCCTCATCATTCCTTTTTTTTTTTTTTTTTTTGGAACCAGGGATTGAACCCAGGGACACTCGGCCACTGAGCCACACACATCCCCAGCCCTATTTTGTTGTATTTTATTTAGAGACAGGGTCTCACTGAGTTGCTTAGGGCCTCGCTAAGTTGCTGAGGCTGGCTTGGAACTCGAGATCCTCCTGACTCAGCCTCCCAAGTCGCTTGGATTACAGGTGTGCGCCACCACGCCCGGCTTCCCCTCATCATTCTGTAAGACACCTTTATAATTTAAAACTAATTTTTTTCATAATATGCTCCTTGTTTTTAGGTGGGTGCTTATAAGTTTGAATTTTTGCACAGTTCATGCCTACTATCTCCATTTTACTAGCTATCCCTAATATCTAGAGATCTTCCTTTGGCCATTTGTATTAATTTCTTAGCCTGCCATGACTTTCTATTTGTAATCATGTGGTCGAATGGTTCACATGCCCACTAACTTTTTCAGTCATTACTATACTCAGATTTCTTGATGTGTTTAGCTCCCATGAGCTCAGCTACAGTACTCTGAATCTACCTTTTCTGGATTTTTTTCCCTACAATATTTCTGGGAATTCTCAAGATGTTTCCACGTGTGTTCACATATAGTCAGGTTGCCTCTGTGAGCCAACACTCCGGCCTTCTCCAGGCTGCCTTTGCTCACTTGACTCCAGGCTACTAGACTCATAAGTACCCACCATCTTCCGTGCCCTTCCCACTCCCAGCAAAGCCATGCTCCTTCAGCTGGGAGGTGATGCTACTTTATATTGTTACATAGTTTTATATCATAGGGATTAGCTATGCTATGTTTTTTTTGCTGCTGCTGTTGATAATGATGATCTATCTCTGACTGCAGGTATATCTGCTTCTTCTAAATTCTGGGGCCTGTGTCTTGTGCAGTGCCAATTAATCTTCTTTTATGCTTGGCCCCTGATGGTATACAGTCTGTTGCAAAGTAAGAAAGGGAATAGCTGCCTTCCTGCTGGTACTTTTATTTTGAGAAACTTCAGTATATTTGCTTAGGCCCTAAAGTATTGCAGGTTTTATGGAATATTGTTTTCTAGTCACACATGCCACTAAGATAGATAGATCAGAAAGGGTTACATATATTTCTCGAGTTGTAACTACAAGAATTGGTTTTCTCTGAAGCTCTGGTCCTGTTGCCAAGTCTGACTTGCCAGGTCTGGCTCTTTCCTTAAGAATGAATTCTCTCTTACAGGTCCTGGTTCCCCCTTCAAAATTTACTTTTAGTATTTTTACAACTCATTTATAGCTTCAGTCCCTGAGACAAAAATCAGTCATTAAATGAGGCTCAACCTTTCCTCCCCTCCCTTTTTCCTTCACACACACAACACCCAGCCCTAGATTCTTAGATATTCAGTCATGCTTGCACAGATAAGAACTCTTATTGTAGATTAGGTTTGAATTATTTCTTAGAGGATTCCTGAGTCCCAAGATAAATCTTTGGTGCACTAGATAGCTGGAGGGAATTGGTAGTTTTAAAAGATGTATGGCCATAAGTATCAGCATCTAAACTTTAAACCCTGCCTGTATTCCCCTAAATAACAGTGGCACAAATAGCAGTGGAAACAGCAGCAACTACAAATATATTTCATGTTTTATATTGTTTAATCTCATTAAAATGAAACATGAGGTAGATTTTATCATCCCCATTTCATAGGTCACAAAACTGAGACTCAGCTTATATAACTAACTCAAATCTGGATAGATGGTAAAAGTGGACCTATGCTAGAAGATACATGATTATAAACTGTGCTTTTAACCTCTAAATGAGATGTAATTTTAAAAGTGCATTAAAACAATTTTATTAGCATAATGCTTTACTTATTTTTAAACTGATTTTAACTGATAGACGAAAACATGAAAATCACATACACATGGGATACCACATGATGTTTTGATAATTGCTTATATTATGTAATATTTAAATCAGGGTAAACCTGTCTTCTCACTTGTCGTTTCTTCATAGTGAAAACATGCAAAATCCATCCTTCTTGCTTTTTGAAATATACTGTACTGCATTGTTCTCTGCACCCTAATGTACAGTGACACATCAGAACTTACTTGTAATTGTAACTTAATACCCATTAATCAGCCTTTTCCTAGCCCTTTATCTCCCCCTTTCTTAACACAAATTAATTTCAACACATTCTTTAAAATGTGTTTTTAGATTTTCTTACTAGTTTCTTACATTGAATATATCATCAAAATTATGAATTTTTCTATAACTATTTTAATTATTCAAAAATGAAAAATTAATGGGACAACGTATTTTTGTGTAAAATATTCAAGATTGGTGTGTTCATTTAATTGGATGGTTCTTTGTATTTGAGAATGCAACCTGTAAAAATTGAGTATCTCATCTACTAAACCAGGAGCAGAGGCCACAATATTTTCTTGACCAGAAAAATCTCTTTAGTCAGCATTTATTGCATTGTTATTAAGGTTTGTTAAGCTTCCATTAATTATTGCAATTAAATATAGTATTTAATAACATTTCTCCTGGATATATAGTTTTGAGTAATAAGCAGCTTCATTTTTTGAATTTGGGTTGTCTTATGGAATGATTCAGGATAGAATGAGAGTGATCGAAATTTTTTGAGAAGAAACATGTACATGGCTTTTCATTGTCACACTGTAAATGAAAAAAAATACTCATCTAAATGTTCATTCTTAGTAAAATACATAACTAAGTACATAAGTAACTTATTATACAAATAAATCATGTTCAGTAGTTAAATGAATGAATCGGAGCAATTTTTATCAACATGGGTAAATCATTAGCAAAATAATTTACTGAAGTATTATGGTTTGGATAGGAGGTGTCTACCAAGAGCTCCTGTGTTAATGCGGGAATGTTACAGGGATTAAAATGATTAGATTATGAGAGCTGGAACCTAATAAAATTTGAATGGAGTAAACTGGTAGGCATATGGCGCATGGGTGGAGGAGGTGGATCATTGGGCATTTGCCCTGGAAGAATTCATCGTCCCTGTAGCTGACTCCCAAACTTTCTGTATCCAAACCCCATCATGAGATTAGCAGCTTCCTTCCATTGTACCCTTCAGCCATGGTGCTCTTCCTCAACTGGGGCCCAGGATAATGGAATTGACCCACCATGGACTAAACCTCTGAAACTGTGAACCAAAATAAATAAATAAACCAAAATAAACCTCCTCTAAGTTGTTCTTGTCAGGTATTTTTGTCACAGTGGTGAAAAACTAACACATGAAGGACAAATGGATTTATAATATCATTTATAGAAAATGTTTAAACATTCCACAAAAATAGTATATGTAGTTTATGGACACATGTGTACATATATATGCATATCTGTCAATCAAATAATATCAAACATGCTTGAAAGAGTGAATAGGAATATCAAGATCATGATTACCCTTAAAAGGAGGGGAAGCAAATATGAAATTGGGATTGAGTTCAAGGAGTCTTCATTTGCATCTGTAACATTTGTTTTATTAACTATGATTATATCTAATGGGTGTATTTTCTTTTTCTTTGTGATATTACTGAAATATCTCATAACCAAAAACACAGCAAGTAATTTTTTAACTATGGGATGGTGTGGAAAATCAGTATACTCCTCAAAAAGTAATGTGCCAACTAGGCTCAGTGCTGTGATTTTAGAACTTGGGAGGCTGTGGCAAGAGGATACCAAGACCCTGTCTCAAAAAATAATTTAAAAAAAGATCTAGGGGTGTAGCTCAGTGGTCGAACATCTCCGGGTTCAATCTCCAGTGGTCCCCTCCCTACACATGTAGTGTATCAATATGACAATATTAAAAAATAACTATTTTTCTTATTTTGTCAAAAATATAAGAGAAGCTGATAGAAGGAGAGAGGAATGTGGACCACATGCTTCCCTTTCCCTTTCCATTATATTCCATTTTATGACTACGTACTTTACAAATGGTTTCTTAAATGTATTTCCTCAATTCTAAGAAATCAACTTTAATATAAGCTTTTTTTGGACACATTCTACTATATTAAATAGCATATGTGCATTATGAGCATACAAATAGGCATTTTAAGATTCCAGTATTTGAAATTTATCTCAGAATATGCATTTAAGAAAGAATAAATGAAAATACTTTCCCCAACGTGTTGAAACAATTGCTGCCTACCCAATAAAACTTGAGTTTGTGATTAACTTTGATACTATAATCGAACCAGTCTCATTTTATTAAGTTTTATTACCTTAGGATGGCTTTTTTTTTTATTTACTTATTGATTCATTGAACACAAATGGAGTACAGCTATTGTTTCACTGGTTGTACACAAAGTAGAGTCACACCATCTGTGCGTTCATGCATGTACACAGGGCAATGGTATCTGTCACAATTTCTGTTATTATTTTTACCCCCCCACCCGACCCCACCCTTCCCTTCCCTCCATGCTATCTATTCTTCCTCCCTTTTTGCCACCCTTCCCCCCTGCATTATGCATCATCATTCATTTATCAGTGAGACCATTCGGCCTTTGGGTTTTGGGGATTGACTGATCTCACTTAGCATAACAGTCTCCAACATCATCCATTTACCTACAAATGCCATAATTTTATTCTTCTTTATGGCTGAGTAATATTCCATTGTGCATATATATACCACAGTTTCTTTATCCATTCATCTACTGAAGGGCATCTAGGTTGATTCCATAATCTAGCTATTGTGAATTGAGCAGCTATGAACATTGATGTGGCTGCATCACTGTAGCAATCTGATTTTAAGTCCTTTGGGTATAGGCCAAGGAGTGGGATAGCAGGGTCAAATGGTGGATCCATTCCAAGTTTTCTAAGGAATCTTTTGGATGGCTTTTAAGAATTATTTCTCTGTTTTCATTTAGTGTACTATGGTCATGTGTTACTTAATGATGGGTTGCATTCTGAGAAATTCATTACTAGGTGATTTTGTCATTTTGTGAATACCTTAGATTGTGCTTACAACAAGCTAAAGCAGCTTGACATCATTAGGCAATATAATCTCATGGATCACCATAATCTATGCAGTTCATCACTGACTGAAACATTGTTATATGGTGTATGGCTATATTTGACTAAAAGCCATTTTTACTGTTATTTTACATAATATGTATGTAGTTATGTGTAAGATTTTTCTTATGTAACCTGTGTGTTCTTGAATATGCCCAAATGGTCCAGCTCTGATACAAGAATGGACTCTTATTCCAAGCTGAATATTCTTTCACATATTGGTATTTATTTTATGATGTATATTTGTATATTTAATGAGGTAAGAGTTTCTTCTTCTGAAGCTTATGGTAAGTTGAAGTTGGCTCCATGAAGTTGAGGAAATATGACATTTAAGATATGTTTATGAAGTATGTGACAGGTTCAGACATCAGTTTTCAAGATACTCTTATTCTCTACTCTGATGATACATCTGAGGGAGGCTTTATGTTTGTTAAGAGGGTATAAGGGTTGGCTGTGAAGGTGGAGAGCCTGGACTCTGAGCCTACTTTCACTACCACCAAGGAACTATGAGCTGTAGTGCATAAGATACTTTCCCTCCACCTCAGTTTTTCTCCTTTGTAAAGAAAGATCTTTCCTTTAGTCCCTCTTCTGTTATGAGGAATGGTGAACAGGAGTTGGGAATCTAGTCAGAGGCTGGACACAGCAGAAAAGATTGAAATCTAATGAGGAGATGACCTTAAGACACAATGGAATACTACTTAGACACAAAGAAGTATAATATGGCATTTGCAGATAAATGGATGGAATTGGAGATTATCATGCTAAGTGAAATAAGCCAATTCCAAAAAACCAAAGGCCAAATGTTTTCCCTGATAAGTGGAAAACGATATATAATTGACTTGGGAGAGTGGGGTTGAGAGAAGAATGGAGGAACTTTAGATTACAGAGAGGGAAATGAGAGGGGGAGGATGTATGAAAAATGGTGGAATGAGACTGACATCATTACCCTATGTACATGTATGATTAACGTGAATGGTATGAATGTATATCATGCACAACCATAGAAATGAAAATTTGTACCCCATTTGTGTACAATGAATCAAAATGAAGTCTGTAAAAGTTAAAAAATAAATAAATAAAAAAGAGCCAGAGGGTTGGAAGACAAGGGACACTTTAAAAATTTCAAAAGAGCATAAGCCAAACAAGTTTAGAGGACAAAGAGGAGTGACAGATACTTTCATGTTGTGTGACCCAGCCAAATTGGCTGAATGCCAGTATGGTTTATCAAGATAGAAAATAAAGGAGGGGCCCACTGCAGGGTAAAGATGAGTCCTTTACATCTCCATGTGTAAATGCAGTCTTCTCAGTCCCCCTAAATTAGACTCATTATTCACCTGACTGCTGTCATTTTCTACTTGTCTTCTCTGTGTCATTCCTGAAAGCTGTTTCCATATATTCCAGTGGATGGTTGTTCATTCTTGTGTTTGGAGAGACTGCCATGCTCAGTCAGCCACTGTACTCAAACAAGTTCTCCCTAAAATCTCCATCATCTTGCTCCTATTTTGGTACCCTTTCCATTTCTTTTGGCATTTTTGGTGTCCTTTGCTCTCAGAATCACCCCTGTTTATTGGGGAAAAATCCATTACTATTTAAACAAAGGGAGTTGAGTAAGAAGCATCTGCTCCTGTAGCTTGGTACATACGAAGATTTCGTTATTCCCTCTTTGTCCAACTCTTTAAACACCAGGGAATTGGAAGGATCTTGCTTAACAACCAGGATTTCAGTCACCTTTTAATCCAGAGCAGTGATGTATCTTAGATCTTATGCTCTTGACACTTAAGTGTTCAGTAATACCTAAGAAAAGACTTGTTTCAGGGTTACTTTTGGTGTCCATCTAGATCAAAATAGCTTGAGATACTAGCTCCCATTCGAAAGTGTTGGCTCCTCATGCATTGGGGCAGAGTATATGGGTTAATTGTTCATATTCTGGATATATGCATTTTGTCTTTTAGGAATGGCATTTAGATGTAAGTAATGGAAATTGGAAATAATAGTAGAATAAAATAGAATATTTCTTGAAAGTCCAGAGGTAAGCCACCATGAATTGTGTGTTTTTTTAGGTAAGCCACCAGGTATTGTGTGGCTTTTTCAGGGACCTTAGGGACCTAATGTCTTTCCATTTTTCAGCCCTCACCAGCCTGGCATGTGGCTTCTGTCTTCAGAGATACAGAGTGTCTACTATTGTTTTGGCTTCCACGTCTAATTTCTAAGCAGCAGGATAAGACATGGATGTGAGGGGTAGAACTTATGTACAAGACTCCTAGTCAAGTACTTTCTTGTAAGCAATAATTCAAGATATCCCATCTCTGTTTACATTTCATTGGTCGAATTTTAATCAAAGAGACATATCAATTTTTTAGCTGGGTGAGTTGCTTCTGTGAAAAACAAAGATTCTGTAGTCAGGGAAGAAGAGAAGAATGGATAATGACTAATAACTTGCTTGTTCTGCCTCAGTTATTCTACTTAAGTTGTTGTCTAAGTTCTACTTAGACCAAAACAATGGACTTTTCTCTTAATTCATATACTTAAATGTGCAGATTCCCCATTCTGAAATGTCCCTGATGGAACATGAAAGTTCATTAGCCATTTAAAATAATTTTTAAAAGTCTCTGCTATTTTGCTCTTCTTAATACATTAGCTTAAAATGCATACTTCCATAAAGAGAATTGAATATCTTAGATAATTGAGGATCTGAGAGATCTACTATAGACATCTCTATGTCTGAATGCACAGATAGGCCTCGAACCTTAGGTATGTTAGAGGGAAGGTGCATAATTAAGACAATGAAAATGTAAGATAGTAATTTGTCTTAAGTTCACAGGTGAATAGATTGTGAATTATTATTTTAGTAAGTTAGTGTTACTAATTCAAGAGAAATTGATTTTTCATATAATTAAATGATTCATTTCTAGTACTCAGCATAAGTACTAAATCTTGACTTTATATGCTTTGATATGATTGTACTTACGCTGCTTCTAATTAATATTGATTTGGAATTAATATTGGCTTAGGGACAGTTATTTTTGGTGCTCTTCCAGCTGTGTAAATACCCCTATTGCATAAACAGACTAAATTTAATCACAGAATTTACTGTGCTAGCAGTATTTACAACTTCATTGTGGACCCAATGTTTTAAACATCTGTCTTTCATTTACTATATCTTAAATATAGACTTTTATAACACAGGCAGAGTTATAAGTATTTATACAAAGATGCTATAATGAAATCGTTCTTGGAGGAAGGAATAAAAGTTCTGAGAAAAGAGTTTCTTAACAATTAACACACTTACTCAGCAACCCTGTCTCCCATATAAAGAAATAGGTGTCTATCAAAAATAAGAAAAAAAGTATGTTTTGAGAGAGCTCCCAAGAGGCAAAATTTTAAAATAACATTGAAGATGTTGAATGGAATATTTTAAAAGGAGAGATTTATGTGGTTTTTAAAATGTCTTTGTCATGTGTGTTAAACAAATTATGCAACATTTTCATTAAATCGCTATTGCATCAAATTAAAAAAGTGTGGGCTTCAAAGAGAGTTAGAAGGATGTACAAAGTAGAGAAACAGATCTTGTAAATATGATTTTCAAAAGTAACTTTTTTTCCCACCGAACAACGGGTGTGTATCTGTCTAATTTGATTATGTAAAAGTAGAATCTTATTTTTATAGTTAATTTTTTAGTTTGAGCCCTGCAAGGCTAGTTCCTTGTGTGTTTCCTCCAGCTGATTTTATTTTGGATAAAATTATTTTTATCTGATTTTCCTTTGAGAAAACATGGACGTTTGCTTCTTTGGCTGACTTACAGGTATGGGTGAGTACTGAAGGACCCACATGAATAGGCTTCACACAAGAGAGCCCACCCCATGCAGAGATGCCTCCCAGGCTAGTTTTTGTGTTCTGGAAAAGGCTACATTGCATGAGAAAACAGGTGCTGTAACTGCAGTGTTTCTTAGGACTTATGCAGTCTTTTTTTCTATGTATATGGTAGCAAATAGCTTTCTTAAAGATAAGAAAAGATTATAAATGTTAACTTCTAGAAAAGTACCACTGATACATGAAATAGAAAAAAGCTGCAGGGTTTAAGAGGTGCTGAATTAGAAAAAAGGAATTGAAGTCATCCGCCTACATTGAAGTACAGATGTCTGTAGCACTTACTATTTTATGTTATAACATTAACATTCTTTTATACTATTTCATTACAAATTTGGTTTATATTTTAAATAAATATATAGATTTACATGTTTATCATTTTCAGTAATTTCTCTTGAGAAAATTTCTTCAGAATTCCCTGTAGCATCTAGCAATACGCCAAACTTTCCATATGCCCAACATAAAGATGTTTAACTGGATCCAGATGACAAATTTGATTGGTAGTTTTTTTCTTGGTACGGTGTTTGAGGATTCTGAGGCTAGGTTTGTGTTGTTGGAAAAAATATGGTGATAAATTAAGCCAAGGACTCTGTTTTGTTTATTTCTGTATATCTGGTGCTCAGAATAGTGCCTGTCAAGTTGTGGTATTAAATTAACTGTTTGTTGAAAGAATGAATAAATGATTCTGTAACAACTGAGAAAGCAAGTACGTGCTAAACATTTTGGCCATCCTTTTTTGAATCAATTCTAAAGTTTTTTATTTTTTCCTAATTCTGAATTCCGTAATTAGTATAATTATTTGTTGATTCAGCAAATGTTATATCATCATTCAAAATTAGAAGCTAGACTATTTTATTGATAGAATTCACTTAAATGTAGACTCAGAATTACAAAAAGTAAGTTTAATAAAGACGGTCTTTTCCAGGATTCAACCATCATGATTTAAGAAACAAGCAAAAAATCTCACCTGTTTAACTTGATGAATTGTTCCATTTCACTGTGTTATGTCAAACTCCAGCTAATGTTAAATTAACTGAATTGAATTACTCTTCAATTTATATTGCATTTTATATAGTGTGAAAGCCCATTAACCTGGTTGTGAAATAAGGTTTGGAAATGATTAAAATCTCTCTTTTAAATAAGGAAAGATTATACTTGTACCTTTTATCTGATTTTATCTTTATAACATCAAAATTCAAAAAGATTTAATCCCTCTTTGATCTTCATCTTTTATATGTAAGATGAATCCTTAGAAATTAAGTGGTTTAATTTGTAGATTTTGACTACCAGGGATGATGTGCCACTGGAATCCTGAGTCAACACTGGTCATTTTGAAATTTCATTATTCCCAAATAAATTTTTTCCACTAAATGCTAAAGAAGACATTCTGCTAAGATTAAAATGATTCTGCTATATGCCAAGTGTCCTCCATTAGTCCCTTTGGACTCCTCAGTGTATGATGAGAAGAAGCACTAATAGCGTTGGCTCTTTGTCAAAGTGTGCTCCTTGGACCCCAGAGGTCTTGAGGAACTTTTTGGGTATTTGTGGTTTAAAAACGATTTTCATAATAATACTGAGATATTATTTGCCTTTTTCACTCTGTTGGCATTTGCTCTGAAGGTTCAAAAGCAATGATAGTTAGGCACTGGAACCTCAGCACAAAAGCCAGTGGCAACAAACTATATTATTTGACATTGTGGTGTTCCCTGTCACATAATTGAAGGGAAAAAAGAGGGAAAAAAAGGTGAAGTTATAGTTTTAAAATGTCCTTAATAAAATGGTAAAAATTGTCCATTTTATTATCATATTCCTCTTTAATATTCTGTGAGATGAAATGGAAACAGGCTTCCAGCTACATATGGGAGGACAATGGTTTTACTCAATGAATTCCTGCTAACCTAGTTCCTTTTAAATAGAACAACACTTTTAATTGAAGACATGACTAAAAGACAAACTATGGAAATTAAGACTTGGCTATGGGGTAGACATTTTCTTGAAAATGAATGAAATAAGCCTGTTACTTGAAAAAAATTAACAGACAGTACTTGTGAGTGGCATAAAATTTGAGGTTTTAAATAAAAACTCCACTTTGGGAAAAATGTGTACTTGCCACTATGACACTGAGAACATCCGATATTGCAATATTTTGGGTTATACATTTTGTGTTATTACTACATGTGATATTTGGATACTGAATAAGGGAATTTGTTACCTTTGGGAAGTTCCAAATGACTCAAAGAACTGATATTTTCCAAATGATCAATGTGTGACATAAAATTGTTCATGGATTAAAGATTGGTTTAAAATGCAAGGTAGTAGAATGGATTTTAATGTAATAGGGTACAAATAGTTGAAATGGTTCAGATCCTGCATCCTAACTAAACTTCAAGAAACTAGTCATGGTTAAAATTTGGAGTAGTATTAAGGAAGAATATCCACAATGTTTGAAAAGACTATTAAATATTTCTCCTTTTCCAACAATCCATGGGTAAGAGTTAGCATTGTCTTCATTTACATCAACTGAAACAATTTAGCATATTGAATGCAGAGACTTTGTCTCCTGTTCATATTGATACTTCTCATCATCTTATTTTTCCTTGGGGAAAATGGTTATATTTTATGACAATACTATGGTAACATGTAATAAATTTATTGGAGTTTTTTTTTTTAAATCAGTATTTTAGAAATGCCTGTTTTAATTTCTAATATGATAAATGAAACAAATATAAATATGTACCTAAAAATAAATCTAAAAAGTGTAAACAAACATGGATTTAAAAAAAGTTTACTGGATCTTTCATCCTTTTTAAGAATGTGAAAGAGCCCTAAGACCAAAAGGTTTGGTGACATAGCTCTCAACTTCAGGTTAGAGCAGAGAACTCTGTTCCTCCCTAGTTCTGGAGTGACCATTCTTACCACATTAGTATTGTCTCAGTGTAATATTATACTTTCCATTTTTACATTTTTTGATGGGTTCAATAAATGATTACCTTTTATTCTCCAGATACCCGGTTAGGTGTTAGGAGTTATTTCAAGTAAAGATTCTACCCCTCTGCTTATTTTTAAGTTCCTCTAAGTCCAGGTCTACACATTTTAATTATGTGGATTTCCCTAATTATGGCAAATATGTTGAGTATTTAGTTTACACTTTACTGTTTTCTTGCAACTTTAAAAATATGGAGGTATGCTTCGTCTTTGCTTTTGTATTTTTGCTGTTGCTGTAACAGTGATTGGCTAATGTTTAAGTCAGGGGATCAGTTTTTTCCTACTCCTGCACCCTCCTTTCTTTCTGGTATGTTAAGAGCAGGAAATTGGTAGATATTTGAACCATTTTGAATGTATGGCTTAAAGAGATGAAAACAGAAGAGTAACACTATTTGCAAAGCAATTTCCAGATCTCCCCTAACTTTTGCAAGGTTTGGAACAACAGTACAAATATGGAAATACAGACAATATGTTAAAATATTTAAAGTTATAGATTAAGCTAGCACAGTTAAACAGAATATTTAACAAATTATTTTTCCCCTTTTGCTGTGGTCTTATCCACAATAGAAAAATATATGTAAAGCAGTAGTTTATACTAAATAACTACAGATAGACCAAATTAAAAATGATTGTTATTGTCCATAAAGGACCATGTTTTATTCTATGGAGACTCAGCAGCCTTGATCAGACAAGAAAAGAAGAGGGAAAAAGATTTATCCTCATCTTGGGCTCTTTCAGACTCTCCTAATCATTTGACAAATCCATACAAGACACACTTACTTGTCTTTGAATGAGTGGGAACTCTTTCATCTGCACTAAGGCTCAGCTGCTCATGGTCTTTATGCTCTTTTCTCCATATCTCTGTCCACTCTTCCCATAAGATGCGCAAGTAAGGGATCTCAAGTGTTCTCTTCAGTATTCAGCAAGTCATGCAAGTAGCTTTCTTTTAAGTTTTTCAAATGAAATTGAAGTTGAAAGGCCTGGTTCCACTGTAGAATTCTAAAAGTTGTTTGAATTCTGTGCGTGGCCATTGCTGCCTTGGAAGAGATGATCTGACCCTGGTCTGTGACCATCTACCTTTTCTTGCCCTCTGCCTTCTTACTGTACTACATGGAACTTCTTTGGCGTGGATGTGGACATCGTGGCCCTTTGGTTCAAGTTCTGTCTCACATGGCCACCAAGTCATTGTCCTTGGTCATGTTTGGGGCTAGAATTGTGTTCTGTTTCTCTGGGAAGTAAATTCCAGGATCCCAGGCATGCAGTGAATGTTTGAAGGAATGGTAAAGGATAGAGAGACAAATTCCCTTGGTACTCAATGGGTCAATCCATAACTGGTAGTGCAGGCAATAAAACAGGGTTATAGCCAGTAATTGGAAGGTGTAGCCCTCAGGATAGGGACATTGTTTGTCCCTACCTAAGGGCAATATTGATGTGTGCCATATATGATTTGTACTGTATTAAAATCACACCTGGTGATTCTTAGGCTTCAATGTCTTAGGCTTCATTTTACTGTGACTACAAAGCAGTGTGAACCAAACAAGCAGTTAAGGATGTTGTCAGTCACAGGTAGTGTTTGAGGTCTTTCCTGGGCAGATGAATCTTTCCCCTTATCATCAATATTTCATTGTGGCTTTTATAAAATCTGTTCAAACATGTGGTCTAATTCTCTCAACAATTCTATGAGTTTGTTATTCCCATGTTTCAGAGTATGTACTGTTAATGCCATTGGGGAACTGGGGTCTTGAAATGGCCTTAGGATGTGTCTTTCCAAGGTTCTACATTTTTATTCATCAGGTTTGCAAACAGCACTTTTGTAGAACAGCTTCTTTATAAAGTGTTGTTTCTAGAGGGATCAGATACATTTATATCAACATAAAAAACAAAATATTGTTGTGAAATGGTAAACAGTTATAGAATCCTTTTGTGGGAAAGAGGGTCCTCTGTAAATTTGAGGAAAATACATTACTTCAGTGAAATCAGTTTATTTTGAGTAAAGCAAATTTTATTATATAAATTAAACTATTGATGAAATAATTATTACAGAATGCATGTTGGTCATATATAAATAAGATTAAAAAATTTGCATTGTGATTTTACCAGTAATTTGTATTTACAGTGCTTTTTCCCCCCCAGATTTTATTTATTTAGTGCCTTGGAGTTATACAAAAGAGTGGAATTTGTTGTTACATATTTTTCCATGCACACAATGCAACAATATAATTTGGTTAATTTCATTTTTTAAGATGTAATATTAGGTTTCAAGAATGATATTACTTTCAACAGAGAGTTATGAATTGAGTTGGAGGTCATATGAAAATACTTATATTGTTTTTGGAAAGTATTTTTTAAAAAAGAGCGAATAGTCAGATTTAAAAGAGACTAATAATAGTTCCATAAAGCAAATAATGAAGCCATTTATTCTGCACTTTTTAGAAACTGTGCTCTTAAGCCCATAAAATGCTATTTAGTAGCCAGGGGGGTGCTAGTTACCAATAACCACACAGTACTCTAGCTGTTTCCCAGAGTTAATATTAACTACCACAGATTTCTAATTTATAATGTGAAAATATTTTAGGCACTGGATTACCTGGATTATTTAGTATTTTGTATTCCTGTGAAATACTGAATGGCCACTTGTTCATGGAATGATATGACCTTTTCATGCTGCTATTTGTGGGATTATTATTTTGCCTAATTGAAATGTCTTCCTAGTGATATGTATCTACTGTTTATCAAAATTTCTAAAGAAATAAGCCTAGGATTCAGTTTTGGGTTACACAGACAGACACGGTATGGTGAAGAAATGGAGCCTGAATGAGAAGAGTTAATCTTCAAGTTCAGCTTGAGCTGTGTTTACTGATCCTTTTCTGCTGCTGCATGTTAATTGGCACCTAGGACTCCATACTAATTAATGGGATAGCAAGGAGCAGGGGTGCCATTCTATTTTGATAATCCTTGTCAGCAGTGTCTGTGTAATCATCTTGTTTAATTATAATGAATGTGCAATTGGGGTGCATGAACCTTCAACAATTTTTATCCCCCATTGGAAGTTCACTGGTCAATGACAGTTTTTCAATTGTCACTTACTGCTACATATTCAAGTTTCACCACTGCAGTTACTAATTCATCCAAATGAAAATCACTAATGGAGGTAACATGTTTCTTTAAAACAAGACAAATATAACTCAATTCAGAGAAATGAAAAAAATTGCTTCAGTTGTGCCCTTTTTTTTTTTGAGTGAGAGTGAGAAATTTTGTTTAAATAGAGACATTTAATTTTAAGAGGACTTAATGGATGAAAATATTAGAGTAATGTTTTCTCTGGAAGGAAGAGCCTAGGCAGGAAGTCAAAATAAATGGAACTGCTTTACTTAAGAATTTGCAAGGTTTAGCTGTGAAATGACTAGATAAATGATTCTGTTGGAAAATTAGGTACCTACTATATGATGTATATTTTGCTCATTTCCATTTTAAAGAGATTTGTGCTTCCAAGTATAAATGTAGATTTAAGAATAAATTCACTGTATTAGTAGTTTTGAAGTTGGGGGACTGGTCTTAAAATTGTAATCTATGCAGTGCATTATTTATTGGGGGAAGTGGGAGAAAATGAGGGAGGAAAAAGTCAAAAACACCTCCTTGGCTGTTAATACCTTGAAACTTAGTGGAAAGGAAATAACACCCAATTTATAAGAACTCCAATGTAAACAAACAGGAGCTATGATAGGAAGTAGCACTAGGGCCAATTTATAAGACTTGGTACATGTTCATTTTTCAGATAAAACTTCCTGTACTTATTCCTAACCTTTTGGATCAGACCAAAACCAAAATAAATCTTCCTCAAATAGTGAAAAGAAACATTTAAATTGGATGATATTTTTGGAAAATCAGAAATAGTTACTTCTATTGGTACTTTGATAAAATTTTAAAGTATTATTGAAGATCAAGTAAATTTGTATGAACTTCTTAGGCACTTTATAGTTTATTATGTAATAATGAAATTTTACCATAACATATTTGTATCTAACCAGATATACTTGATCCCACTTAATTTAGATTTACAATTAAAATGAAAATCCAGTGCTTTAAGTCTGAGGTTCTCAACCCAGAGGGAGCTTTGTACCCCAGGGCACATTCAGTAGCATCCAGAGACATTTTTATTTTTACCATTGGAAGGAGAGGTGGTGACATGAATGAGAAGAAGTGAATGCTGTTTAGCATCCCATGATGTGGTACGGGCCCTCCAAAAAGAATTTTCTAGCTCAAAATGTTAATGTCTCTGGAATTCAGAAACTTGGCGTACCTCAGTGACATCTTCTTCTGATGAAATACTGTTTTATTTATAATCAGTGGATTTTGATGATGCTGAAACTTCCTGAAGAAATAGTGACATGTGGGTATGTGTGTGTTGGGTTGTATGTGGTTAACTAGCAGTAGCACATTCCTAAATTTCATTTTTTTAAATTTTCCTCATACATTATAAATTGTCCAGCAGTAATAAAGTGACTCATGGTGGTGGGGAGGGGCTCTGAAATATCATGGGAAATTGCATTTACAAATTCTTTGTTTTTTATCTGGCACTTCACACTACATTTGTATGCACAGTGGAGGAAAGTACAGTATTCTGTTCACTTAAAAAATATACAGTGAATGTTGTAATATGTCCTATCGGATGGCTTTTAGTTTACAGAGCCTTGTGTGATTTGCTTGGTATGAAGTAGCTATATGTTAGAGATTTTCAGAGTTTTACTCTGTGAATAGTAGATGAAATTTAAACCATGTACTACTATAAAACCAGTAGATTGATTTGAACTTAAATGCTTTAAATTTTAACTGCTCATTATTTTTCTTTCATGTTAATATAACTGAATAAATGCTGATTAGGGTATATCAGATGCTCTTTTGGCATTTTGATATATATCATCTATGTAAAGTTACTAAATCAGTTCTTACTGGTTTCCATATATAATAGGGCAGAAGTTCTATCCTAAAATTGTAAAAATTGTATATGTTACAAAACATATAAGGTCTATGTAAGTTAGGGAACATAAAAATACTTCTCCCATTGCACCTAAGAAATTTTAAGTTCACATTCTTCATACTGTTTGAATATTGGCTGACATAGGTGGAGATATTTGCTCTTGGACCTTGTCCATTCTCAGGTGTCCTTGGGAAAGCATGTTATATCTGAAGAGCTGTGTGAGCAGTGTGAGGGGTTTCTCCTGTGCGTGTTCCTAGGAGATAGCTTGTTAAGTAAGTGAAAAATAACTTGTTTGAGAAACGATTTAGTGTATTTTTTCATTTTATTCCCTCAGGGAGAAGAAATAGGACGTGCACCCTGGCTAGTAGAGCTTTTCGTAGGGAACTCCTTGGATGGGGAGAGGCTTTGTGCACAGAAACACGGAGGCTCATTCAGCTCTGTGACTGTGGTATATTTTATAAGGAAACCTGTGTCTAAAAATAGATGTTGAATGAAACTTCTCTTAGAGAGCAGGGCCATATGGTTTTTAAAGGGCCACTTTGTTTTACTGGAAAGAAAATATGAAAACTCCTCATTTGGAAGCAAGTCTTAGTAGTGGCTGTTAGAACACATCTTTTGGGGCACTGTTACTAGGTAAGTGTTCCCAAACATGTTTTCTCACCACATTGTTAAAGTAACAAGCTTAAACAGTCAACCTTTTTCGTAATTCTGTTACAGTGGGCTTCTTTTTGAATGATATGAGAAATCATTTGTAATCATTTGGCATGGTCATTTTTTTCCCTGTGAATATTGGGAATGTTCAATATGTGAAGTAAGATATGAAATTGAAGCAAATCATATTGAAGTTATAGTTGACCTTTGCTATTTATAGTTACATATTAATTTCTTAAAAAGTAATGTGTTTTCCTAGTCCATAGTTTTACTCGTGTCTTATGACTAGGAAATATTTTTATTTCTATATTTACAAGTCCATGTACAAATAGAATCCATTTCTGTGGCATCAGTGAAAAAAAATTTTTCTCAAATTTGGGTTTAAGAAAAAACTAGGTGAATTGAGTTTTTAAATGAAACTTTATTAGAGTGATATTAAAATAGTATATGTCCTGAAACTACTACTGCTAGTTTATGTGAATGGGAAAGATTTAATGTAGAATCTGTTTTCCTTCTGACAGAAGAAAAGAGAATGTCCTTTCTTGTTGCAGGAAGGACTGAGTTACAAGTCATCAGTGGTGTTTTAGTGCTTAGTCTAGATGTGGGAAATGGAAACTACCCTATTAGCACAGCCTTGCTCTGAAGTTTCAATTGAGAACAACCTCAGGTGCTTTCTTTACCTACATAAACACAGAGCAGGTTGAATACTGTTTACTTAAAATGCTTGGTACCAGAAGTATTTTAGATCTCAGATTTTTTTAAAATTTTGGAATATTTGCATATATATAAGGATACATCTTGAGAATGAAATCTGAATATAAACACAAAATTCATTTATGTTTCATATACATCTTAATTACACACATAGCCTGAAGGCAGTTTTATACAGTATTTTTAGTGCACCTGCATTTTTGACTGCAGCCCATCACATGAGGTTAGGTATGGAATTTTCTACTTGTGGTGTCATGTCAGAGATCAGAAAGTTTTCAATTTTACAATGTTTGGGTTTTGGAATTACCTGCAAATCTTAATTTTCAACCTTAGAGATGCTCAACCTGTATATATCTTCTTTGTAGAAAAATTACCAAGAATTTTATTCTCCTTAATGTGACAGTATTTCCCATTTGTAATGAGAAACTCATAGGACTCAAAATATGAAGCCTGTTATTTTTCCAGGTTAATTATACATCCACTCAAGCTTTTCTCCATACCTTTCTTCCCTCCCATTAGAGGCCTCTGCCTTCTGTACAGAACATGCTGCCAACAAAACTTCTAGTATGAAATGTTTTAAATTTATCTGTTCTTTCCAACTATTATGTCAGAGACTCTTGTACTTACTTCAGATCTAGAAGCAATGATGGCAAGCGTTCAAGACTCACTTCTTTTAAAAATGTGTTTATGTGCATTTGTGTAATACGTTTCTGGGTTCTTGCCTTTGAAGCATATGCCCACAAGTGAAACAGACCTCTCACATTAAATGTAGTTTTAATATATGCAAGTTCATGCACATGCATGAGAGCAGATATTACAACATGTTTTAATGTGAAGACTTTAATTTTGGGCAATATCTTATAAATTACAAGCTTTCACATACGATACATCATTTGTTCAATCTGACAGTATTGTGAGCCATAAGGGAATTTTGGTTTTATAAGAACTAATGCTTAGAGGGATTAAATGACCTATTCAGTATTGCAGTGGAGCTATGACCCTTAGTCCAAGGTGCGTTCCAGCAGACCACACCAAAAATACATTTCAAAAACCAACAGGATGACTCTGCTTATTCATAGTACTGTTGAATTCAGAATTACTGGATCTTTAATTTAGCCATGAGGCCAAAATTAATAGCCACTTCAGTGGTGATTCTTGTATCTAAAATATTGGAATCTCTGTACAATGCATATTCTTAGAGGTAAAAATGATACTGGCTTATCAGTATATGTATAGAAGTACTAAGTATCAGTCACCTTGGTATTTTGTACTTGGGTTGCTTTGTAGTCATCTTTATCTGATCAGGTTTTCAGAAGTTGCTGCCTGAGTAGATTATAGCATACAGTCACGAGGAGAAGGTGAATGGGACAAATGTTATGCTTGACCTTTAAATATGAAAGTGATTTTCAGAAATATCTTCATTAAGAATAGGCATCTTTTTTGAATATCTGTTGTAGAACTTTGATCAAAATGTCAGTTTTCTAGAATTTTTCTTTCTGTTTATGGTAGGGTAGGATAGTTTATCAAGATAAAGAATATTACTTAATTTGTGTTATGAGTTAGAGTTAATGCAGTCTTAATAGCTTTAAGACTGCAAATATTTGTTAAACATCTAATACAGTTAAACATTTGTTTGATTTTTATTTTAGCTATCATGGGTTCATAATTGCATTTATGTGTAACAGTTATGCTTGACAGTATGTACAGTACATCTTAGTCCACTTTATAGAAGTTGGAACATAACTTTATTGTATTATGTGGAGGCTTATATTTGATTCTTTTAATTTATAACTTGTAGGTCACATTTGTGATTTCTGTGATTCTGAAATCCTGGTTATTAATCCAACCCCCAATTATAAATTAGAATCAGTCTTAAAATATAAAAAGAATACCATTGTAAAGAATACCATAGAAAGAATACCATTGAAAGCTCTACCTCCTACAAGATGATTTTCTGTCCCTATTTACTGTCGATGTTAAGCATGAATTGTCATCATTTCTTTCTCTAAGTATTTAAAATCTTAGGTTCTCAATATCATTACTAGTGTTTTTCATTTTCCTGAAGAAAAAAATTCTTTAGTATTTATACAATTTTTGGAGACCATTAATTCTTCTCATAGGTTTGTGTTGTTTTAGATGAAATGGTAATTATGAGAATTATCCCAAAACTTGATTTTCTAAAATGTTGTCAATGGTGCTAGCTAAATTTTTTTGAAGTCTGTACTTTTTATAACTTGAAAGGCAGATTTTTCCTAACTACATATTTAAGGTTAGCTATAGTCCAGGCTTTTCTTCCCCCCCTCCCCAAACCTCTTTAATAAAGAAACAGCACTCCTTTAGGGTCAGCAAAGCAGCTAGGTGTGTAGAACAGGATGAAAAGAAATATTTGTTAACAAACCTGGAAGAACCTGTTTTCCAACTAACTTGTTTTGTGTGTGTTTTATTAAAAAATAAAACTAGAGGTAGAAGTACTGATTGTTTCATGGATTAATTTCTTGGCTTCTGAAATGCTAAACTAGTTATCTGAACTTATCTGATTAAAACGTGAAGTAGAAAATCAAAATTTCTCCATTTCTTATCGCCAAATCCTACATGCTTTTCCCCCAGTAGGTGATTTTGAGGGGGAACTAGGCTTGCTTTATTGTTCATCTTTCCTTTTGAACTGGATGACAAATGCAGAGCCATCATGTCAAACTTATTCTGAAAACTGCCATAGTAACAATGAAGCCTTTGTGATGAAAATAGCACAAGATGGCTATTTACCAACTAAATAATCCTGAATTTATTTGTTATCCCTGTTCCAGTGTACTTTTGCACAAAACTTGTCAGTTTACAGATAGGGAAGACATGAATTAGATGAAATTATTTAAAATAGAATATAAATCGTTTAGCTTTCAGTCTTGTCCTTTAATCCCCAGATCACTCAGATAATTAAATCAATAGATGAAATGCCCATTTTTGTGCACATAGATTGTCCAGTAAGTTCTATACTACTTCGTGGTGCTCATAATGATCTTTTATGTTTGTATTAGTTTTTGCTGGATAGTTCCAACTATGTCACATATTGTCTTGTAGAGATAAACTTTCCACAAGGGAAGAGCCCCTCTAATAAAGGAAAGCACACTATTATTCAAATGAGTTAACTTAATGAAGATCATCTCTTCTGTGCAGAAGCAACAGAGAGGCAGGGCCAAAAGCATTTGCCCCAGGAGGTTATATATAGTATGATTGGAGACATTCCTAAAGACAATGAGGCACTAGCATTTGTGTTATAGGGAGGCTATTTCACTCTGAGTGCTCATGCTGGAATTAACTGGTGTCATTTTGAAGGAGTGTTTTGCTAATTGGCATCTCCCAATTGTATATAATGCCAACACCTTTTTCTATTAATTATTTCCCATAAGCATAGCTCAGTCAGGTAAAACTGCGTGCAAACTTATAAAGATTTAAGAGGAACTGTTGCAATTTAATTAGTTTCCAAAAGCCCTCTGTGAACTTAACAGTTGGTTGGTATTATTTGTGTAATGTTTTGTTGTTTGACGTTGGAAGCATTATGTTCCTGCATTGTGGTGATGGCCTGCTGAGTAATTGCAAGGTTCATTATACTACCAGGACTGTCAAGGGTGTTTATGGATATTCATGTGCAGTGAACCCTTGAACTTGAACTGGTCAGTCTTGTCTCCCGTGGCTGAAATTGTGTTTACTCTAAATGTCAGGAGAAACTTTAATTATGGAACCAGAAAAGAGGCAAAATTATCTAAGTTTAAAATGGCAAAGGATTATTAAGATATGTACCTGCACCCCCCTCCCAATAGATATGTCTTTACTCTAAAAAAAAACTTGTCATCGTTGTAAGCTTTAGAAATTTTAAAAGATGTGTTATTTGGTAGCAAATGTGTGCTTCCAAAATATGTATTTCTTTTAAAATGATGTTAGAAATTCACTTTTTCGACTGCAGGGATTTTATATTTTGACCAAATATTAGTCAAAAATAAAAATATTAATATGAAGTTAAAAATGTGATCCAAGTATCAGTTACAAAACTTTTGGAACTATGGAAGAAATTAAAAGGTAAAATTTGGGAAGCATATATATATATATTCATGAAAAGTATATATATATTCATGAACATGTAGTTTTGTGTTTAAGTTAAGGTGTATCTCACAATAATTGGAAAGATCCCTTTATGAGTGTGTCTTCCAAGTAGATCTTTAAGTTCTTTAGAACAAATATTTTCTCCATCTGTATGTCTTATACTCTTTCAGTGCTCAATGCATAGTACATATTCAACAAAATCCTGTGGAACTGAATTGAAGGGAGCTGAGAGAGAAGATGGCATATCAGAGAAGATTGCTATGGAAAATAGAATGTTGTAACTGGAGCATGGGGTGCATGAGAGATGGAATTTGAGAATTAGGCAGCATAGATACTTGTGTTCACAGCAGCTAAGACTCCGTGCAGAGGATGATATAGTGCCATTGCAGAATTTTGTGTAGCTTATTACTCTGAGAGCAATGCAGAAGATGAAGATTATAACAGGAATATGAAACCATTTCTGATTAACCAGGCTGGCATATGGTATCCTGGAAGTCTGGGTTGAACATAAGCCCCCCACCTTTTTGAAATATTCTTAAAATTTTTCCAAATTGTGGTAAAATACAAAAAATAAAATTTACCATCTTGATGATTTTTGTTAAAGCTCAGCATATTAATATGTTCACATTAATGTGTGGCCGGAACTCTTTTCATTTTGCAAAGGTGAAGCTCTGCTGGTCTGTTCGGGCTGCTATAACAAAACATCACAGACTATGCGGCTTGAACAGCAGACACTCATTTCTCACAGTTCTGGAGGATGGGAAGTGCAAGGTCAAGGTGCTAGCCTATTTGATTCCTAGTGAGGTCTCTCTTCTTTACTTACAGACTGCTGCCTTCTTGTATCGTCACATGGTGGAGAGGACAGGAAGTGGGAGCCAGTGTCTAAGCATGTGTCTGGTCTCCCTTCCTCTTCTTATGAAGATATTAATCCCATCTTGAGGAACCCGTCTTCACAATCCCCTCCCAAAGGGGCCCACCTTCAAATACCATAACATTGGGATTAGGCATTCAACATAGGAATTTTGTGGAGACACAAATATTCTTTCCAAAATAATGTCTATATCCATAAAAAACTCTCTCTCTCTCTCTTTCTCTCTCTCTCTACCCCTCTCTCTCTTCTAGCTTCTGGCAACCACCATTGTACTTTCTCTATGAATTTTATTACTCTAGATATCTCAGATAAGATAAATATTTATCTCTTTAAACTGGATTATTTATTTCACCTATGTAAGGTTTATCCATGTTATAGTATGTTTCAGAATTTCCTTTCTTTAAAAGATTGAATAATATTCCATTGTGTGTATATATAAATATATCACATTTTGTTTATCCACTCATTCATCATTGGATGATTTTTGTCTGTTTTGAATAATTTTTCTGTGAAAATGGGTGTATGCATGTGTACTTAAGACCCTGCTTTCAGTTAATTCTTTGAGGAACTGCCATGTTGTTTTCCACAGCTGCTGTGACATTTTATATTCCTACACAAGGAAACAGGGCAGAAGGGCTCCAATGCTCCACATACTCATCAACACTTGTTATTTTGTGTTTGTGATAATACTCATTCTATTGGGTATAAGGTGGTATCTCATTGTGGTCTTGATTTGTATTTCCCTAGTGATTGAACATCTTTGCACATGCTTGTTGATCAATTGTATATCTTCATACAAATGTCAGTTCAAATCATTTGCCCATTTAAAAATAGAGTTGTTTGTTGTTGAATTGTAGGAGTTCTTGGTTTTCTAGACATTGATCCCTCATCAGACTTTTGTTTTGTGTATTTTTCCCATTCTGAGAGTTGCCCACTCATTTTATTGGCTGTATCGTTTGATACACAGAAGTTTGAAATTTTCATGTAGTCCAATTTATCTATTGTTGTTGTTGTTGTTGGCAGTGATTTGGTGTCATAACCAAGAAATCATTGCCAAACGCAACAGCATGAAGCTTTCTTATGAAAGTTTTATAATTTAGCTCTTAAATTTGTTTTTAATTTATTTGAGATAAATTTTTGTATATGGTATACAAACCATATGGTATACATACCATATTTAGAGTCCAATTTCTTCATTTTACATGTGGATATTTAATATCATTTGTTGAAAGGTCATTCTTTCACCTTTGAATGGTCTTGGCATATTTGATGCTCTGCATATTCAACTGGAGCAAAAGGCTTTTATTACCTGGAAAGGAGGGGATGATGTTACGGGTAGAATCATGGGGAGATGCTAGAGACTTTCTAAATAGATCAGTGGGTATTAAGTTAGTCACTCATAAGTGAGTCTAAATAAGTTTGTCTCAAAGAGGAAACATTGTTAAGAGATTATTTGTAAATGATCATGATCATTTGTATTTTTGTGAATGGAAAGAGGAAAAACTTGGATGAATAGGTTTTCATCAGGAAAACCAAAGGAAGAGCTTCTAGTAAGTGGTTATTAGTAAGTTGTAAATAACTTAATCTACTTTGCAAGAGGAAACAATTTTTGAAAATTTTTTTATCCTAGAATTTATCCTTTAAGAGGGTGGAGGTTAGCCTAGACACCCCAACTTGCACTGCTTGAGATTTGAATGCTGCCACTGGAACTGATGCTTCCTCTGGAAAATGAATATGGAGAAAGTAATTCCATGAATGGGATGGTAATGTCAAATCAAAAGTGCAGAAGGCAGAACTTAGTAGAACTAAGAACTTTCCCAAGTCAGAAAGAAGACACCTGCAGTTTTTTCATTTGTTTTGTAAGGATGTGTACAATAAACAAGGTGCGGGGTATGTTAAAATCATGGACAAAGATAAATGACAGGCGCTCCTACCCTAAGGAAATGCAGAATGTAATAGGAAAGATGGCATGCATAATTATAATACAGCGTAAAGTAATAAGATAAATATCATAGAAGTAATACTGATTAAATGCCATGGAAGTTTAGAAGAGGAAACAATTATTTTTGCTGAGAGGACTAATTTGATTTTCCTGGAGATATATTTACACACACACACACACGCACACACACACACACACACACACATATCATACTTTCCAGTTCAAACAGGAACCAGTCATGATTAATTTATACAGAAACAAAAGGTATTAAAGGTATCTGCTAGATCATAGAATTTGCAGGAATAGAAGAGAATTAACTTTAGAAGAGACATAGTCAAAAACAACACTTAAAATTCCTCCCCAGATTTATTCTGTAAGGACACCATTGTCACTAGTGCTTAGAATGGACTCCCCAACTTACACTGTTCTTACTGCCCATGCAGGTTTGGATGCTGTCCCTGGCACTGGTGCTGTTACCACCTTTGGGAAATAATTGTGGCCACTACTGCTCCCACTGTCTGTCAGAATGAATTTGCTGGGATCCTTCTGTAAAGCCTAGTGCAGACACATATATGAGATTTGGAGGGTGTCAGTAAGTGCATGTCTTACACTTCAGCCTCTCTGCTGGAGGAGCTCTACCTTCAACTAGTAAAAATGCCCAACATATAGGGAGGGGCAGGATCTAAAGCTAGGTGGCTACAAAAGAGTGGCAATATTCACAAAGTGGCCAAGATAGAATTTTTTTTGGTTGCAGGAGAAATCATAATAGACACTCAGAGGCAGTTGGAAATATGAAATGGTCATTCAGGAAAAACTTTAACCCAGTAGTCAACATGATGTTAACAAATACCTTGATATTATGAGTGAATATCTTTGAGAGATGAGATTACTGGGAAGGAATCATAATCACCTGTATTTTTGTAAATGGAAGAGGAAGGAACTTGGATAGATAGGCCTTCATCGTGAAAACCAAAGGTAGAGCTTCTGTTGAGTGTCTAATAAATGGTAATTGTTCAATTTACTTTTAAATCAAAGAAGCTCTTGAAGCCCTCACAGTGCCCAGTGTTACATAGGGTGGAAAAGCATGAAGAATAAGAAAAATCCATTTGTTGACCTTTAAAGAAGAGATTCATTAGAATGACAAAGGTAGAAAGCCAGAAAGCAAGTACGGTTTTCATGGAAAAAGTAATTAGGGTGAGAATAATTGCTGGCATCAAAGGTCAAGTACTTTAGGAAGAGAGAAAACTTGCAAAAGAAATGCTTTGGTAAAGGGACTTATGGAAGGCCTTCTGTTACATAATCATTGTTTCAAGCACTTAGAGTAGGTCAGTAAACAAAATGAGCAAAAATTAGTGTCCTTGGGGTCCTTATATTCTGCAGGGTTGAGCCAAGACTGACAATGAACCTTTGACATACCAAATAAGTAAATTATATACTTGTTAGGCAGTGATAAGTGCTGTGGGGGAAAAAAACTAACCCATTGAAGACTTGGGGTGAGGGTGGTTGTGGCAGTAGGGTAGGTTTCTTTGAGAAGGTACGCTTTGAACCAAGATCTGCTGGAGATGATGGAGGAAGCTGGCCATTATCTTAGGGAAGTGTGTTTTCAGACGAACCAGGGGATGTATCACTGTGAGCTAGAGCATGCATGGTATTTTGAGCACCTGGATGAGAAACAGGGTTGAAGATTAGGAGAAGAACCCAATGAGGTAATTGAAAGCTAGATCTCATAGGAACTTGGAAGGCTTGCAGGCAAGGAAGGACTTTGCAAGGACATACCACTTAGGCTAGGATTGGCAGCCATCTGATGTTTGCTGCAGCCAGACATGAGGTTAATGTAAAATTTCTTGAACAGTTCAGAAAGATTTCAAATTTAGTTTCCATAGGCTATTTCTGTTTGAAATCACTTCTAGAAAGTGGTAATGTAAAAATCAACACAAAGAGATAATGTTATATAACTAAGGCAGAGTGACCTCCAGTGAGAGGTAGAAGGTGAACTATGATGAATATCTTGTTTCTTTTGCCTAAATTGGTACAGTAAACATTTTTTGTTCTGTTGTCAATTTCTAATTCTATACATATCATTTTCATAGACAATTGAAAATACTTCTTAAGGAAGTGATTCTAGAAAGCAGCTACTCCTTGAGAACTTCCTCATTTTCTTTTTTCTTGGCACATCCTTTGGTGGAGGTGCTAATGAAATGTACTGAGGACTTTGAAGTGTTTCCACAGTAAACATTTGGGAGACCTCAAAGTGGAAATTATGGTGACAATTTAAATCACATTGGCTGTCTTAATAGGCCTTAAATCATCATTTTACTCATTTTGGTTAAGGTTGAATTTGAATGTTTCATTTGGCATAATCCTTAGGATAACTCACTGACTTTCTCTCTTTTCAGCAGGGAGTTTGGTGGTAGCAGACAGAACCACACAGAGTGCTGACTGACTGTAGGGAGGGGTGTAGAGTAGGCTGATCAGATAAAGGAATGCTGTATAACCAGGCCCTTGCTTCACAAGAGCACTTTATGATTTCATATCTTCCTACTGGACTATACAAAATTATTTTTGTGTAAAAATATTTCACTGATTTTATGTGACATCCTTATTCCTTAAGTTCATCCTCTTTACCTCCATAATTTAAGCATCTCACTTCTGTCATTTCCTACACATTAAATATCTTCTGTTTTTGAGAGGGCACAGAAAGAAGTACCATATCTACATCTCTGTGTCAGTTTTACTAAGCCTGAAATCTGGTTTCCCTGCACTGTTAAGTTCTCAGATAGAATATGGTTTATAAATACAGTTTTGTTTTACTTTTTTTTATACAAACTAGTGTAAACAACCAAATCAACCTTATTTGTGAGAATTCTCCATGTATAAAATCATTTAGAAAGGCTTAAATGAGATTACCCAGAACTGTTACTTCTTATAATGAAAAAAAATTCAGGGCACTAAGCAGCTGTGCTTTGGTATTTGGGGACAAAGGAAGATAAGGGGGTGTGTGTGTGTGTGTGTACAAGCACATACCTATTAAAGAGATACCATGTTTTCAATCGTCCTTTTGGTATCAATTAGTGATTAGGAACATATTTCAGTATACAGTTGACTGGGAAAATATGAAAAGGTTCAGTATATCATAGAATCTGAAGTAAGAATTATGTAGTAATTGATTCTTTTGTTTGAAAATACTTCTGTGTACATAGATCTCAGTGTTACTTTAAACCACTGGCTTCCAACCTTTATGTTTCTTCTAGCATTAATTTTTGAAGACCACTAAGAGCTAAGTCTACTAATGAATGTGTAAATCACATACTGACATTTAGTTGTGCTGTTGTTGAGGCTTTCTATGGAAAAGCTGGTGTATGCTAAGTAAGAGCAAAATGTCTTGCTGTTACAATGTCTTCTCTTCTATTTTAAAAAACATTTTTCCATATAACTCTCACATTTAGTATTTTACAAAGAGTGGAAAACAGATCTTGGAGGAGCTGTCTTCTGGCATGTGGAGAAACAGCTTCAGCATGCCCTCCTCAGGGTTTTAAACAAGAGCTATGCTCTGTGCACCTTCTTTATTTCTTAAGCATATTCAAGGCAGTTACAGGGAACAAGATAAAATATAGCCTTTGTGGATATTATCATTTCTATTAAACATTTCATTTTCAGTTTCCTTATATCAATTCAAATTAGATTTATATGCCATACACAATTGACTTTAGGATAAAATAAGCATGATAGTAATCCTCTTTAAGAAATTGGTTTTGATATGAAAGTTTGTTCAGCTTTTTATAAATGACTAGCATGGGAGGCAAACAGGTACTAGTAGAGATTTTCATTTGCTGCTCAAGGATGCTATAGCACTAATTTAATAAAGGAAATAATGATCTTAGAATGTTTTTAAAATAGAGTGTCTGAACCAGGTGCAGTGGTATATGTCTATAATCTCAGCAGTTCTGGAGGCTGAGGAAGGAGGATTGTGAGTCCAATGCCAGCGTCAGCAACTTAGCGAGACCCTAAGCACTTAGCCAGACTAATAAATCTCAAAATAAAAAAATAAATAAAAATGGCTGGGATGTAGCTCAGTGGTAAGGTGCTCCCTGGGTTAAATCCCCAGTACCCAAACAAACACACAAACAAACAAAAAAGAAAGGAAAAAAAAATACAGCATCTGGTAAGTCAGGTTAGTAGCTCAGCATGTTCACAGCGGTGTGGAATTTTAACTCTCTGGAATTCAGGTGCTAAAGTGTTAACATTTACACAACCAGCGAGTCTGATGTTTTTTAAACAAAGGACAAATGGCCTTTTCTCATTTAGTTCCCTGTAAGTGGGGCAACGTAGATCTTCTAAAAAGGTTTTCTCTTGGCATGAGGAATCCAGGCTCTTTTATTGCAACAAACTCAGACTCATCTGGGGAGGGAAGGACTGCTCACATGGTTCTGCAGACTTCATTCATCCACTTTTATTCCTCCTGAGTCTGTAGTGCTGTCTCCCTCTATCTTCTAAAGCACAGGCCTGTTCCAAAGAAGCAAACCTTTCTTCGATTCCAAGGCACCCCCTCCCATCACTTGCTTCCCTTGTGAAATGGGGTCAGTGCACTGAATGCCTGTAGGAAAATTAAGAAGAATGTATGCCAAACACTGCTTTAAGATAACAATAACCTCTGCACTTGATGATTCTGACAATTATTTTTATAACAAATAATTTACGTGCTTTAAAGGGGAGCTCTGTCTCTCAAAGCATCTGAAACCCCTGATTCCGAATGTACTGCTGTGGCTTCCAGAGGGCTTGGTGTTACCCTCCTCTGATCTGTTTTGCTTAAGCCCTCAGAATCTCTGGCAGCCATGTTTCCTGAATGAACCTCACCAGCTTCCCAGACTCTCTCAGTGCTCTATCTACTGAATGGAATTTTTTTTTTTTTTGCCTCAGATGTTTCTTATCAACAAAAGCAAATGGGTCTCTACCCAGTGAAGTACTGGTGTCTGGTCCCAAAACCAATTTGTGGGACTCTTGAGGCACACTAAGTAATCTGATCAGTGAATGGGAATGCCAGTTCTTATCACACAGGGAGGCAGTTCGGATTAAATGTAGTAACATGTTAGAGACATAGGGTGACACCTAACAAAGAGTTACAGCTTGCCACGTGGTGTATTTCACTCATCTGTCATTGTCATTTTTTTATTTATTTGGAGACTGTGCTTGTCTTCCCTGGGTTCCTTGCATCCCTCCTCCTACCCACACATCTTCCTTCCATTCATTTTCAGTTTTGGGCCTGAGATAGTCCTATTCACCAGGTGATGTGATTTACCTTTAACATATAGAATAACCTCAAGTTTTATCTATCACCTAGTTCCTTATTACTGGGTTACAAGTTTGACTTTATAATCCTTTAGTGGAGTAACAATCAAACCAAATAGTAAACTAAACATCTGTGCAAGAGTTGTGCATATATGAGATATCTGGATGTTAGTTGTTTTTCACTGCAGAGTTTCTTACAAAATATATTAATTTTCCTTGATAGTTTTAATCAAGTAAGTTGCCTTTGATTCTCTTCCTATTCTATTAATGTTTATTGTTTTAATTTCTCATAAATTTTTGTTTAACTGTTGTGTGTCTGATCTTGTTTTGTACATAGGTTATGCATAAAATTTTTATATTAATAGAATGACAGTAGTTTTTAAAGAACAATTCTGTGTTCTCTAGGCAAATGATATTGCCATTGATATAGATGTATTCTATCCCAAAATTCCACAAAGCATCTTTCTTTGAAAGATTTGGTTTTGCTGATGATCAAATTATGCACTGTAAATATATACACAGTGTTATAGTGTCATAGAACACAGTTTGGGGCTTATTTGTTCTTTCTCAAAAAAACCAGCCTCAAATTCCAGTGACAAATTGTGGGGAGGAGCAATAATAACAGCTCGAGCCTGTAAAGAAGGTGTCATTATGTCTATTCCACAATATTGGGCTCTTGTCTGATAATATTTATATTTGATGAAAAATGACTTAGGCTATTGACTGGTACTAAATTTATATCAAGATATTCTCAGCATTTCCTAGCAAATATATTTCCTCCATCCCTTACATAAATGTATCAGAAAATAAGTATAGTGGTTATAAAAAATTTATGTTTAATGTTTGAAATATAGCCTCAATAGAATATCTTCAGAAAATACAGCAATCTGAGAATTAGCTCATAGTAAAAGTTTTGAAATTGTAAAGCTGGAATGAAATCTGGATGTCTTTTTGTGTGTGAATCTTTTGTTGCTAGTGGTAACTATAGAGAATTTTTTTAAAGGCACCCTTTTAATAACAATGGTCTCCCCAAATATACTGTGGCATTGCTTTAAACTTTATTAAGCCTGCCTTGGACTCCCCCTTCTCATCCCTGAGTAAAGGAAAGAAAAGTTTGGCAGGCTCCATGCTGTGCACTTGATTGATGTCCAGAACATCTGAAGGACTTTTGTGTCCTGCTTGCTCTCCATGAGTGCATAATGTGTGAATACTTAAGGAAGGTCAGCCCTTATCACATGTAATCTAGGCCTGAAAGCAGATCAGCAGTGACAGTCATATCCCGTAAGTAAGGACACAAATCATCCTCTACATGCTTTAGACAAGTTGTGGGATATTTTGTCTCTCTTTTTTACCCCTTCCCACACATGGGGGACCTTGGCAGAGCAATGAAAGCGGAGAGGAGACGTGCTCAGAATAACGTGTCACTGTTTCACGGGAGGAAGGGATTGTTTATTTGTAATGATGTGATGGTCTTTCACTGTGCAGCTGAGGGGAGCTCCGGGTTGTTAATGACTAGTGATGTGGAATGCTGCAAATTAGATGGGGTGGGGAGGTAGGGAGGCAGCCTGAGAGCAGACTCAAATTGTGGTCTTTATAAACTCCAAAGTCAGGGGGAAAGTTTTTATACCTTGAATTCTATTGTTTGTTTGTTTGTTTGTTTTTCTTTCTCTTTTTGTCCTCATAGTGGGGTAGTTTTTTTATGTTAGTGTTTAGTTGAAAATCAGTTTAACAAAATGAATTACCAGTACAATTCTGAATGCTGTGTTCTGTTTTCGGCACAACTCATGAAAGTTTGAAAAATATTTTAGTGCACGACCATGGAATGCTATGGCTTCCAATCGGAAGAAGGAAATAGCTTCTGTTTTCAATGCCTGTTTGTTTGAACAGAAGTTTAATTAAAAGTTGATTTTATTCCAAACAATATTAGTTGGGATGTACAACTAATAAAGAGAATAGCTTACCTTATTATTTCCATTAAGAATAATTAAGAATTTTGTTATGTTTTCCTGGATACAAAGGAAAATATTTTCATCTTATTCCTAAAACTTTACTAGTTATAATCAGCTGCAAGAAGTAGTACCTGCAGTCAGTTTATACAATATAAATTAACCTGTGCAGATGCCTCCAGAAACGAGAGAATTGCTTTCCCATGTCTGTAGGATAAAATCAGAACTTGTACTTAAGGAGTGGGAGTCCTCTCCAACTGCTCCCAGTCTGCTCTCCTGACCTCCTTCCTCTCCTCTGTAGGCAGATCCAGTTTCTTCTGTCCCCTTACTCACTAATTTCTGTGCTGGCTTTTCTCTTTGCATAGTGTTTCTTGGCCCTCCCTTCACCCACTTATCTTTAAAGACCTGGTTCAAACGGTTCCCAGCAAGTTCAGCCCCCACCCTCACCTTGGGCAGAATTAGTCCCTGCTGTCCTTTCCTGTTCCTTCAGCACAGGGGGCAGATACTTGACTGCATTGTCACTGCATATGTGTCTTCACCTATTACAGGGTGAGCCTTTTTTCTGAAACTACTACCGGCTTTTTAAAATTCTCACACCTTATTCACTAGACACAATCCCCCCAAATACAGCAAAATGTGAATGTTTGTGAGAGAGTTAAAATATATATATATATGTACACATATATGTGTACATATATATATGTTTTATACATACACACACACAAAATCAGGAGGTTTGGGGGTTTTCTTTGTGAAAAAGTGAGTCACAAATTGAAATTGGTAACAAGATAGTCTCATTTTAAAATGATCCAGTATACTTCTTAAATTCATGAATAGTTAATGAATTAAGTAAGAATAAATTGGCTAAAAGATACTTTTAAATTTGAATGTAACGTGAATTTTTTTAAACATTGACTTAAGACATATTTTTATACAAAGAAGAAGTGGGGTGATGCATCCTACCCATATTGTGTGATCTCCATGCTGTTCCTTTTTCCTGTTCTTGCCATTCTCTCCGGTATACATTTTCAAAGCAAGACCTTTCTTTTAATCTTAGAGCTTTTGCTGAGCCTGTACTCAGTGTGAGAATTAACTTGCAGAATTAAGTTGGCTGTACTCAAAGCCGAACACCTCAGGCTTTAGCCATGTTGTTCTCCTTTTGTGTAATTCTGCTTGTAGATAAAATATAATTAATTAGAGTAGAAAATGTTGGGCAGTTCAGGGAGTCAGTGTGACAGGTCACCAGCAGCTACACAACCCCTGGCAGTGTTGGCTCTAGGTGTTGCAGTCAGCTCCACAATTAGGAAACCAGGGTGCAGATGTAACTGCAGAGAAACCAATTATTGATCTGGTACACATAGAGGACTAATTAGACTGGATTTTGGAAACTGAAACATTAACTGTGGCTAAATGATGTACATTAAAGGTGAGTGGGTTATAAGTCATATGCAAATCTGGATCCCATATCTGACCAGCTTTCTGATAAACATAACAAGAGTTTTCTTAGATTTTTGGAGACCTGATTATGCATTTTAAAGAATATCTACTTTATTATCAGCACCTACCAAACAATAAAGAAAAAATTAATAGGGGTACATCTTGAATTTTTTCAAAGAAGTCTACATTAGTTAAAAAAAAAATTGATGAAGTAGAAACCTCTCCTTACCCCTTAACCAGATTTTCATTTCTCCTCACCCAGTTGGAAATTGAGTTCAAAGATTCATCCTGCAAGTTGAAGCTCTGAACCTTTTTTGTTTTTTTAATCTATCAAGCCAGTCAGTTTCTCAAAAGCCTTTAGTTTCTTGTTTATTATATAGTCTCAACTCTGTAACCTGTATTCAGAGTCCTGCACAATCTGGTTCCACTCTGTCTAGCTTTCTCTCCAACCACTTACAAATAGGAGCTAGCTGTTCCAGTAAGGTTTTTCTTCTCATGCTGTTGTGCTAATGAAATATTTATTCTTACATCTTTCTCCTTCTCTACTTTCTGTGCTGCTGTGTATGTTCAACACATCTTTCAGCAGCCAGCTTTCTCTTCAGTCTTTGGCCTAGGCTAATTCATCCCCTACTCTAAATCTCCATGTGTGTGCCTTTTGGAGGTACTTTCTCTTAAAAGTTGTAGCTTTTTTCTTAATTGCTATATGATTTTTTTCCTGTGATACTGTGTGTTTCTTGGGTGCATCTGCTTCAACTAGCACAGAGTTCAAAAGCAGAAAAAGTTGTTAACATAGGTTGATTTGAACTGAATTGGGATTCTGTGGGGAGAGTAGATTCTCTCTTTATGCTTTTGAACCATTTATGCATGGTGAAGACATGGGAGCAATGGGAGCAATGAGAGCTGTCCCACACTTCAGCCATTCTCTCCTTGCACCAGCACTCAATACTTGTTTCCAAACTGGCAGTGGAGCCATGTTGTGAATGTGGCTCAGAGCCAGATAAAGAAGATTTGAACAAATTCAGTTACTTGATTTTTGTCTGTTTTACCCACCTCTCCTGATTATCTCTATTTATTGTACTATTCCAAAATCTCCTATCCTAACAAAGAGGGATACTCATAAATGACCCTGAAAGATAGCCCCGTTTGACTACTCCCAACTTCCATTTTCCCAATAAGTAAGTTGCACGACTTCTGTGAGATGTGTGCTTTATTAAGTTCTGAATATTCAAAGATTTCTTAGGTGGTGAAAAATACTGTATTTCTGCTAAATTTTGTCTTATGAAAGTGTGAATTGAGAGAGTATTGGATTGATTGCAGTATTTGTAAAAATCCAGAAAAAGCAATTAGGGTGTTCCCTAAGCTGGAGGGTGATTTGAATGGTCTCTTGTAGGGTAGGGCTGAGAGGTACAAGCTTAAGTGGAGGTGTGTGTTTGGGTCTCTCTTAAAAGTGAGAAGACAGTGGAGATATTTTTTTCCCCAAGAAAATAATTCCAAAAGTATCAAATGTATCATCACAGTATCTTAGATATAATCATTGAAACATTTCTGTTTCTATATTCACAAGTCCTGTATTAGGCAGGCTGATGAGGTTGAATAATTACTTCCTTTGTATCTGTATTGTAGTTTTCACACATATGACAATTTAATTATATTTCTTGTTCTTCCTTTATTAGAAGTTCTCAGAGTAAAAGAAGATTTTTTAAAAGGCCTTTGGTGTTGAAAATAATTATTTAACATTATGAGAAATGAAACCTTCCAAAAATGTTCACAGTTTGCATTGAAGCACAGTTACAGTTAAAATCTAAAAAGTTGAATAACTTATATTGGTTTTATTATAGAAGATTGATTAGATCCTCAACCTTTTTTTTCTTCATAGGTAACTTAAAACTGTAGTTACTTAGAAATAATTGATAAGTGAGTAGCATAACTGAAATATGTTAACTTGCAGTCTTCATCAGTGACATCTTACAGCTGATCTTTGTTCATATCCGTGCACTCTATTCAAAGGTATTTGCTTCATTATTTAAATGTTGATGAGTAGTGTAAGAAAGCTGCCGAAACATGACACTTTGACATGTTGCATTATTTGTCATTTCATCAAAGGGGTAAAAAAAGATTTCTTCTTGTCTTTCTATATGTCTCAGTTACTACTGTCTGCAGAGAAAAAAAAAAAAAGACAAATAAAACCAACTCTTTTCTGACAGCAAAGTGTAAGTGTGGTCTGCTTTGGATTCCCTCCTCGCTGCCCAGGAGATTTGGTGGACTTGGGTGTTGCTAGTGCGGGGCGAGGCCCCCACGTGTGCTGGCCCTTGTGTGGGCAGCTGGGTCTGGCTCCTTTCTTAGGAAAACAATCTGGCTCGGGGGTCCTCACAGCCTTTTGTTGTCCTCCCCACGAGGTGATCAGTTGAAGTCTCGGTGGTGACAGAACCAGTTTGTAACAGGCTTGTCTTTCACAGTCCTGTCTCAGGCTTGCTGGCAGGCTTGCTGGAAGATCTGACAAGAGTGGCAGGCAGAGGAGTCTCAGTCAGAGAAGGCCAGGCAAGGAACAGGAGGTGTAAGCAGGCAGGTCACAGTGACTGCTCTCCTGCTGCAGTGGGTTGGCTCGGAGAACCAAACTGGCAGCTTCACATTTCCTTGCTCATTCTTCTGTCTATGCATGCGAGGGGTAAGAAGATCAGTGCCACACAACAGTGCTGACAGGGAGCTGAGTTAGTGTCTGATTTTGTGGCTTTTGTCACAGAAGGGGAAGTTCAGGGCAGAGGCTCCATGGCTAAAACTTTCCATCCCCTATCCTCCAATTGCTCTGTAATTTTCACTACTTTCTCTACTAGGGCAAAGCTTTCTAGGTAATCTACTGGAATGATTTGTAAAGGGATTTAAAGTTTCTGTTTTCTCTAATATGAATCAAATATGAGCTTTGAGAATGAAGTTAATTTTTAACAAACTGTGTGACAGTTTATGTGTGAAGTACTTAAGAGAGTAACATTTCTAATAAGCTTTGTTGTGATCATGATAATTTGAATACTGTTAGATTTTTATAGGTTAGCTAATTAACTTTTAAGTTCATTGCAATTTTTATAAGGATGCATTGAGTCAATCTGTAATTTACAATGGCAGTAATTATGGCTTGTGAATATGGGAAATGTTTATCAGCATTTAAGAACAGGGGCTTGATTTGAACAGGGGTTTAATTTTGTCCAGAAAAATTATTTCTCATATCAAGTTGAATAAAAGCAGTTTTTAAAAATTATAGTTGAACTGTTTGAAATTAGAAAGAAACTTAATGAATATGAGATGAATATGGCATTAGTGATGGCAATGAAAAAGTCATGATGTTAGATAGATAGAAATAAGAAAGCAATAAGCCAGAAAAATAAAGGAATATGTATGAGAATGAAATGCATTTATAGTTCAACTTTTATGTATTTGTGAATATGCTTCATAGAAATAATTTGTATATATTATTATATATATATAATACTATATGTATATATATATACTATATATATAATAATTATATGTATATATACTATACTGTTTATGCAAAAGTATGTATTATTAGTTGGCATGTACTTTTAATTGGCACAGGATTGATGTTTTTATAATCTGCAAGTATTTCTGTGACACTATTAAAATACATTTTACTACTTGGCTCTAGGGAAGAATGTTTTTATTTTCTGGTATAGATAATTGTAACTCAAAGGAGTTTTGTACATTGATATGAAGGGATGAGAGATAGATCATTTATCTCATTTGCTAGTTTAATTCTGCAAAAATTCTTATCTCCTACCTTCTAGAAGAAGATTGAAAGATCTCAGAATAAAAATTAAATTCTTTTTACGAAAGCTCCAGGAAGCACAAAGCATGATATATGTTAGGTAAAATTCTTATTCCTCTCTTCTAGCTACTACTACTGCTACTTTATTGCCTGAAGGTAGTTTTGAATGTTCTTTTAGAATTTTCCTTGAAACCTCTGAGTTCCTTAATTCACTATTGAATTAAGCCAGTAAAAAGCAGAGAGGCCAGATGCTGCATGCAGAATCTTTGATCATGTTTCTAGTCTTAGAATGTTCCCTAATATAATATTGGATAACATAATATCTTTTTTTTTTTTTTTTTTAGTAATGAGGTTGAAAGCCAGAGACATTCCCTGCCTTCTTCTAGTCATGTAGTCTTTTTTAAAAAATTCCCTGACCAGGACTCTTTCCTATGTGTGGGTGCTTGCGTGTGTTCCAGTGTACACTGCTATTTATCTTGTAGCCTGGTGGTTAAACCTAAAGGATGCCTGGATTGAATCCTTGCTCTGTTGCTTATTAGATGTGTGAACTCACATTGATGTCTCAATTTTTTCTACCGTAAAATGGCAATGATAATTACATTTACTGTAGGATTCATTTATTATTAAATGAATAAATATACATAAGCACTTATAATGGTGTCTGGTGCATCTATAATATTACCTGAGAGTTTGCAGTTATAAATACAATTATTAATAATTATGCCCAAATTAGCAGGCAACCAAGTTGGAAATGTACATTGAAACAAGATTGTGAACAATTTGTTAGTTCATCTTTTGTGTGTGTGTGTGTGTGTGTGTGTGTTTATTTTAGTTGTAGATGGACACAATACTTTTATTTCTATTTATTTATTTTTATGTGGTTCTGAGGATCTAACCTAGTGCTTCACATGTGCTAGGCAAGCGCTCTACCACTGAGCTACAACCCCAGCCCTGATAGTTCATCTTAATATGATTAGTGGGCTGAATCCCAGTTGACATTTAAAACTTTGTCACCAATGAACTTTAACTTTTTTTTTTTTGAGGAATTTCCCTATAATAGGTTTTAGAAATAAAATTTGTTACTTGTGATTTTTCCCTGATGAATACAGAATGTGCTATAGAGACTTTGAATTGAACCAGTTAAGCAACTTTAACTACTAAAGTGCAATATTAACTGACAACTTGTAACATGCTTTACGGTCATTAATTCTGCAGCCACTTCAGTGAGAATGATGATCACAAAAACAAAACAAAACAACAAAAAGGTGAATATGAAGCACAGGTAAATAAAGTGGCCATGACACTTGAGCAAGTGACAAAGCCAAGATTATTCTTAGGACTTAAATGTGTTTTGAAATGACAACTGGAGATATTTGGAGAGAGTGAGTTTTGGGCAGATAGAAATATTTTGTCAATTAAATACATGGACACTGAAACATTTCATGTGGAAGAAATCTGCACAATACTGCAGTTCCACCCAAATGATGCAAAGGAACACTTTGTACTTGGGGTAGTAGCAAGGGTGCACTGTGTATAGGGACACAAATAGCCTAAATCTCATCACTGCCTAAATCTTATCTTGAATGTTTTATTTGAGCAGCTACAGGCTTAGAAAAAAAGAAGCAAGATTACATCTTGGTAGGGGTTTTGAATTTGATGTTTTTCTTTTTGTTGTTGGCACACTGTGATTGCTTCAAATATGCATTTTTAAAGCTAGAGATCCTTAAATGTGACATTGCCTTCCTGAAAGTGAGAATATGATCTGAAATGGTGAAAATCTGTAGTGTTCATTTTTACTTGAAACCCATTATTTAAAAAACTGAGCTACTTATACTACCCTGTCCCCTTGTTTTGAAGGCATAGTAGAGATTCTCTGCGTCCTAATGAATGTGGTGCAATGTGTAAACAGCATTGAACTATTATTTTGGTCACTACCATTCTAAGTTCTGCTAAAGGAATTTAGTGATGTTAGAAAAATGCTAGACCGATAGACCTAAAAAACGATGTACTGTGTTTGTCGTTCTAAGGCATTGGTGGATACCATGTGTTCTTCCTGACAAGGATGGACCTCATGTTCTAGCATTTAGAAAGGTGAAATTTTCGTTTGGGTTCTTGATACATGTGAAATTTCCTACAACCCCTCCCCCCAAATAAAATATGTTAATAGTTTATTATAGCAATAAGATTAATATAAAAGTTAGCAGCCACTTTTTAATCTTTAGTTTAAAAGTGATTCTACATTATTGAAGATAGTTAACACCAAGAAATGGGGAGGCAGAAAGTAGGAATCAGCTCTCTCTGAATATAAAACAAACAAAACACAAACAGATCTCAATGTCCATGGCCTCTCTAGTTTTGTAGATTTTACATCCTGTCTCTATATTGCTAGGTCATATCCTATAGATACTACACATATGTTACACATAACCCATGTGTAATATTTATATCTGCCCTAGTTAACACTAATTTAAAATCCAAAATTGCTGTTACAAAATATTTCAAGAAAAATTAGGGCAAATAGGGAATTCAGCAACAGGAAGAAACAAACATGACTGTGGATGCAGAGTTTTCAAAATTAGAATGGTAATATTGCTATAGGGTATCAATTTTTGGTAATATTTTTCAGTGAAAAATGATCCTGTTACCATATGGCAAAATATAGTGAAAATCTGAACTGTTAGACCAACACAGCTGTTAAATGCATAAATGTGGTGCTGTGTTTAAAATGTTTTCTACTCCCACTATTATGTGGAATTTCTAACAATTAATCTCAGGCTATTAATGCGCAGTAACTGCAAGTTGTGGTGAGCATCACAGATGTAAGAAATCTGATCTCTGTGGTAAGTTACCTAGGAGGAAAATGACTGAACTATAGCTTTCAACCTAAGTTCTGTAGATTGGATAATAGACATTCATAGAATTATTGACTATAGAATCAAATCCTATTTGATTTAAACTTTTTATGAGAAGTTATATTCTTTAAAACTTGGTGAAAACTGTATATGGAAATCTAATATACATATAAGTATCTGTGCATATGTAATTTTAATCTTCAAATTACAAATTCATGAAGGCTTTTGGAAGAATAACATATTAGAAACATCAGAGTAACAGTTTTTCCTCTGTAAATCAATGAATCTGAAATTACTTTCTAGAAGTCTTAATTGATTTAGAACTGACAGGAACAGATTTGTGGATGTTTTTTCTAACTTTTCAAGTGTTTATCTATTTTTATAATTCATACAAGAAATTGAGCAAATCCTTAAGTAAGAGAAAGTTTTGGTAACTAAGAAAGTGCTCATAATCAGCTAGATTTTCTGTCACTACCTTTCTTATACTACAGGTTACCTCCAGATGGACTCTTTTGATCTTTACTACTATACCTTCTGTACATTTTTTTCAGCTGGAAAATAGGTGATTTAGTGAGGTGATTTTTTTTGAGTGGCATGCAGAATAACCTCACTCTTACTCTAGACCCCTCCACTTTTAACTCTGAAGAAGCTGTGGCTTTCAGTGAACTGATTTCTCTACTTGATACCATCTATACCATCTCCATTACATCCCTTTGACTATTAGCTGTTCATATAAAATCACATTATTAGTATGGATATTTTGGTTATAGAGAGCAGAAGCTTTAGTGGAGAACGAAGTTGAATGGAGACATGAAGAAAAACTAAAGGAAACTTGGGCCTCTTGAGACGTCCAAGAGCTGAGCTTCTACTCTGTGTATCTTTTTGAGTTCTTTCCTGGGTATCCTTTCCCCCTACCCTCTCTCTTTTGTTTAATTGGTTCTTTTTGGTTATACATGACAGTAGAATCCATTTTGACATAATTATAGAAGCATGGAATATATCTTGTTCTAATTCAGTCTTTTCTTCTTCCTTGTTTCTGCTTCCTACTTCTCTTTCTAAAATTCCTTAATGGACACTCCTCTGATTTAAGCTAAAATGTGCATCTTTGTATGGCCCACAGGGTTTGGTATCAGCTGCCTCTGACTTGCTTTGCAGCTCATCTCACTTCTTATTGTGCATCAGTTAGGTACTCCTTTTATTGTTAAACAAAAAAAATCCAAAACTTTTTTTCACTCACACATCTCACATATATTGTTTCTAGTCTGGAAAGTTCTTTGCCTTTCTCCTTTGTTTCAATGTCATTGAGTCACTATCCTTCATAGTGTAAATTGAGATCCCCTTGATATAATCCCTCCCTGTAAATTTTATTTTTCTTTGTAGTTCACATCATGATTTATCATTATGTAGGTCTCTCTCCTGATAGAAGCTTACTTCTCAGAAGAAAAAGCTCTGTCCATTTTGTTTATAGCTGTCTTCTGAGTACATATCACAGGTGTTCCATGTATAGGAGTACATATCTCTTGGATATCCTCAGCATTTCTTATATGACCACAGTGAAAAGTCCCTGGTATCTAAGACCTTTTCACTTAGGTCTCTAGAGTTTAGTTTTAAATGTTTCATTTTTTGTTTGTTTGTTTTGGAAATACTGGGGATCAAACCTCACACAGACAAGCATTCCACCACTGAGCTATACCCCTGAGAGATACCCCAGCTCTTTATATTTCTTTTTATTTAATTTTTAAAAATTTTTAGTTAGGATATCACTAAATTGCTGAGGCTCGCTTAAACTTGTGTTAGTCTCCCAAATAACTGGAATTATAGGCCTGTGCTACCATGCCTGGCTATTTCACTGTCAAAATATTTTCAAATTTTGGGGGAGAGAATTTGATTGACTGCTGACCCTTAGAATAATCAAATATAACTGTGATATGTAGTTGCCCAATACCAGGGTGCCACTAGACAATCATAACCACTGTGGGCATGTGCAGTTTTTCTGGCAGAAGTTTTGGTTTAGGTTGGTGGTCAGAAATGTTTGATATAGCTACTCTTGGCATTTGGAACAGCATAAATACTTCTAGTACTCTCTTGTTTATGATTAAACAAGATGCTATTGGTTACTAATTAACTTATTTATTGGTTATACGTTTAAAAATTATTTAAAAACACTTCAGTATTTCTCATTCAAACTTAAGTATTTAGGAACTGTTACAACCAATTATGAAGGTAATATATTTCTACAGTTACTCCAGAATAATTTTATCAGTAAATGAAGAACTATGTGATTAGTTTACTCTCTTAAAAGAAAAGAAAAGAAAAAGGATGAAGTTTAAGCCAGATGCATTAGCACACACCTCTAATCCCAGCTATCAGGAGTCTGAGGCAGGAGGATCACAGGTTCCAAGTCAGCCTATGCAATTTAGTGAGACCCTGTCTCAAAATAAAATAAGCTAGGGATGTAGATCAGTGGTAGAATGGAATGACCCTGGGTTCAGTCCCTATAAAAAAAGATCAAGTTATCATGATGGTGGCAGAAATAATATATGAAACAAGCAGAGTATTGGCTTGACAGACTTTAATTCTGTCAGATTCTTGAATATAATTTTGACTGCTTTATTAAAATATTGGTTGCAAACCTTATGTCTCACAAAGAACATCATGCATTTGGCATTTTTAGTCCCTGAAGAGGCCATGAATTTTAGGCTAGCCCTGTACATCATTTATTTGATCAGATTCTGGAATGTAGTATCTAAAACTATGCTTCCAATCTCAAGTTCACAGGAAAGTTAATGTGCATTTCTAATTTACTTTTTAAAAACTTCATGAGTATATGTTGCAAAATGCCTTTATAATGTCTCCAGTGTTCTTCTTGGTATCTTCGTGGTTTTCATGGGAGTTTTACATACATGGAAGTAGCAAATTAGAATACTTCATCAGTTGTGGAACTTCAGTGATGTGGGAAGTAAATGGTCATGAGAGGCATCAACCAAATGTGAGGAAGTTAAGAATTTTTTTCCCAATGTCTGTCTACCTTAAAATGTGAAAAAATCAATATTTTTGAATCTGAAAAAATAAAAACTTGCCAATTGTAATTGAGTTTTAATGAGAATATACTTTTTTATAGGACTAAATCTCAACTGAGTGTTCATCTTGGTTAGGGTTATTAGGCTCAAATGAGTATTGTTTTTAAATTTCATTACAAAGCAACAGTCTTTTTATATTCCTATTTTGGAGAATAAAAGGTTAATGTTGTAAGAATAACATGCCGTATTTATCCTTGAAATGTTAACTCATTTGAGTAAGGTGTGCAGCAACAACTCCTCTGTGGAAGAACATTTGAGTAACTCTGAATTTAACTTAGTCTCTGAAATCAATTGAGGCTCTTGAGCACTATACAGTGACCTGGAAAACAACAGCAACAAAAAATGAGTTCCATCATGATATGGTCACAGAAGAAGGGTAGATGCCACTTAACTGAAGTTGCTAAACAAATTGACTTTTAACTTTGTACATTTTTTTATACATGCATATTATCCAGACCCATACACGTGTTTCTTATATATCTGTATATGTTTTATAGGATTATTACAGTTTATTGAAATCAGACAATATCACTAAATATTTCCTACTTAATTTCCTATGCCCAGAGTGAAAACATGTTCAAATTGGGGCATGGTTATAAAGGAAAAGGAGCCTCATGCTAAATCATGTGATTTGACAGGCACATGGCATTCTTTCAATGGGGCATTTCTTGAGATTGTTTTTGGCTTTTATTTTATGCATCTATACCAAACAGTCTTTTTTTGACTTAAGTATTTAACAACTATTATGAATATTACTAATCTATACTATTAGCCTTTACAAGTGAAAAATATAATTTTCTGTCTTTTTTTAAAAAATAGACTTAACGACAAACATCTTGCAAATTAGATTTTCATATATTTCATCTTTTTCTTATGCTCAATTTAATCTATCAAAGCCACACATTGTAGAAGACATCTGGTATTGAGCTTAAGCAGCTGGGTTTCATTTGTAAAGGTTTTGAGCAAATTTTGGTGCATGCCAACAATAATACAGCAGTTGGCCAGTGTGTTTTCTTTGTGGCAGCTTTGTGCAGTGTGGCAGAAGAGCCTGAGTTCAGGATCAGGTGATTTTCTGCTTCTTTCTGGTCTGCCTGGTAGAATTGAGGGTTTTATCAGATGTTCCCAGAGCACTGACTGAGGGCTTATTTCAATAGCTGTTGAGTAGGAATTAACTGGTGTGTGTGTGATATGCAGTCAATGTTCATCAAGTGAAGAAACAGAGTCTGCACTTCTCACAGAATGGTTCAATATTTCCTACATTATAATCACAATGGGTCATTTTTAAGATATGGATCCCAATACCCCATCCCTAATATGCTAAATCAAATATTTGAGGTTTGAGTCCTAAAAGCTTCAACACAATAAACTTTTGTAAGGGATTTCATACACATTGGATCCAAGTTAATAAATTATAGTAAATTATTTATAGACAGAACCTCTAAACCCTCTCCCACCTTTTTGACCAATAGAAGAAGCTATTTTATTAATTGATATTAATAATTAATTATAGATTATGTAATAATGTAATTACATATTATTTGCAATTGCATATAATATATAACTACATATAATTGATTAAGAGAATTGTTTGAATTTTTTCCAAAAGTAATTTACATAATAGCCAGTTTAGACATGTTTTTATAAAATATTACAGCTATATGACCTGTTATTTAATAAAATAATTGTTCTTGTACTATTAACATGTTGTGCCCCATGAAGAAGAAGGAATGAAATGAGTGTGAATTTATTTAGAACAATCCAAGTATGATCTGAAAGATTTCTGGAAGAGTAAAATGAAATGGGAATCACAAATTTCCTATATTTCTCAGATACACTTAAGTAAATAATTTCTGTTTTCAAATAGTCATTAAACACTTGTTTGGCTCCTAGAACTCCTTTCAGAATTTAGCTCTGTGAACTACCCTCAGGAAGCACCATTTTGATGCTTGGTTGCTATTGAACCTGTACCTACCCCCAGTTATATTAAATATATTATTCCCAATGAAAAAAATATTTTTTTTGTGGCTGTCTAGTAGTTTTGGGGACTGTTCTGGAAAGAAACCAAGTCATAACTCTTTTTCTGCTTCTGCTGGAAAAGTTCTGTGCCAGAATTCTTACTACCTTAGTTTAGTGTTGTTTTGCTGGTTCTGAGTCCAGAATTAAGTTTTCCAGACAAACACTTTTGAGTTCCAGTGCAATATGGAAGCATACCCAAGGAATCCGTATTGATGTGAGGTTTGTCTTTTTGGAAGTTAATAGATAGTGACTGTTATTAAAATGTCATTAACTGGAAATGCCCTCCCCCCCTTAACATTATCTTACTTTGAAAATTAGCACTCAAGATAGTCGTTTGTTGAGAGCTTCTATGTTCCTACAGGAATTTGATTTAAAATAAACATGCACATACACACTCTTGCGTGTGCAAACACATAAATTGATATACACAGACAATATTCCAGAATGTATAATATTAAAGAAGGGTGAGAGAAGGGGCAATCTAAGTGCTTGGGATTGTCTCTTTCTGTGATCCACGTCATGCATGGGCTACATCTGCAGCTTTTTAAAGTTGCTGGAGGAAGCTCAGTAATGCAGCTGTCTCTAATGTACTGTGAACCTTGAAAAGGAATTTCCTTTCAAGTAAGAAAGGAAGTAGTTTGTGTGTGGGATGATGGAGCTGAAGGATTCCTTTAACAGAAAATAAAGTGCTGTTGTGTACATAATCATCTACACAATCTAAAACAAACCTAGTAGAAATATATATTGAAGGAACCTACATTTACATTTGAAAAAGACTTAATTGATTTTAATGATCTACTTCTGTTTCCTCATTTTTGCAGGGGAGGAAAATGAGGTGAGAAGTTGTTAGGTGGCTAGTCTGAAGTCTCACTGTTAAGTAGAACAGAATTTGGAATCCCAGAGTTTTAGTTCTAGTTCTTTAGGAATTACATATTTGATTGTAGGATTACTACATTGGCTAAATGTGCAGAAAGGTGAAGCAAGGTCTTTGCCACATAAACATTTTATATAAGACACGTTGCAAAAAAACACAACACTACTGCCACCAGCAAGAATAAATTTCAGCTTATGACTATAACACAGCTGATAGCTTCTGTTTTGATTTCGTACTTTATTCCAGTACATTCTGGTTTATTGAAAAGTACTCTATTCAGCCACATTTAGGCTGTCATAACTTAGTACTCTCAGGAATGCACAGTTTGTTCTGAGTTAAAATACCTCAGTATTAGAAATGAGGAGGAGACAAAGTTGAGGAATATATTTGTGCTGCATCCCACACTGAAGAATGGAGCATTCTTTCCTTTTCCCTTTTCCTAAAACATTACTCTAAAGAGCTTACTTGAAAAATATCATGAGTTGTTCTGACATGCAAAGAAGAAATGTGATCTGCAGCTTTACACCTTGAGAGTGAATGCTAACACCTCTACAGATTTATATCCTAATGCCAAAATTACATGGCTATTGTTCCTTTTCATTGTAGGATATCATTTGTACTGGGATCCTCTAGATTTACACATTGGATTTTATGGCTTTGGGCAGTTGCTGTCGAATGTTTTGGAATAATTGGTGAAGTGTTTTCAGTAAGTAAAATTGCTATAGTGTTTATCCTAAGTTCTCTGTCTGTCCATTGACTATTTCTTCATTTATTGTGAAACTAAACTTTGGTTTTGCAAACTGAATGAGAATGCATGGTCTTTTGTTCGGTGGCTTTGTTTTGACTCTTGTATCTGATACTTAAGAGGGCTTAGAGACATGCTGAGGATATATTATCTATTTGTATTTTACAAAATACATGGGCAAAATTACCCCCCAGAAGTTCTATAATGTTTTACTTCTTAGTCTAGATTATTTTATTATTGCTGTACTTTTTAATGAATTATTGATTTATTATCTACAAAATAATCAAAAGGATCTAGGGGAAAAATAGAAAGCAGCATTCTTATAGTTACATTAAATATTAACAGCTGCATAGACAATAACTTGCATATTTCATTTGGATTTTATGATTTACAAACTCAAGGATACAAATGCCAGCATTCTTTTATATCTTTTAATATAAGAATGCTTTGCATTTGTAGATGTTAATCACAGAGCAAGGGAAGGATATTTGCCCTTCTAGATATAATTACTTCTTATGGTTTTGCAGTTTTATAACTGTACTAATTAATATAACGTGATTATGGCCTCGGGTAAATTGTGGTGTAGGTGTTTTATTATCTTCATTGTACAAAACGGAAAACAGGTTCAGAATTGAATAACATGTTCAAGGTCACAAAGTTAACATGTAAGTAGTGTCTACATTAAAATCAAGAGGGTCTGGGTGCTCTGTACCTTCTACTATCTATACAAAAAAATATGTCTCAGGACAATATTCATAAGACTGAAAATTCAAAAAAGAAAAAAGACACAAAACATAAAACATTTTAGAATTCGATATCAGTAAACTCAAACATTCAATGAACAAATAAGCGAAAGAACAGGCCACACAGTTGGAATGCATGCCTCAGGACATATAACTGGGAAATGTTATTGTCAATTGTATATTGTCTGTCTTCAAAAATGATTTTAAAAAGTTTTAAAAAAACCCCAAATGCTAGAATACATGAATAGGTGATTTACAGAAGAGGAATATATAGATATAGAAGAAGCGGCTAAATAAGTAGAGAATTCAAGTTAAAATAATAAGAGTCTGAGAGTACCAAGGTTTGGCAAGGATATGGAGAAATGGGAACCCCTAACCATTTGGAAGATAAATTGTTTTGAGGTGTGATTTATCATTTATAGGTATAGATAGGATTGGTACAGAAATATTTATAGGCTTAGAAATGGTTTCTTGGATATAACTCACAAAGCATAATTAGCAATAAAAAATAATGGAATTAGTCAATTAAAAAGTAACTTATGTGCTTCAGAGTACATCACTAAGACTATCAGAACATATATTTGCAAATTGCATATATTATAATGGGATCTAAGCCACATTATATAGAGAACTCTTACAAATCAGTAATGAAAAATAGCCAAATTTAAAAATGGGTAAGAATCTGAACAGATATTTCTTCAAAAAATATATACAAATGACCAATAAATAAACAGATGCTTAACATTATTATTTATCAGGGACATTCCAATTAAAACCACAATGAAATACCTCTTCACTCCCATTAGGATGGCTATAATCAACCAGACAGATAATAAGTGCTGCTGTGGATGTGCAGAAATTGAAACTCTCTTACACTTTTTTGGGAATGTAAAATAGTGCAACCACTTTGCTAAACAGTCTGAAAGTTCCTTCAAATGTTAAATATAAAGTTATTTTATGACCCAGAACTTTGACTCAAATGTATATAGCCAAGAGAAGTGACAACATATGTCCATACAAAACCTTTCACACAAATGTTCATAGTAGCATTATTCATAAAAACCAAAAAGTGAAAAACCTATATATCCATTGACTCACGAATGTATAAACTAAAATTGTGTATGTATATATGCATATAAATATTTGACAATAAAAAGGAATGAAGTACTGATATTTGTTACCACATGGTTAGCTTGAAAACATGCTAAGTGAAAAAAGCAAGATGTAAATGGTGATGACGTTTTATTCTTTTTATTTGGAAAGTTCAGAATAGGCAGATCTGTACAGATAGCTTGGGGCTGCAGACTGGTATCAGACATGACTGCTATTGGGTCTGAAGGTTGTTTTGGGTAACTTCAAAGTGTTCTGAAATTAGATTTTTGATGATTATACATCTCTGTATATATTAAAAATGATTGAACTGTACATGTTAAATGGGTGAATTTTATGGTATGTTAGATTTATATCCATTAAAGATCTTAAAAATATTCATATGGTTGATAAATAGCAAATTTACAATAGGAATAAAGGAAAAAGAGGAACTGGTCTTCTTTGGCTTTGTTTTATAACGTTTTATCCTTTAGGAAAAAAATGTCCAAGATTTTATGAAAATGAGTTGTGAGAATTCAAGATTCTCTATTCTTTTTTTTATTTGCAGAACTTTATGTAATAGAAAATAATGACATCAAATCAAATGCATACCTGTCCCCTTCAGCTAGAAAACATTGTTTCTCCTTTTCCCTATCAGACCTTGTTCTAAAAAATATTCTAAAATATTAAATTAGAGCTCCTAATGCTGTTTGTTAATAAATGATGTTTGCTGTTTATAATATCACTTATAGTATTTTATCTCCGAAGTCAGAATTTTATTATTTGGTTTGTAAGAAAAGTTCTTTGTGATTAAGAGTTATCATTAGACCTGGTTCAAATCAGGTCATTTTTTCATTGCTAAAAACTTAGCTGAGTAGGCAACCTGCAATCCTGCTTGCTCAGTTAAGGAGAAATTTTATCTTCTTAGGAGCTGCTAATCATAATTCTGAGTCTGGTCTTGTGGGAAACTGTTAATTTACCTCTGAACCTTTGTCACAGACTTTCCCCTCATAGATGAGAAGATTCTCTTGAGGACAGAGGCTTGGAAGGCTCATTCCCGAAGCAGAGGTGCTCAGTACTTTCTTTCTTGCTAGTATAATCCAAATACCTTTCCTGTCATGGGGAGAGTCAGTGGTTGGTAATTTGCCCACACTGACAGGCCCTTCTCTGACAGACAGAGCTCATAGTCATAACAAAAACCTATTTTCCTAGAGTGTTGTTTCATACGTCTCCCACTCAGGGCCATGGCCACAAGTTGGGAGAGAAATTGACCTTGAGGCCTTGAAGTTTGCATGTCAGAGTATTAACACCAAGCAAGAAAGCTGACTCAGGGTGGGTAGAAATACAGTTGAGGCAGCCTCCAAATACAGTTACCTTCTAAAGCACAGGTTAGATTTTCTTTCTTCTAACATAGAACCTGTAAATATAAGAGCACAATTAAAATAGTTAAGCAAAATCAAAGGACTGAGAATGGTGTGGAGCCAGAAATTTGTGTGGGAGTGTGAACATGGGTCATAATAGCTGGATAGTGAGCAGATCTTACTTTCCAAATCATGGTGCCTGCATCAGCATTACATGGGAACCTGTTGGAAATGCAAATTCTTGAGTCTCAACCCAGATCTACTGAATGAAAAACCTCAGGGGATGAGCCCAGAAATCTGTTTGAATAAGCCCTCCAGGTGATTCCTATTTGCTCTAAAGTGTGAGAAGCACTGGACCAAGTTATGTAGGTGAAAAAGTTTGAAATTTATCTCACAGGCAACCAGGGAACATTTATGAGCATTATAAATGTTATGGAAGAATTAATAAATGATTAATAAAATGTTTTAGGTATTAGTCTTCTTCCTTATTTTTCTAGTGAAAGAATTTTAAGTAAGTTTAAAAAAATGCCACAATATCTAGTGATCCGATTTAACTTACACATTTATTTTGGTTTGTAGTTTCTCTTAATTAAAAGCATTTTTAATGATTTAATTAAACTTTAAAAGTTTCAAGTTAGGTGATTTTTATTTACTAAAACTACTTCCTTTTTTATGTAAATTTGTTCCTTAAAACATTTTATAGATTTAATAGAATCTAGGTGTACTTTTAATCCTGAGGATATTATGCAAATGATTGTAGAAAATGGCTGAGGGCATTCCTCAGGTCATTTTCCTGCATAATCTTTCCCAACTATGTTTTGCATTTTAAATGTTTTCATTTTTTCTGTTATCTTGTTGTGTATCAGTAACACATGATGGATTGGCATCTTCTGGAATGACACATTTGTTCCAAGTGAAAAGTTCTAGAATCAGAAAACCTAGTTGGCCAAGAGGTTTACCCAAAAAAACCTATATTACTTCTAAAACTAATGTGTTCACATTTTCCATCAGAATGAAAATAGCATAAAGACAAGAAGACACTAGGAGAAGTTTTCTGGTCTTTGCCCTGAATAAACAGCATTAAACTACATATGTAATTTAGTTCTATAGATAATATATAGCCTGTTGAAAAAAACCTTTTTATCTATTTATTTATTTATCTATTTATTTATTTATTTATTTGAGATGGAGCCTCCCCTGTGTTGGTTAGGTTCAAGTGATCTCCCACCTCAGCCTCCTGAGTCCCTGGGACTATATACATGCCACCACACCCTGCGTAATAAGATTTTTTAGCAGTAGTTCTGAGATGGGGTGACTGCATAAAATCTGATTATATTATTCCTCTCCTCAAGAGTCATTTTGGTTGTAGTTGAAACAATTTTATTTTACTTTTGGATGGCCTTATTTTTCTGTTTCAATAGAAAGTGGGTATTAAAATGCAGTGGGCATTTTTGATCTTCCTTCTACCTAATTCTGTAAAACAAAACATGTTTAGATCTTGTCCAAGAGTTAACTGGGAAAAGACAGTAAGTAGTCTTTTTGGATGGACCTGGGAAGACTTACATTTTAATTTTTTTTCTGCTAATTTTTAAATACTTATATGACTTTGGAACCTCACCATTAAAATCTCTTTTCTGTCTGATGGATGTACTGAGACTCCCTTCATAATACCTCTAGTATGGATGAACTAGAAAGCATCTTTCAATTATATATTTTTTCTTCTCTACTTCACATCCCCAGTCTTGTACTCTAGCATCCTGAGGTGACATTCCCAAATCCACTGCCTCCATGTATGTAAGTTGTCTTTGGCTCTGCTTTCCTAGGAAGTGATGGTTAGTTTAATACCTTCAAAATATATTTCTAGTCTGACCACTTCTCCCACCCCTGCCCACCGTCACCACCACCCCTGTCCACGTCACCGTCAGTGCTTGCCTTAATTGTTGCCATAGTGTCCTGACTGGCTCTCAGCTTCTGTTTTTGTTCTCCCTAGTCTATTCTTAGCACAGCAATCAGGGGAAAAGTTTCCACCAGGGCCAGCTAGGCTCTGTTTCCCATTTCTTTTCTGATTTCACCTGCTACTGTGGTCCCTCTTGCTGAAAAAAAAACTGCTCCTTGCTGCTCTGTGAGAACACCAGGTGAGCTTCCTCCTCCAAGCTGTTGGTTGAAATTGCTCTGTCTAGAGCACTCTTCTGTTTTTTGTCTTCTCTTCACCATCATCTTCATCGCTCCCTTCTCAAAGATGAAATTCTAACCATCCTCTATAAAATCACAACCACTCCACTAAGTCCTGTTCTCCATCGCTACTTTATTTCTCACCCTAGCACTTGGAGTAATTTATATATTTTCATCTTATTTTGTTGACTCTCTCCTTTTCTCCAGTGACTGTGAGCTCTCTGAGGGTGTAGAATTGTGTCTACTTTTTCCACTGCCATGTCCTTGGGCCTGGAACAGACCCTGAGACCTAAACGGTGCCCAATAAATATTTGCTCAGTAAATGAACGAAGGCATATTTTAGGAAATATAATTCTGGGCTGTAAAGATGGTTAAAGGAAGGTAGGGATAGAGAACAGAGATTGAAAGGCTTTTGCTGTGAATCAGATAAGAACTCTTGAGGGTCTCATTTAGCATGTTTTAACAGGACCAATGAAGATGATGGATTACAGGGAAATATAGAAGACAGAAATGAATGTGCTGTAGATGGTATAGATATAATGAATATAAGACAAGGTAGTATCTAGGAAGACCCGAGGGTCTTGGCATTGACAGCTGGGTGGATGGTGGTTGTGTTTATCAGAGGGAATACTGAAGAAAGCAGACATAGAAAGGAAAGAAATAGGGTGAAGAGGCTTCAGGAAGGAGGAAAGATGACCACAGATTTACATGTGTTTAGTTTGATGCATCAGCAAGACTTCTCAGCATCAAATGACAGCAAGGCAGTTGTCAGCTTAAGTGTAGACCTGGAGCTCAGGAAAGGAACTGTAGGACTGACTACCCCAAGTAAGAAGTGATGCCTGGAGGTTGCAGCTGGCCCCTCAAAAACCAAATGGGAATCCCCAAGCTGCTCTTGGTGTTCCTGTACCAGCATGGGAGTTCTTAACTGTTGTCACTGTTTATTTTGACTATTTTAAAAAGGAGAGAGAGAAGAGAGTCCGGTGGGGCAGGGGGAGGGAGGGGTATTGAGAAAATTTTGAAAAAAGGAAAAAACATCTCCTTGATTCATTTTTGTTGGCATACTTGAAAGTATGAAAAAGGCATTTATGTGAAGATGAAGTGTCTAAGTACCTCTAGAGTGCAAGGAATTTACCTTTGGCTTCTCCTGGCTTTCATAGCCATCTTCTTTTATTGAAAACATATTGAAATACTTTTTTTCCTTTAGTCACTGGAAATGAGTAACTTCTTTAGTAAAACATTAAAAATTACATGAAATAAAATAATGTCTAAATGTTTGAAGTAAGATTTTTGGCATATCCATATGTGTTTCGTAATATAAAATTCTTAATGCTTGTGATCTTCATGAACACATTTTTCATGTATTTTGATGCTTAGTTTTTTGCCAATAGCTTTCATACCTCTGGTGATTTTTATTCCCTTATTTAGCATAGGAGAGTCAAGCATCTTGAACTGGTCTTCAACCTAGAAATTTATTAAACAATTTGATTTCTCAAGGGAACAGTGCTGTTGGAAAGGTTACTTTATACAAATCTCTGGGCCAATCGGGGATATAGATAGAAAAGATACTGCTGAAGGAAATTTATAGGAATGAAAGCAAAGTCATTCTGATCAGTGATCTTCTCTTATTTGGCAGGTGCACCTAGGCTGTGGGTGAAACCTTTGCCTTGTTACTTGAATCTAATCCTTGCTGTTTAACCTTGTGATAACTCTTTGCAGTATGCTACAGTGGTACTGATCTCTGGGTTTTGGTTTACATTGGATACTTGTTGAGACACTAGGGGCTGTGTTTCCTGAATTCTTATCCTCAGAGCATAGATTATGATACATAACTCTTAAACTACATTGCTGGCAGTGAAATTACAACTGTTGCTTTCTTGGATGGAAGAAATTGTGAGATCCATAATTCAAGGGCTCAAGACAATTCATGTTTAATTAAAAGAACTTATTGTATTTGTTTAAAAGAAACCTGGTTATTTAACAAACTTTGTAAACTTAGAATAGAAAGAGCCAGTAGGATGGGAATACATGGTTGGAAAGAGATGTATTTATAAGAAATTGGCTCATGTGATTATGGAGACTGACATGACCCAAGATCTGCAGGTGGTAAACTGGGGACCCAGAAAATTCTGATGGTGTAATTGCTGTCAGAAGGCCTGCAAGTATGAGTCCAAGAAGTGCTGAGGTTTCAGTTTGATTTCAAAGGCAGGAAAAAAAAAAGGGAAGGCAATCAGTAGGGAGTTACTCTTATTTAAGAGAGCCTATTTTGTTCTGTTCAGACCTTCAGATGACTGGTTGAGACTCACCCACATGAGGGCAACCTGCTTTTCCAGGTCTACCCATGTAAATGTTAATCTCACCCAGTGGTCTTCATGTCTGTTTTGGTGCCAATATCATGCTATTTTTGTTACTATAGCTCTATAGTAGAATTTAAGGTCTGGTATTGTGATGCTTCCTGCTTCACTTTTCTTGCTAAAGATTGCTTTGGCTATTTTGGACCTCTTATTTTTTGAAATGAATTTCAGGACTGGTTTTTCTATTTCCATAAAGAACATCACTGGAATTTTAGTAGAAATTGCATTTAATCTGTATAGCACTGTATCTATCTGTATGGTAGAATGGCCATTTTGACAGTATTAATTCTGTCTATCCAAGAACATGGGAGAGCTTTCCATCTTCTAAGGTCTTCTATTTCTTTCTTCAGTGTTCTCTAGTTTTCATTGTAGAGGTCTTTCACTTCTTTTGTTAGATTGATTTCCAAGTTTTTTTTTTTTTTTTTGAGGCTATTGTGAATGGGATAGTTTTCCTAGTTTCTCTTTCAGTTGATTCATCATTGGTATATAGGCTCACAATTGATTTATGGGTGCTAATTTTATATAATGGTACCTTGCTGAATTTGTTTATGAGCTCTAGAAGTTTTCTGGTGGAGTTTTTGGGTTTTCTAAATACAGAAATGAATTTAGATGTCGGCAACATTGGCAAATAGGGGTAGCTTGAGCTCATTTTTTCCTATTTGTATCCCTTTAATTTCTTTTGTCTGATTGCTCTGGCTTGAGTTTCAAGGACTATGTTGAATAGAAGTAGTGAAAGAGGGCATCCTTGTCTTGATCTAGTTTTTAGAGGGAATGCTTTCAGGTTTTCTTCATTTAGAATGATGTTGGCCTTGGGTTTAATGTATATAGCTTTTATAATGTTGAGGTATATTCCTACTACCCCTAGTTTTTCTATCCTACTACCCCTAGTTTTTCTAGAGTTTTGAACATGAATGAATGTTGTTTTTTTTGTCAAATCCTTTTTCTGTATCAATGGAGATAATCCTGTGATTCTTGTCTTTGAGTCTATTGATGTGATGAATTATGTTTATTGATTTCTGCATGTCAAGCCAAACATACCCTCACAGAAACATTAAGGATGTTTTTTCCTCTTTAAACTTTTATTAATCATTCTCAAACTTCTCTGATAGATTTTTTTAAATCAAGTTATTTCCATTAAAAATTACTGATTAAAAAAAAAACTTAAAGCTGCCACATACACACAAAAACAAATGGTCCACAAAACATTCTCCTTTCCTTCTGAAGGTTTTACGATGTGATGCGTTGGTATCATTAACCAGCCTTCTATTCTTAAGCATAATGGTCAGTTGAGACAAATAGTTCTGATACTTTTCTTTCACCATTGATTAAGACTGGGGTGACAGATATTAGGGATAATATTGCTTTAGCCTTTTGAGCTTTCTGGGCAAACTTGGTGACTTTGCGACTTTGCGAGCTCCAGCAGCCTTCTTGTCTACTGCGTCACTGACACCCACAGCAACCCTCTGTCTTGTGAATGAATAGCCAAAAGACCCAGAGGTGGATAATCTCTCAACACACAGGGTTGTCAGGAGCCATACCAATGATGGCAGCATGACCAGATTTCAGGAATTTAGGATCATCTTCCAGCTTCTTACCAGAAATGGCAATCACCTACCCCTTCACCCCCCACCTCCCACCAGCCTAGCAGACTTTCAAGCAGTGCCAGCTGAGGGACAGTCTTGCTCAGGGGCATAGTCAGCAGTGATTGGGCCTGGTTGGTTCAGGCTAACAACTTGAGCAATGGAGCTAGCTGTTTCTGTTGATCATCAGCAAGGTTGCCACAATGAAACTTCTTGAAGCCCACTGGGATATCAGTTGTTGTCCCTAGGAAGAGCTTTACTCCAGGCTTCATGGAGCATTGCAACAGACTATTTACTCCAGTTGTGATGATGGACCACTGTGCTCGGTTTGAGAACTCCAGTCTCCACTCCCGGGACATCAATTTTGTAGACATCCTGAATGAGAAGATACAAAGGCTTGATAGCTGAATGAGTTGATAGTAGGATTTGGCCCAGATCTTCAAGTGTTGTGGTTCTACTGTTTTATATATATATATATATATATATATATATATATATATATATATAT